>JAZHEH010003050.1:0-12279 GCA_036589455.1 Ateles fusciceps | reverse complement strand
GAGTACAAAAGGTGGCAGTATTTATTTTAAAACTGAGTTTACAGGGAGGGTGTATATTTTATATAAGAGAGTAAAAATTGATCGTGAATATTTTCTATAACAGAGTAGAATCACAGGTTGTATTTACTTTAAAACAGAGTACCGGTTGACGGGGTATATTATTTATAACAGAGTACAAAAGGAGGTAGTATTTATTTCAAACCTGAATACACAGGAAGGGTATATGTTTTATATAAGAGAGTACAAAGTGAGGGTGAATATTTTCTATAACAGTGTATAATCACAGGATGTATTTACTTTAAAACAGAGTACCGGCAGATTGAGTATATATTTTATCACAGAGTGTACAAATTTAGGGTGTATAATTTTAACAATAGTGTAGAATAAAAAGGTGTATTTACTTTAAAGCAGAGTACCGCTAGAGGGTGTATATATTTATATTAGAGTACAAAGTAAGGGTGTATAATTTTTACAACAGTGTAGAAATAGAAGATTTATTTATTTTAAAACAGAGTACATTTAGAGGGTGTCTATTTTTTATAACAGAGTACAAAAGGAGGCAGTATTTATTTTAAAACTGAGTACACTGGGAGGGTTAATATTTTATATAAGAGGGTACAAAGTGCGTGTGAATATTTTATATATCATAGTAGAATCACAGGTTATATTTTCTTTAAAACAGAGTACAGGCAAAGGGAGTATATTTTATATCACAGAGTACAAATTTAGGGTGTACAATTTTTACAACAGTGTAGAAATAGAAGGGGTATTTACTTTAAAACAGAGTACCGGCAGAGGGAGTATATTTTTTATCAGAGAGTACAGAAGGATTTAGTATTTATTTTAAAACTGAGTACACAGGGAGGGTATATATTTTATATAAGAGAGTACAAAGTGATGGTGAATATATTATATAACAGAGTAGAATCACAAGATGTATTTACTTTAAAACACTATTCCGCTAGGCGGTATATATTTTTATAACAGAGTACAATTTTAGGGTGTACAATTTTTAAAACAGTGTAGAAACAGAAGGTGTATTTATTTTAAGTCAGAGTACATTTAGAGGGTGTGTATTATTTATAACAGGGTACAAGATAAGGTTGTATTTATTTTAAAAGTGAGTACACAGGGAGGGCATATATTTTATATAAGAGAGTACAAAGTGAGAGTGAATATGTTCTATAACATAGTAGAATCACGGGTGGTATTTACTTTAAAACAGAGTACTGGAAGACGGTGTATATTTTTTATAACAGAGTACAAAATGTGGTAGTATTTATTTCAAAACTGAGTACACAGGGAGGGAATATATTTTTTATAAGAGAGTACAAAGCGAGTTTGATTATTTTCTAAAACAGGGTAGAATCACAGGTTGTATTTACTTTAAAACAGAGTACCGGCAGAGGGAGAATATTTATTATAACAGAGTAAAAATTTAGGGTGTACAATTTTTACAACAGTGTAGAAACAGAAGGTGTATTTACTTTAAAACAAATTACCGGCAGAGAGAGTATATTTTTTATCACAGAGTACAGAGGGATTTAGTATTTATTTTAAAACTGACTACACAGGGAGTATATATATTTTATATAAGAGAGTACAAAGTGATGGTGAATATTTTCTATAACAGAGTAGAATCACAAGATGTATTTACTTTAAAACAGAGTAACGGCAGAGGGAGTATATTTTTATCACAGAGTACAAAAGGAGTTAGTATTTATCTTAAAACTGAGTACACAGGGAGGGGATATGTTTTATATAAGAGAGTGCAAAGTGAGGGTGAATATTTCCTATAACAGAGTAGAATCTTAGGTTGAATTTACTTTAAAAGAGAGTACCGTCAGAGGGAGTATATTTTTATGACAGAGTACAAATTTAGGGTGTACAATTTTACAACAGTGTAGAAACAGATGGTGTATTTACTTTAAAACAGAGTATCGGAAGAGGGAGTATATTTTTATCACAGAGTACAAATTTAGGGTGTACAATTTTTATACCAGTGAAGAAAAAGAAGGTGAATTTACTTTAAAACCGAGTCCCGGTAGACGGTGTATTTTTTTTAAATAAGAGAGTACAAAAGGAGGCAGTATTTATTTTAAAACTGAGTTTACAGGGAGGGTGTATATTTTACATAAGAGAGTAAAAAGTGATGGTGAATATTTTCTATAACAGAGTAGAATCACAGGTTGTATTTTCTTTAAAACAGAGACCGGTTGACGGGGTATATTATTTATAATAGAGTACAAAAGGAGGTAGTATTTATTTTAAACCTGAATACACAGGGAGGGTATATGTTTTATATAAGAGAGTACAAAGTGAGGGTGAATATTTTCTATAACAGAGTAGAATCACAGGATGTATTTACTTTAAAACAGAGTACCGGCAGATTGAGTATATATTTTATCACAGAGTGTACAAATTTAGGGGTGTACAATTTTAACAATACTGTAGAATAAGAAGGTGTATTTACTTTAAAGCAGAGTACCGCTAGAGGTTGTATATTTTTTATAATAGAGTACAAAGTAAGTGTTTATAATTTTTACAACAGTGTAGAAATAGAAGATTTATTTATTTTAAAACAGAGTACATTTAGAGGGTGTCTATTTTTTATAACAGAGTACAAAAAGGAGGCAGTATTTATTTTAAAACTGAGTACACTGGGAGGGTTAAAATTTTATATAAGAGTTTACAAAGTGCTTGTGAATATTTTATATATCATAGTAGAATCACAGGTAGTATTTTCTTTAAAACAGAGTACCAGCAGAGGGAGTATATTTTATATCACAGAGTACAAATTTAGGGTGTACAATTTTTACAACAGTGAAGAAATAGAAGGTGTATTTACTTTAAAACAGAGTACCGGCAGAGGGAGTATATTTTTTATCACAGAGTAGAGAAGGATTTAGTATTTATTTTAAAACTGAGTACACAGGGAGGGTATATATTTTATATAAGAGAGTACAAAGTGAGGGTGAATATTTCCTATAACAGAGTAGAATCGTAGGTTGTATTTACTTTAAAACAGAGTACTGTCAGAGGGGAGTATATTTTTATAACAGAGTACAAATTTAGGGTGTACAATTTTACAACAGTGTAGAAACAGATGGTGTATTTACTTTAAAACAGAGTATCAGAGAGGGAGTATATTTTATATCACAGAGTACAAATTTAGGGTGTACAATTTTTACAAAAGTGTAGAAATAGAAGGTTTATTTACTTTAAAACAGAGTACCGGCAGAGGGAGTATATTTTTTATAACTGATTACAAAAGGATTTAGTATTTATTTTAAAACTGAGTACACAGGGAGGTTATATATTTTATATAAGAGAGTACAAAGTGATGGTGAATATTTTCTATAACAGAGTAGAATCACAAGATGTATTTACTTTAAAACAGTGTACCGGTAGAGGGAGTATATTTTTTATAACAGAGTACAAATTTAGGGTGTACAATTTTTATACCAGTGAAGAAAAAGAAGGTGAATTTACTTTAAAACCGAGTCCCGGTAGACGGTGTATTTTTTTTAAATAACAGAATACAAAAGGAGCTAGTATTTATTTTAAAACTGAGTACACAGGGAGGATTAATATTTTATATAAGAGAGTACAAAGTGCGTGTGAATATTTTATATATCATAGTAGAATCACAGGTTATATTTTCTTTAAAACAGACTACCGGCAGAGGGAGTATATTTTATATAACAGAGTAAAAATTTAGGGTGTACAAATTTTACAACAGTGTAGAAATATAAGGTGTATTTACTTTAAAACATAGTACCGGCAGAGGGAGTATATTTTTTATCACAGAGTACAGAAGGATTTAGTATTTATTTTAAAACTAGGACACAGGGAGGGTATATATTTTATATAAGAGAGTACAAAGTGATGGTGAATATTTTCTATAACAGAGTAGAATCACAAGATGTATTTACTTTAAAACAGAGTACCGGCAGAGGCAGTATATATTTTATCACAGAGTACAAAAGGAGTTAGTATTTATCTTAAAACTGAGTACACAGGGAGGGTATATATTTTATATAAGACAGTACAAAGTGAGGGTGAGTATTTTCTAAAACAAACAGAGGAGAATCACAGGTTGTATTTATTTTAAAACATAGTACCAGCAGAGGGGAGTATATTATTTATCACAGAGTACAAAAGGAGGTAGTATTTATTTTAAAACTGAGGACACAGGGAGGGGATATATTTTATATAAGAGAGTACAAAGTGAGGGTGAATATTTTCTATAACAGAGTAGAATCACAGGATGTATTTACTTTAAAACAGAGTACCGGTAGATGGAGTATATTTTTTATCACAGAGTACAAAGGAGTTAGTATTTATTTTAAAACTGAGTACACATGGAGGGTATATATTTTACATAAGAGATTACAAAGTGAGGGTGAATATTTTTTATAACAGTGTAGGATCACAGGTTGTATTTACTTTAAAACAGAGTGCCAGCAGAGGAAGTATATTTTTTATAACAGAGTACAAATTTAGGGTGTATAATATTTATAACAGTGTAAAAGTAGAAGGTGTATTTTCTTTAAAACAGAGTACTAGTAGACTGTGTATATTTTTTATAAGAGAGTACAAATGGAGGTAGTATTTATATTAAAACTGAGTACACATGGAGGGTATATATTTTATATAAGAGAGTACAAAGTGTGTGTGAATATTTTCTATAACAGAGTGGAATCACAGGATGTATTTTCTTTAAAACAGACTACCAGAAAAGGGAGTATATTTTTTATATCAGAGTACAAATTTAGGGTGTATAATTTTTACAACAGTGTAGAAATAGAAGGTTTATTTATTTTAAAACAGAGTTCTGGTGTGAGGGTGCATATTTTTTATAACATAGTACAAAAGGCGGTAGTATTTATTTTAAAAAAGAGTACATATGGAGGGTATATAGTGTACATAAGAGGGTACAAAGTGAATTTGTATATTTTCTATAACAGAGTAGAATCACAGGTTGTATTTTCTTTAAAATAGAGTACGGGCCGTGGGAGAAAATATTTTATAACAGAGTACAAAAGGAGGTAGAATTTATCTTAAAACTGAGTACACAGGGAGGGTATATATTTTATATAAGAGAGTACAAAGTGAGGGTGAATATTTTGTATAACACAGTAGAATCACATTTTGTATTTACTTTAAAACAGAGTACTGGTAGAGGGAGTATATATTTTATATAAGAGAGTACAAAGTGAGGGTGAATATTTCCAATAACAGAGTAGAATCACAGGTTGTATTTACTTTAAAACAGAGTAACGGCAAAGGGAGTATATTTATTATAACAGAGTACAAATTTAAGGAGTACAATTTTACAGCAGTGTAGAAACAGATGGTGTATTTACTTTAAAACAGAGTACCGGCAGATTGAGTATATATTTTATCACAGAGTGTACAAATTTAGGGTGTACAATTTTAACAATAGTGTAGAATAAGAAGGTGTATTTACTTTAAAGCAGAGTACCGGTAGAGGGTGTATATTTTTTATAATAGAGTACAAAGTAAGGGTGTACAATTTTTACAACAGTGTAGAAACAGATGATGTATTTATTTTAAAACAGAGTATCGGAAGAGGGAGTATATTTTATATAACAGATACAAATTTAGGGTGTACAATTTTTACAACAGTGAAGAAATAGAAGGTGTATTTACTTTAAAACAGAGTACCGGCAGAGGGAGTATATTTTTTATCACAGAGTACAGAAGGATTTAGTATTTATTTTAAAACTGAGTACACAGGGAGGTTATATATTTTATATAAGAGAGTACAAAGTGATGGTGAATATTTTCTATAACAGAGTAGAATCACAAGATGTATTTACTTTAAAACAGAGTACCGGCAGAGGGAGTATATTTTTTATCACAGAGTACAAAAGGAGTTAGTATTTATCTTAAAACTGAGTACACAGGGAGGGTATATATTTTATATAAGACAGTACAAAGTGAGGGTGAGTATTTTCTAAAACAAACAGAGGAGAATCACAGGTCGTATTATTTTAAAACATAGTACCAGCAGAGGAAGTATATTTTTATCACAGAGTACAAAAGGAGGTAGTATTTATTTTAAAACTGAGGACACAGGGAGGGGATATATTTTATATAAGAGTGTACAAAGTGAGGGTGAATATTTTCTATAACAGAATAGAATTACATGTTGTATTTACTTTAAAACACTATACCGCTAGACGGTATATATTTTTTATAACAGAGTACAATTTTAGGGTGTACAATTTTTACAACAGTGTAGAAACAGAAGGTGTATTTATTTTAAGGCAGAGTACATTTAGAGGGTGTGTATTATTTATAACAGGGTACAAGATAAGGTTGTATTTATTTTAAAACTGAGTACACAGGGAGGGCATATATTTTATATAAGAGAGTACAAAGTGAGAGTGAATATGTTCTATAACATAGTAGAATCACGGGTGGTATTTACTTTAAAACAGAGTACCGGAAGACGGTGTATATTTTTTATAACAGAGTACAAAATGTGGTAGTATTTATTTCAAAACTGAGTACACAGGGAGGGAATATATTTTTTATAAGAGAGTACAAAGCGAGTTTGATTATTTTCTAAAACAGGGTAGAATCACAGGTTGTATTTACTTTAAAACAGAGTACCGGCAGAGGGAGAATATTTATTATAACAGAGTAAAAATTTAGGGTGTACAATTTTTACAACAGTGTAGAAACAGAAGGTGTATTTACTTTAAAACAGAGTACCGGCAGAGGGAGTATATTTTTTATCACAGAGTACAAAAGGAGTTAGTATTTATTTTAAAACTGAGTACACAGGGAGGGGGATATATTTTATATAAGAGAGTACAAAGTGAGGGTGAATATTTCCTATAACAGAGTAGAATCGTAGGTTGTATTTACTTTAAAACAGAGTACCGTCAGAGGGAGTATATTTTTTATGACAGAGTACAAATTTAGGGTGTACAATTTTACAACAGTGTAGAAACAGATGGTGTATTTACTTTAAAACAGAGTATCGGAAGAGGGAGTATATTTTTTATCACAGAGTACAAATTTAGGGTGTACAATTTTTATACCAGTGAAGAAAAAGAAGGTGAATTTACTTTAAAACCGAGTCCCGGTAGACGGTGTATTTTTTTAAATAACAGAGTACAAAAGGAGGCAGTATTTATTTTAAAACTGAGTATACAGGGAGGGTGTATATTTTATATAAGAGAGTAAAAAGTGATGGTGAATATTTTCTATAACAGAGTAGAATCACAGGTTGTATTTACTTTAAAACAGAGTACCGGTTGACGGGGTATATTATTTATAACAGAGTACAAAAGGAGGTAGTATTTATTTTAAACCTGAATACACAGGGAGGGTATATGTTTTATATAAGAGAGTACAAAGTGAGGGTGAATATTTTCTATAACAGAGTAGAATCACAGGATGTATTTACTTTAAAACAGAGTACCGGCAGATTGAGTATATATTTTATCACAGAGTGTACAAATTTAGGGTGTACAATTTTAACAATAGTGTAGAATAAGAAGGTGTATTTACTTTAAAGCAGAGTACCGCTAGAGGGTGTATATTTTTTATAATAGAGTACAAAGTAAGGGTGTATAATTTTTACAACAGTGTAGAAATAGAAGATTTATTTATTTTAAAACAGAGTACATTTAGAGGGTGTATATTTTTTATAACAGAGTACAAAAGGAGGCAGTATTTATTTTAAAACTGAGTACACTGGGAGGGTTAATATTTTATATAAGAGAGTACAAAGTGCGTGTGAATATTTTATATATCATAGTAGAATCACAGGTTATATTTTCTTTAAAACAGAGTACCGGCAGAGGGAGTATATTTTATATCACAGAGTACAAATTTAGGGTGTACAATTTTTACAACAGTGTAGAAATAGAAGGTGTATTTACTTTAAAACAGAGTACCGGCAGAGGGAGTATATTTTTTATCACAGAGTACAAAAGGAGTTAGTATTTATTTTAAAACTGAGTACACAGGGAGGGGATATATTTTATATAAGAGAGTACAAAGTGAGGGTGAATATTTTCTATAACAGAGTAGAATCGCAGGTTGTATTTACTTTAAAACAGAGTACCAGCAGAGGGAGTATATTTTTTATGACAGAGTACAAATTTAGGGTGTACAATTTTACAACAGTGTAAAAAGATGGTGTATTTACTTTAAAACAAGTATCGGAAGAGGGAGTATATTTTTTATAAGAGTACAAATTTAGGGTGTACAATTTTTATAACAGTGAAGAAAAGAAGGTGTATTTACTTTAAAACAGAGTACGGTAAGGGAGTATATTTTTTATAACAGAGTACAAAAGGAGGTAGTATTTATTTTAAACCTAATACACAGGGAGGGTATATGTTTTATATAAGAGAGTACAAAGTGAGGGTGAATATTTTCTATAACAGAGTAGAATCACAGGATGTATTTACTTTAAAACAGAGTACCGGCAGATTGAGTATATATTTTATCACAGAGTGTACAAATTTAGGGTGTACAATTTTAACAATAGTGTAGAATAAGAAGGTGTATTTACTTTAAAGCAGAGTACCGCTAGAGGGTGTATATTTTTTATAATAGAGTACAAAGTAAGGGTGTATAATTTTTACAACAGTGTAGAAATAGAAGATTTATTTATTTTAAAACAGAGTACATTTAGAGGGTGTCTATTTTTTATAACAGAGTACAAAAGGAGGCAGTATTTATTTTAAAACTGAGTACACTGGGAGGGTTAATATTTTATATAAGAGAGTACAAAGTGCGTGTGAATATTTTATATATCATAGTAGAATCACAGGTTATATTTTCTTTAAAACAGAGTACCGGCAGAGGGAGTATATTTTATATCACAGAGTACAAATTTAGGGTGTACAATTTTTACAACAGTGTAGAAATAGAAGGTGTATTTACTTTAAAACAGAGTACCGGCAGAGGGAGTATATTTTTTATCACAGAGTACAGAAGGATTTAGTATTTATTTTAAAACTGAGTACACAGGGAGGTTATATATTTTATATAAGAGAGTACAAAGTGATGGTGAATATTTTCTATAACAGAGTAGAATCACAAGATGTATTTACTTTAAAACAGAGTACCGGCAGAGGGAGTATATTTTTATCACAGAGTACAAAAGGAGTTAGTATTTATCTTAAAACTGAGTACACAGGGAGGGTATATATTTTATATAAGACAGTACAAAGTGAGGGTGAGTATTTTCTAAAACAAACAGAGGAGAATCACAGGTTGTATTATTTTAAAACATAGTACCAGCAGAGGAAGTATATTTTTATCACAGAGTACAAAAGGAGGTAGTATTTATTTTAAAACTGAGGACACAGGGAGGGGGATATATTTTATATAAGAGTGTACAAAGTGAGGGTGAATATTTTCTATAACAGAATAGAATTACATGTTGTATTTACTTTAAAACACTATACCGCTAGACGGTATATATTTTTTATAACAGAGTACAATTTTAGGGTGTACAATTTTTACAACAGTGTAGAAACAGAAGGTGTATTTATTTTAAGGCAGAGTACATTTAGAGGGTGTGTATTATTTATAACAGGGTACAAGATAAGGTTGTATTTATTTTAAAACTGAGTACACAGGGAGGGCATATATTTTATATAAGAGAGTACAAAGTGAGAGTGAATATGTTCTATAACATAGTAGAATCACGGGTGGTATTTACTTTAAAACAGAGTACCGGAAGACGGTGTATATTTTTTATAACAGAGTACAAAATGTGGTAGTATTTATTTCAAAACTGAGTACACAGGGAGGGAATATATTTTTTATAAGAGAGTACAAAGCGAGTTTGATTATTTTCTAAAACAGGGTAGAATCACAGGTTGTATTTACTTTAAAACAGAGTACCGGCAGAGGGAGAATATTTATTATAACAGAGTAAAAATTTAGGGTGTACAATTTTTACAACAGTGTAGAAACAGAAGGTGTATTTACTTTAAAACAGAGTACCGGCAGAGGGAGTATATTTTTTATCACAGAGTACAAAAGGAGTTAGTATTTATTTTAAAACTGAGTACACAGGGAGGGGATATATTTTATATAAGAGAGTACAAAGTGAGGGTGAATATTTCCTATAACAGAGTAGAATCGTAGGTTGTATTTACTTTAAAACAGAGTACCGTCAGAGGGAGTATATTTTTTATGACAGAGTACAAATTTAGGGTGTACAATTTTACAACAGTGTAGAAACAGATGGTGTATTTACTTTAAAACAGAGTATCGGAAGAGGGAGTATATTTTTTATCACAGAGTACAAATTTAGGGTGTACAATTTTTATACCAGTGAAGAAAAAGAAGGTGAATTTACTTTAAAACCAGTCCCGGTAGACGGTGTATTTTTTTTAAATAACAGAGTACAAAAGGAGGCAGTATTTATTTTAAAACTGAGTATACAGGGAGGGTGTATATTTTATATAAGAGAGTAAAAAGTGATGGTGAATATTTTCTATAACAGAGTAGAATCACAGGTTGTATTTACTTTAAAACAGAGTACCGGTTGACGGGGTATATTATTTATAACAGAGTACAAAAGGAGGTAGTATTTATTTTAAACCTGAATACACAGGGAGGGTATATGTTTTATATAAGAGAGTACAAAGTGAGGGTGAATATTTTCTATAACAGAGTAGAATCACAGGATGTATTTACTTTAAAACAGAGTACCGGCAGATTGAGTATATATTTTATCACAGAGTGTACAAATTTAGGGTGTACAATTTTAACAATAGTGTAGAATAAGAAGGTGTATTTACTTTAAAGCAGAGTACCGCTAGAGGGTGTATATTTTTTATAATAGAGTACAAAGTAAGGGTGTATAATTTTTACAACAGTGTAGAAATAGAAGATTTATTTATTTTAAAACAGAGTACATTTAGAGGGTGTCTATTTTTTATAACAGAGTACAAAAGGAGGCAGTATTTATTTTAAAACTGAGTACACTGGGAGGGTTAATATTTTATATAAGAGAGTACAAAGTGCGTGTGAATATTTTATATATCATAGTAGAATCACAGGTTATATTTTCTTTAAAACAGAGTACCGGCAGAGGGAGTATATTTTATATCACAGAGTACAAATTTAGGGTGTACAATTTTTACAACAGTGTAGAAATAGAAGGTGTATTTACTTTAAAACAGAGTACCGGCAGAGGGAGTATATTTTTTATCACAGAGTACAGAAAGGAGTTAGTATTTATTTTAAAACTGAGTACACAGGGAGGGGATATATTTTATATAAGAGAGTACAAAGTGAGGGTGAATATTTTCTATAACAGAGTAGAATTACAAGTTGTATTTACTTTAAAACAGAGTACCGGAAGAGGGAGTATATTTTTATCACAGAGTACAAAATTAGGGTGTATAATTTTTAACAGTGTAGAAAGAAGGTGAATTTACTTTAAAACCGTGTGCGGTAGAAGTGTATTTTTTTTAATAACAGAGTACAAAAGGAGGTAGTATTTATTTTAAAACTGAGTACACAGGGAGGGTGTATATTTTATATAAGAGAGTACAAAGTGAGGGTGAATATTTTCTATAACAGAGTAGAATCGTAGGTTGTATTTACTTTAAAACAGAGTACCATCAGAGGGAGTATATTTTATATGACAGAGTACAAATTTAGGGTGTACAATTTTACAACAGGGTAGAAACAGATGGTGTATTTACTTTAAAACAGAGTATCGGAAGAGGGAGTATATTTTTTATCACAGAGTACAAATTTAGGGTGTACAATTTTTACAACAGTGAAGAAATAGAAGGTGTATTTACTTTAAAACAGAGTACCGGCAGAGGGAGTATATTTTTATCACAGAGTACAGAAGGATTTAGTATTTATTTTAAAACTGAGTACACAGGGAGGTTATATATTTTATATAAGAGAGTACAAAGTGATGGTGAATATTTTCTATAACAGAGTAGAATCACAAGTTGTATTTACTTTAAAACAGAGTACCGGCAGAGGGAGTATATTTTTTATCACAGAGTACAAAAGGAGTTAGTATTTATCTTAAAACTGAGTACACAGGGAGGGTATATGTTTTATAAAAGAGAGTACAAAGTGAGGGTGAGTATTTTCTAAAATAAACAGAGTAGAATTACAGGTTGTATTTATTTTAAAACATAGTACCCAGCAGAGGGAGTATATTTTTATCACAGAGTACAAAAGGAGGTAGTATTTATTTTAAAACTGAGGACACAGGGAGGGGATATATTTTATATAAGA
>JAZHEH010000305.1:0-24324 GCA_036589455.1 Ateles fusciceps | reverse complement strand
AATGAGAGAGGAAGGGGAGGTGAATTACAACACTGCCTTGCGTAGAGAGCAAAGGCCAACCAGGAAGCCATGAGTGGGACATTGAGACTAGAGAGCTTCCCTCTCCCACAAGGGGATGCAAACCCAGAGTTCCACAATCATTGCTCCTGCTCAACCATCCAGAAACAGGTTTGGAGGGGGAAACAGACATGAATCACATCCCCACCATGTTTCCCCCTACTGGAATGGGGAGTATTCTTTGTTGAAGACACTGAGCCAGACCAAGAAGCCTCTATGCTTCTCAGAAATTGGGCAGACAGAGAAAGAAGGAGGACAGAGCCTAGGACAGAGTCCAGGCCAAATACAGCACAATTCCACCTCCACAGGCATCCAGGGGGTGGGTGTGCCAAAGGGTTGACTTTGACAGAAAGGCCTGTGTTGGAGTGACAGAGGTGCTTGCCACATCCCATTCTTGGTGCCCTGTTCCCACCATGTGATGAGCTCTAGCTAGATTTGTCAGTGAGGACAAAGGCCAGAGAAGTGAGAACCAACTTCTTTGAGGTTCGTGGGCAGTCCTCCTACAGGTGGACAGTGAACTGTGGTGAGGCTTTTGCCCATGGTTGAGAGTTCTGATCATCTTGGTCCCAAGGAAGAGGCTTCTCAGGATGGGAAGGTGACTGAAACACATGCTGCTCCGATGCAGCTCCCCTCCTCATGTTGCCCAGGCCTTCACAAATGCCAGCTGAAACCACCTGAGAAACGACTGATGACCACCCACGTGACCCAGGCAGAGAGGCAGGGAGAGGCTCAGCAAAAGAAAGGCCGGCATGCACAGGGTACACAAATCGTCCCAACACACACACACACACACACACACATATACACACAGAGGCACACACACAGATTAATTGAGTCAGAAAGAGAGGGAGCTGGAAGGAAGAGAAAGAAACCAGAGAGAGACATACAGGCACACACACACAAACAATGCCACTTCCACACACAGAGACATATAGAAGTGGCACAGTATCAGTCACCCCCAGGAAGCCCCTGAAGTTGCTGTGTTCTGTTGTCCATCACTAGGACCTTTGAGTGAGATAACAGCTCATGTGCACACAGGCAGAGGTGTTCTGGAGATGATCAGGGCAAGACAATTGGGGAGATTCACTTGTAAACAGTCGGCAGAGACCTGAGACAGGGATCCCGTGCAGCTCCCCCTGGCGCTCAATCTGCCTGAGTTTTCTTCCTCCTGGCCCAACTTCGGCCAATCCTGGCCTCCAGAGACTATCATGGGGAGATCCTAGAGAGGAGGGGCCTGAGCACCAATTCTGACACACTGCCACAGGGGGCTACTCCTTTGTGAAGTCTCAGAAACTCATCACCGGTGCAACAGTGAATATCACTATGACCCGTGGAGTGGTTCATGCTTCCTGCATGTGCACTGGTGTGGACAACTCAATTCGCAGATAGCTCCCGGAAGTCAGGCTGCGGCTCCTTTAAGAAATGGCTGTGGCAGAGGTGGCGGTGGAGATAGCAGTGGCAAAAGCAGGTGGGCTTGGGGATGCTTGGGAAAGGGGCGTGAACAAGACCAAGCCAGAATCAAACCCATAGGAATCGTTTCCTCAGTTCCTCCACCAGCGAGCCATCTTCTGCTTCAGCTCTAGGAGGAAGAGGAGATTCAGGGAGCCCTATGGGCTCTCTGGACTCCACCTCGGATCCCATTTCGGATCCCACCTGGGTAAGCGGGAATGGGATTACAATGGAGAGAGGTGGGAAGGCCCTCGCTGGGGCTCAGAAAGATTCCATTTTCCACAAGGCATGGTGCCCCACCCTGCCACCTGGTAGGTACTCCTGAGGCAACCTCCCATGCACCCAACAAAACCCAATCCCTTTGGCTTGCTCCCTGGCATCGGTGGCAGCCAAAATATTCAGTGCTTGAAGGCACGTTCCCCAGGAGCAGAGGAGCCAGATGGCCCACAAGAATGAGAGGAAGGGCAGGAGAATTGCAATACCGCCTTGTGGAGAGGATAAAGGACAGCCAGGCAGCCATCCAGTGGAACATGGAGACAGAGAGAGTGTCCCTTTCACACATGGGGATGGAAGCCCAGAGCCCCACAATCATCTCAACTGCCTAATCATCCAGAAACAGGTTTGGAGGGGGAATCTGACATGAAACACATCCCCCACCAAGTTTCCCCCCTGCCGGAATGTGGAATGCTCTTTGATGACGACACTGAGCCAGACCAAAAAGGCTCTACAGAGAAATATGGAGGACGGAGCCTAGGGCAGATTCCAGGCCAAATAAAGGACAATGCCACCTCCACTCTCATCCAGGTTGGGGGAGTGCCAAACAATTGACTTGGTCAGAAAGGACAGCTTTGGAGTGAGAGATGCTTGCCACATCCCATTTTTGGTGCCATGTTCCAGCCCTGTGTAGAGCTGTGGCTAGATTTCTTAATGATAGCAAAGGCCAGAGAAGTGAGAACCATCTTCTTTGAGGTCAGTGGGCAGCCCGCTTGCAGATGGACAGTGAGCTGTGGTGAGGCTTTTGGCCATGGCTGGGGGAGTGATCATCTTGGTCCTAAGAAAGAGGCCACTCAGGACAGGGAGGTGACTGAAACTCATGCTCTTCTGAGGCAGCTCTCTCCCCCACGTTGCCCAGTTCTTCACAAACGCCAGCTCTAACCACCAGGGAAAGGACTGACGACAGGCCATGCCACCAAGGCAGAGATGCGGGGAGAGGTTCAGCAAAAGAGAGGCCATCATGTAAGAAACCGTCCTCGCGCACAGGGCACACGTTTTCCACACACACACACACACACACACACACACACACACACACACAGACACAGAGAGTGAGAAAGAGAGGGAGCAGAAAGAAGAGAGAGAGAAACCAGAGGGAGACATACAGGCACACACACACAAACAACACCCCTTCCACACATACAGACACAGAGCAGTGGCAGAGTATAACTCACTCCCAAGGCAGCCCCTGAAGCTGCAGGGTTCTGTTGTCCACCACTAGGACCATCGGGTGAGAGAGCAGCCCACGGGAGCACAGGCAGAGGTATCCTGGAGATGACCAGGGCAAGATATTTGGGGAGACTCACCTGTACACCATTAGTGCAGGCTTGTGACTGGGATTCAGTGCTTCTCCCCCAGCTCTTTCCCTGCCTGAGGTTTCTTCCTCCTGGCCTACCTTCCACAAATCCTGGCCTCCAGAGACTATCCTGTCCGGAGACTATCCTGTGGACGTCCTGGCGAGGAGGGGCCTGAGCCCCATTTCTGACACACTTCCACAGGCAATTCCACCTTTGCGAACTCTCAGAAACCCATCACCGGGGCAACAGTGAATACCACTATGACCTGAAGAGTGGCTCGTGCTTCGTGCATGCGCACTAGCGAGGCAGACTCAACTTGTGCCTGGCTCCGGGAAATCAGGCTGCAGCCCCTTAATGAAATGGCTGTGGTGGCGGTGGTGGCAGAGAAAGCAGCAACAAAAGTGGCGGGTTTGTGGAGGCCTGGGAAAGGGGAGTACTGGAGACCAAGCCAGGGTCAAACCCATAGGACTCATGTCCTCAGGGCCTCCAGTGGTGAGCCGTCTTCTGCTTTGGCTCCCGGCATAAAGGAGATTCAGGGCAGCCGATGGGCTCTCTAGACCCCTCCTCAGATCTCGTTAGATCCCACCTGGGTAAGCGGGAATGGGATTACAATGGAGAGAGGCGGGAAGGACCTCGCTGGGTTCAGAAAGATCCCATGGGAACCAAGGCATGGTGTCCGCACCCCACCACCCTGCAGGTACCCCTGATGCAACCTCCTCTACACCCAGTAAAACACAATCTCTTTCGTCTGCTCCCTGGTATCCATGGCAGCCAAAAGATTCAGTCGATGTCACTTTCCCTAGGAACAGAGGAGTCGAATGGCCTTCAAGAATGAGAGAGGAAGGTCAGGTGAATTGCAATACCGTCTTGTGGAGAGGGCAAAGGCCAGCCAGGCAGCCATCCAGTGGCACATGGAGACTGAGAGAGCATCCCTGTCCCACACAGGAATGGAAGACCAGAGGCCCATGATCATTGCACCTGCCCAGTTATCCAGAAAGAGTTTTGGAGGGGGAAGGGACATGAAACACATCTCATGATGCTTCCCCCTGCTTGACTGGGGAGTGTTTATTGTTGAACACACTGAGACAGACCAAGAAGCCTCTTCTGAGAAAGAGGGAGGATAGAACCTAGGTCCAGAACTGTGTTCTGGTCCTGTGTTGAGCTGTGGCTAGATTTCTAGATGAGGGTAAAGGAGAGAGAAGTAAGAATCATCTTCCTTGAGGTCGGTGGGCAGCCCTCCTGCAGGTGGACACTGAGCTGTGGTGAGGCTTTTGTCCATGGCTAGGGAGTGTGATCGACTTGGTCCTAAGAAAGAGGCTGCTCAGGATGGAGAGGTGACTGAAATCCAGCTCCCCTCCCCCACTTTATCTAGGCCTTCACAGAAGCCAGCTGGAACCGCCACAGAAATGTCTGATGACCGGACATGTGACCAGAGCAGAGACGCTGGGAGAAGCTAAGCTAAAAAGAGGCTGCTGTGCAACACTGCCTTGTGGCTAGAGCAAAGGCCAACCAGGCAGCCATCATTGGGGCACATAATGATCTCAGAGGCCCCAAGGTGTGGTTGCACATCCCACCACACTGCAGATAACCCTGACACAACCTCCCCCTGCACCCAGCAAAATCCAATCCCTTTCGCTCGCTCCCTGTCATCTGTGGCAGACGTAAGATTCAGTGCTTGAAGGCACTTTTCCCCAGGAACAGAGGATCTGGATTGCCCTCAAGAATGAGATAGGAAGGGCAGGTGAATTGCAACACCAGTGTAAGGAGTGAGCAAAGGCCTGTGTGAGAGAGAAACCAGAGATAGACATACAGGCACACACACACAAACAACACCCTTTCCACAAACACAGACACACAACAGTGGCAGAGTATCACTCACCCCCCAGGCAGCCCCCTGAAGCTGCAGAGTTCCGTTGTCCACCACTAGGAGACTCAGATGAGAGATCAACCCACAGGCACACAGGAAGAGGTGTCCTAGAGATGACAGGAGCACGATGTTTGGGAAGATTCACCTGTATACCATCAGCACAGGCCTGAAACTGGGATTCCTGCTGCTCCCTCAGTGCTCCCTCCACTTGAGGTTTCTTCCTCCTGGCCCCACCTTTGGCGAATCCTTGCCTCTGAAGCATATCCTGTGGGCATCCTGGTGAGGAGGGCCCTGAGCCCCCGTTTCTGACAAACTGTATGCCTCTTTCTGGTTTCTGTCTCTCTACTTTCCCACTATCTGAGCCCCGAGCCAGACGGGGAGATGAGTCCGCCTCTTATAGTGCCCATGCATGAAACATAAGTGGCTCCATGGGTCAGAATGATGTTCACTGTTGCCCCGGTGATGGGTTCCTCAGACATCACAAAGGAGGAACCCCCTGTGGCATGTGTCAAGAATGGGGCTGAGGCCCATCCTCGCCAGGACATCCACAGGATACTCTCCAGAGCCCAGGATTGGCCAAAGGTGGGCCAGGAGGAAGAAACCTCAGGTGGAGGGAGCACTGGGGGAGCAGCGGGGAATCCCAATCTCAGATCTCCACCGATGATGTACAGGTGAGTCTGCCCAAATGTCTTGCCCTGTTCATCTCCAGGACACCTCTGCCTGTGTGCCCATGGGCTGTTCTCTCACCCGAGTGTCCTAGTGGCAGACAACGGAACTCTGCAGCTTCAGGGGCTGTCTGGGGATGTGTGATACTCTGCCACTGCTGTGTGTCTGTGTGTGTGGAAAGGGTGTTGTTTGTGTGTGTGTGCCTGTATGTCTATCTCTGGTTTCTCTCTCACACAGGCCTTTGCTCACTCCTTACACTGGTGTTGTTTTTCTGTGTGCATGTATGTCTCTCTCTGGTTTCTCTCTATCTGCTTTCCCACTCCCTCTCTTTCTCACTCTCTGCATCTCTGTGTGTGTGCATGTGTGTGTGTTTGTGTTCTGATGCATGTGCCCTGTGCAATGGAGGGCGGTGTCTTGCACGACAGCCTCTCTTTTGCTGAGCCTCTCCCCCGCCTCTCTGTCTGGGTTGCATGGCCATTTGTCAGTCATTTCCCCCGGTAGTTAGAGCTGGCATTTGTGAAGGCCTGGGCAAGGTGGGGAGGGAGGTGCGTCGGACCAGCATGGGTTTCAGTCACCTCCCCCATTCTGAGCAGCCTCTTACTTAGGACCAAGGTGATCACACACACCCCACCATGGACAAATGCCTCACGAAAACTCACTCTCAACCTGCAGGAGTGCTGCCCACCGAAATGAAAGAGGATGGTTCTCACTTCTCTGGCCTTTGCCCTCAATGAGAAATCAAGCCACAGCTCAACACAGGGCCAGAACAGGATGCCAAGAACAGGATGTGGCAAGCCTCTCTCTCACTCCAATGCTGGCCTTTCTGGCCATGTCAACCGTTTGGCACTCCCCCCAACCCAGATGACTGTGGAGATGGCATTGTGCTGTATTTGTCCTGGACTCTAACCTAGTTTCTGTCCTCCCTCTTTCTCTGTCTGCCCCGTTTCTGAGAATCCTAGAGGCTTCTTTATCTGGCTCAGTGTCTTCAACAAGGAAAACTCCCCCAGTCCAGAAGGGGGAAAATTGGGGGGCATGTGTTTCATGTCTGCTTCCCCTTCGAAACCATTTTCTGGATGATTGGGCAGGTGTGACGTTCATGGAGCTCTGGGCTTCCATCCCCGTGTGGGACAGGAATGCTCTCTTGGTCCCCCATGTCCAACTCGATGGCTGCCTGGTTGGCCTTTGCCCTCTCCACAGGTGGTAGTGCTATTCACCTGCCCTCATCTCTCATTCTTGAGGGCCATCCAGCTTCTCTGCTCCTGGGGAAAGTGACTTCAAGCACTGAAGTTTTGGTTGCAATGAATGCCAGGGAGCGAGCCAAAAGGGGATTGGGTTTTACTGGGTGCAGGGGAGGTTGCATCAGGGGTACCTACCAGATGGCAGGGTGGGGACACCATGCCTTGGTGCCCATTGGATCTTTCTGAGCCCCAGCAAGGTGTTTCCTGCCTCTCTCCATTGTAATCCCTTTCCCACTTACTCAGCTGTGATCCAAAATGGGATCAGAGGAGAAGTCCAGAGAGCTCATTGGGCACCCTGAATCTCCTCTTCCACCGGGAGCCTAAGCAGAAGACCACTTTGTCAAGGAGTCCCTGAGGACACGAATCCTATGGGTTTGACCCTGGCTTGGTCTCATGCACACCCCTTTCCCAGGCCTCCCCCAAACCTGCTGCTTTAGCAGCTGCTTACTTCTCCATTATCTTCGCTGCAGCCATTTTTTAAAGGGGCTGCAGCATGACCTCCTGGAGTCAGGAGGGAGTCTAGTCCATTGCGCCAGTGTGCTTGCACAAAGCACAAGCGGCTCTTCCCTCAGGTTATAGTGATGTTCACCATTGCCCCGGTGATGGTTTCCTGAGACATAACAAAGGAGGAGCCACCTGTGGTAGTGTGTTAGGAATGAGGCTCAGGCCCCTCCTCACAAGGACATCCACAAGATAGTCTCCGGAAGCCAGGATGTGCGGAAGATGGGCTAGGAGGAAGAAACCTCAGGCAGAGGGAGTGCCGGGGGGAGCAGACATGGAATCCCTGTCTCACATCTGCACCGACTTTGTACAGGTGAGACTCCCCCAAATTTAGTGCCCTGGTCACCTCCAGGACACATCTGCCTGTGTGAGCATGGGCTGCTCTCTCACCAAAGGGTCCTAGTGGTGGACCACAAAACCCTGCAGCTTCAGGGGCTGCTTCAGAGTGAGTGATACTGTGACACTGCTGTGTGTCTGTGTGCGTGGAAGGGATGTTGTTTGTGTGTGTGCACCTGTATGTCTCTCTCTGGTTTCTCTCTCTCTTTCCGCTCCCTCTCTTTATCATTTTTTGTGTCTGTATGTGTGTGTGTGTGTGTGTGTGTGTGTGTGTGTTGGTACACTGTGTGTACCTGTGTGAGACAGAGGGCGGTTTCTTGCACTATGGCCTCTTTTTTGCTGAGCCTCTCCCCAAGTCTCTGCCTGGGTCGCTTGACCGTTCATCAGTAGTTTTTCTGGCAGTTCCAGCTGGCGTTTGTGAAAGCCTTGTCAACATGGAGAGGGAGCTACCTCGGACCAGCAAGGGTTTCAGTCACCTCCCCATACTGAGTGGCCTCTTTCTTAGGACCAAGACAATCACACTCCCCAGCCATGGACAAAAGCCTCACCACAGCTCACTGTACACTGGCAGGAGGGCTGCCCACCTACCTCAAAGAAGATACTCTTCACTTCTCTCACCATTACCCTAATTGAGAAGTGTAGCCACAGCTCGATACAGGGCTGGAACAGGGCGTCAAGAACGAGATGTGGCAAGCATCTCTGTCACTCCAAAGCTGGCCTTTTTGGACAAGTAAACAGTTTGGCACATCCCCCTCAACACCCCGGATGCCCGTGGAGGTGACATTTTGCTGTATTTGGCCTGGACTCTGGCCTAGGTTCTTTCCTCCCTCTTTCTCTGTAGAGGCTTCTTGGTCTGGCTCATTGTCTTCAAGAAACATCACTTCCCAGTCCAGCAGGGGAAACTTCGTGGGAATGCCTTTCAGGTCTGATTCCCCCACAAAACTGTTTCTGGATAATTAGGCAGGTGTGATGATCGTGGACCTCTGGACTTCCACCCCTGTGTGGGACAGGGATGCCTTCTCATTCTCCATGTCCCACTTGATGGCTGTCTGGTTGGCCTTTGCCCTCTCCACAAGGAGGTGTTGCAATTCACCTGCCCTTTATCTCTCATTCTTGAGGACCATCCAGCTCCACTGCTCCTGGGAAAAGTACCTTCAAGCAGTGAATCTTTTGGCTGCAACTGATGCCAGTGAGCGAGCCTAAGGGATTGGATTTCACTGAGTGCATGGTTAGGTTGGGTGAGCTTTGCCTGCCGGGTGGCTGGGTGTGAACAACACTCCTTGGGGCCCCTGGGATCTTTCTGAACCCCAGCGAGGTCCTTTCCGCCTCTCTCCATTGTAATCCCATTTTCACTTACACAGGTGGGATTTAAACGGGATCTGAGGAGGAGTCCAGGCAGCCCATTGGGCTCCCCTGAATCTCCTCTTCCACCGGGAACTGAAGCAGAATACTGCTCGCTCATGGAGGCCCTGAGGAGACGAGTCCTATGGGTTGGACTATGGCTTGGTCTCACGCACACCCCTTTCCCAGGCCTCCCTAACCCCGATGCTTTAGCTGCTGCTTTCTCTGCTGCCACCTCCACTGCAGCCATTTCTTAAGTGGACTACAGCCTCACTTTAAGAGCCGGGGGAGTCAAGTCTGCCTCACCAGTGCACATGTGCAAAGCACGAGCTGCTCCTCAGGTCACAGTGACGTTCACCATTGCCCCAGTGATGGGTTATTGAGATGTCACAATTGAGAAGCCCCCTGTGCCAGTGTGTCAGGAAAGGTACTTAGGTCTTTCCTAACCAGGACGTCCACAGGATAGTCTCCAAGACCAGGATTCACTGAAGGTGGGACAGGAGGAAGAAACCTCAGGCAGAGCGAGCACTGGGGGAGCAGCAGGAATTCCCAGTCTCAGGTCTCCACTGACAGTGTACAGGTGAGTCTCCCCCAATTGTCATGCCCTGATCATCTACAGGACACCTCTTCCTGTGTACCCATGGGTTGGTCTCTCACCTGAGTGTCCTAGTGGTGGACAACAGATTCCTGCAGCTTCAGGGGCTGCCTGGGGTTGAGTGATTCTGTGCCACTGCTGTGTGTTTGTGTGTGTGGAAGGGGTGATGTTTGTGTGTGTGTGCCTGTATGTCTCTCTCTTGGTTTCTCTCTCTCTTCTTTCACACTCCATCACTTTCTCACTCTCTGCATCTGTGTGTGCCTGTGTGCATGTGTGTGTTGGGACGGGTGTGCCCTGTGCCCTGGAGGACGGTTTCTTCCACGTTCTCTCGGTCGGTCTCCATGTGCTACTGGATGGCTGCCAAGCTGTCTTTTGCTGTCTCCTCAAATCAGTGTTGCAATTCACCTGCCATTCCTTTCTCATTCTTGAGGGCCAATTGCCTCATCTGCTCCTTGGGAACGTGCATTCAAGCACTGAATATGTTGGCTGACACTCTTTGTATAGAATTTAAAAACAGATATTTCCAAGAAAGCCCCAGCCTATAGGAAAAAACAGAAAAACTGGCTTTGAAATCAAGACTAAAGATATCTGTGAAACTGTTTTAATATGTATCATATCAGCTCAAAGAGTTGAATCTATGCTTTGATTCAGCAGTTTAGAAACACACTTCGTGTAGAATCCAGAAAGGAACATTTCAGACTGAATGGAGGCCTATAGTGAAAAGGGAGGTATCTCACAATAAATGTAAAATGAAGCTAGTTGTGAAACTTCTCTCCAATGTGTGCATTCACCATCCAGAGTTTAACTGACATTTGTATTCTGCAGCTTCGAAACACTCTTTTTGTAGATTTTAAAAACAGATATTTCCAAGGAATCACAAGAATTTGGGAAAAACAGAAAGACTCATTTGGAAACTAAGAGGGAAAATATCTTTTAAACTGCATTCCTGTGTGTTTATTCAACTCAGAGAGTTAAATCTATGTTTTGATTCAGTATTTTAGTAACACACTTCGGGTAGAATCTAGAAAGGGACAATTCAGACTGAAGGAGGCCTATGGTGAAAGAAAGTATCTCACACTAAAAATAAAAGAAAGCTCTCTGTGACACTGCATTGCAATGTGTGCATTCACCTTCCAGAGTTTAAGTGATGTTCGCATTCAGCTGCTTAGAAACACTCTTTGCGTAGAATCTAAAAACAGATATTCTCAATGAAACCCCGGCCTATGGGAAAAACCAGAAACACTGTCTTAGAAACCAAGAAGAAAGATATCTTTGAAACTGTATTCTGTGTATCGGTTCGACTCAGAGAGTTGTTCCTATTTTTTGTTTCAGCAGTTTAGAAACACACCTCGTGTAAAATCTAGAAAGGGATATTTCAGACTGAATGGAGGCCTATGTTGAAAAGTCAAATATCTCAAAATAAAATCTAAAAGGAAGCTATTTGTAAAACCGCTTTGCAATGTGTGCATTCCCCTTCCAGATTTTAAATGATGTTTGTATTCAGCAGCTTAGAAACACCCTTTGTGTAGAATCCAAAAACAGATATTTCTGATGAAACACAGGCATATGGAAAAACCAGAAAGACTGGCTTTGAACCCCAGATGAAAGACACCTTTGAAACTGCTTTGCTGTGTGTCCGTTTAACTCAAAGAGTTAAACCTATGTTTTGATTCACCAGTTTATAAGACATACTTTGTGTAGAATCTAGAAAGAGACATTTCAGACTGAATGGAGCATATGGTAAAATATAAATATCTCAAAATAAAAACTAAAAGGAAGATATTTGCAAAACTGCTTTGCAATGTGTGCATTCACCTTCCAGAGTTTAACTGATGTTTGTATTCAGCAGCTTAGAAACACTCTTTGTGTACAACCTAAAAACAGATATTTCCAATAAACCCAGGCCTATGGGAAAAACCAGAAAGACAGGCTTTGAAACCCAGAGGAAAGATATTTGTGAAACTGCTTTGCTGTGTGTCCTTTTAACTCAGAGAGTTGAACCTATGTTTTGATTCAGCAGTTTAGAAACAAACATGGTGTAGAATCTAGAAAGGGACATTGCAGACTCAATGGAGGTCTATGGTGAAAAGACAAATATCTCACAATAAAAATGAAAAGGAATCTATTTGTGAAACTGTTTTACAATGTGTGCATTCACCTTCCAGATTTTTGGTTCACCAGTTTAGAAACTGTAACGTGTGCATTCACCTTCCAGTGTTTAACTGATGTCTGTATTCAGCAGCTTAGAAACACTTTTTGTGTAGAATTTAAAGATATTTCCTAGGAAACCATGGCCTATGGGAAAAACCAGAAAGACTTGATTTTAAATCTATAGGAATGTTATCTTTGAAACTGCTTTGCTGTGTGTATGTTCAAGTCAGAGAGTTGAACCAATATTTTGGTTCATCAATTTAGAAACACTCTTCTTGTAGCATCTAGAAAGGGATATTTTGGACTGAATGGGGGGACAATGGAGAAAAGACAAATATCTCACAATAAAAACTAAAAGGAAGCTATTTGTGAAACTGCTTTTCAAGTGTGCATTCACCTTCCAGAGTTTAAGTGATGTTTGTATTCAGCAGCTCAGAAACACTCTTTGTGTAGAATCAAAAAACAGATATTTCCAACGAAACCACAGCTTATGTGAAAAACCAGAAAGACTCTCTTTGAAACTAGGAGGAAAGATATGTGTGAAACTGCTTTGCTGCGTTTTCGTTAACCTCAGAGACTTGAACCTATACTTTAATTAAGTAGTTTAGAAACACACTTCGGATAGAATCTAGAAATGGATTTTTTCAGACTAAAAGCAGTCCTATGGTGAGAAGACAAATATCTTACAATAAAAACTAAAAGGAAGCTATTTGTGAAACTGCTTTGCAATGTGTGTATTGGTCTTCCAGACTTTAAATGATGTTTTTATTCAGCAGATTAGAAAGACTCTTTTTGTAGAGTCTAAAAACAGATCTTTCCAATGAAATCCCAGCCTATGTGAAAAAGTAGAAAGACTAGCTTTGAAACCCCAAGGAAAGATATTGTTGACACTGCTTTGCTGTGTGTCCGTTCAACTCTCTGACTTGTTTTGATTCAGCAGTTTAGAAGCACACTTCATGTAGAATCTTGAAAGAAACATTTCAGACTCAATGGAGGCCTATGGGGAAAAGACAAATATCTCACAATAAAAGCTAAAAGGAAGCTATTTGTGAAACTGCTTTGCAATGTGTGCATTCACTTTGCAGAGTTAATTTGATATTTGTATTCAGCAGCTTAGAAAAACTCTTTGTGTACAATCTAATATCTGATATTTCCAACGATACCCCCAGGCCCATGGGTAAAACCAGAAAGACTGGCTTTGAAACCAAGAGGAAATATATCTTTGAAACTGCTTTACAGTGTGTCCGTTCAATTTACGGAGTTGAATCTATGTTTTGATTGAGCACTTAAGAAGCACACTTCATGTAGTATTTAGAAAGAAACATTTCAGATGGAATGAAAGCCTATGGTGAATAGCAAAATAACTCACAATAAAAAATAAATTGAAGCTATTTGTGAAACTGCTTGCAATGTGTGCATTCACCTTACAGAGTTTAATTAATATTTGTTTTAAACAGCTTAGAAATACCCTTTGTGTAGAATCTAAAAACAGATATTTCAATGAAACCCAAGCTAGTGGGAAAAACCAGAATGACTGCCTTTGATACCAAGGCAGTGTGTCCATTTAACTCAGAGAGTTTTCATTCAGCAGTTTAGAAACACACTTCGTGTAGAATCCAAAAATACACATTTCACACTGAATGGAGGTTTATGGTGTAAATTCAAATATCTCACAATTAAAACTAAAAGGAAGCTATTTGTGAAACTGCTTTGCAGTGTATGCATTCACCTTCCAGAGATTAACTGATGTTTGTATTCAGCAGCTTAGAAACACGCTTTGTGTGGAATCTAAAAACAGATATTTCCAATGAAACACCAGGCCTATGGGAAAAATCAGAAAGTCTGGCTATGAACCCCAGATGAAAGATATCTTTGAAACTGCTTTGCTGTGTGTATGATCAACTCAGAGAGTTGATCATATGCTTTGATTTAGCAGTTTAGACACACACTTCGTATAGAATCTAGAAAGGGTAATTTCAGACTGAAAGCAGGCCTATGGCGAAAAGAGAAATATCTCACAATAAAAACTAAAAGGAAGCTATTTATGAAACTGCTTTTAATGTGTGCATTCACCTTCCAGAATTAATTTGATGTTTGTATTAAGCAGCTTAGAAACACTCTTTTCGCAGAACCTAAAAACTGATATTTCCATCAAAACACTGGCCAATGGGAAAAACCAGTAAGACTGGCTTTGAAACACAAGAGAAAAATATCTTTAAAACTGCTTTTCAGTGTGTCCCTTCAACTCAGAGAGTTGAAGCTATGTTTTGATTCAGCAGTTTAGAAACACATTTTGTGTAGAATCTAGGACAGGACATTTCTGACTGAATGGAGGCCTATGGTGAAAAGATAAATATGAAAATATATTGGATAATCGCCGGCCGGGGGGCCCCGAGCGGTGAGGGGGAGGCAGGCCCTCCAAAAAAACCCCCCCCCCAAAGATAAATATCTCACAATGAAAACTAAACAGTAGCTTTTTGTGAAACTGCTTTGCAATGTTTGCAATTTGTGCATTCACCTTACAGAGTTTGACTGTTGTTTGTATTCAGCAGTGTAGAAACATTCTTTGTGTAGAACCTAAAAACAGATATTCCAACAAATCCTGGCATATGGGAAAAACCAGAACGACTGGCTTTGAAACCTAGAAGAAAGATATCTTTGAAACTGCTTTGCTGTGTGTCTGTTCAACTCAGATATTTGAACCTAGGTTTTGATTGAGCAGTTAAGAAACACACTTCGTGTTGAATCTAGAAAGGGCATTTTAGACTGAATTGAGGCCTATGTGTGAAGAGAAAAATGTCTCACAATAAAAACTAAAAGGAATCTATTTGCAAAACTAATTTGCAATGAGTGCATACACCTTCCAGAATTTAACTGATGTTTGTATTCAGCAGCTTAGAAACACTCTTTGCATAGAATCTAAAACCAGATATTTTCATCTAAATCCCTGCAAATGGGAAAAACCAGAATGACTGGCTATAAAACCCAGTTGAATGATATCTTTGAAACTGCTTTCTGTGTGTCCGTTCAACTCAGTGAGTTGAACCTATGTTTTGATTCAGCTGTTTAGAGACTCACTTCGTGTAGAATCTAGTAATGGACATTTCAGAATGAATAGAGGGCTATGGTGAAAAGTCAAATAAATCACAACAAAAACTAAGAGGAAGCTGTTTGTGAAACTGCTTTGGTATGTGTGCATTCACCTTCCTCAATTTAACTGTTATTTGTATTCAGCCGATTAGAAACATTCTTTGTGTAAAATCTAAAAACAGATGTTTCCAATGCAACCCCAGCCTATGGAAAAACAAGAAAGTCTGGCTTTGAAACCCAGATTAAATATATCTTTGAAACTGCTGCTGTGTGTCTGTTCAGCTCAGAGAGTTGAACCTAGTTTTGGTTCAGCAGTTTAGAAACACACTTCGTGTAGAATCTAGAAAGGGACATTTCAGACTGAATGGAGGCATATGCCTGGGAAAGGGACATGTCCGAGACCATGCCAGGGTCAAATCCATAGGACTCGTGTCCTCAGGACCTCCATGAGCGAGTGGTCTTCTACTTCAGCTCATGGCAGAAGAGGAGATTCAGAGCACCAGATCGTTTTCCAGACTCCACCTTGGATCCCATTTTGGATCCAACCTGGATAAGAGGGAATGGGATTAAAGTGGAGAGAGGTGAGAAGGGCTTCTCTGGGACTCAGAAAGATCCCATGGGCCCCAAGGTGTAGCACTCCCACTCTGCCACCTGGCAGGTACCCCCACAGTTTACCTCCCCTGAACCCAACAAAACCCAGTCCCTTTGGTGCACTCCCTGGCATCCGTGGCTGCCAAAAGATTCAGTGCTTGAAGGCACTTTCCCCAGGAGCAGAGGAGTCAGATGGCCCTCAAGAATGTAAGAGGAAGGGAAGGTGAATTGCAATACTGCATTGTGGAGAGAGCAAATGCCAGCCAGGCAGCCTTCCAGTGGCACATTGGGACCGAGAGCATCCCTATCCCACAACGGGATGGAAGCCCAGAGCTCCACAATCATCTCACCTGCCCAATCATCCAGAAAGAGGTTTGGAGGGGGAAAACAGGCATGAAACGCATCCCCAGAAGTTTCCCCCTGATGGAATGGGGAGTGTTCCTTGATGAAGACTCTGAGCCAGACCAAGAAGCCTCTATAGAGAAAGAGGGAGGACTAAGCCTAGGCCAGAGTCTAGGCCAAATACACCACAATGCCACCAATATGAGCATCCTGGGGGGGGAGGGAGTGCCAAACGGTTGATTTAGCAAGAAAGGCCTGTTTTGGAGTGAAGATATGTTTGCCTCATCCCGTTCATGGTGCCCAGTTCCCGCCCTGTGATGAGCTGTGGCTAGATTCCCTCTGTGAGGGCAAAGGCCACAGAAGTGAGAAACATCTTCTTTGAGGTCAGTGGGAAGCCTTTCTGCAGGTGGACAGTGAGCTGTGGTGAGGCTTTTGTCCATGTGTGGGGGGTTGTGATCATCTTGGTCCTAAAAAAGTGGCCATTCGGGGGGGGGCGAAAGAGAAAGAAAGAGGGCGGGGGGCCCCAACAAAACAACCCCCCAAAAGCCCGCCAAAAAAAAACAACCAACACAAACAAAAACAAAACCAAAAAAAGAGACAGCACTCACACGGACCCAACCCAACAACAAACCCCAAACAAACCCACAAAAAGAGAAAAAGAAGGACCCACACGCACCAAAAGAGGGGAAGACCACACGGGACACAAAAAAGACGCACCCGGAGGCGGAAGAGGAGGGAGGGCAGGAGAGGTAATCCAGAACACCCACACCCACACCCAACCAGCCCCCCCAGCACAAAACAACCGCCCCCAGGCGGGCACCCCCCGGGGCCCCCACACACAGCCGGGCCCCATGGCCCACCACGACCCCCAATTGGGGGAAGCGGGACAAGCGGGGGGGGGTCTCCTAGGCGCGTCGGCTGCAGGGGCACCGGGTCGGCAACGCCCACAGGGGGCCACCGGGGGGGCCTCGTTTGTGACTCGCTGGTCATCGTGTATGGTTGGTCGTGCATGCGTGCATGTGCTGTGTGTGGTTCCTAATAACAACCAAAGCCCTAGGGGGGGGGAAAAAAAAGGAAAGGGGCATGTGTGAGACCAACAGGGTCAGGGTACTCTCTCTGATTCATCTCCACAGGGCCTCAAAACTGAGTGGTCTTCTGCTCTGATGGCTCTTGAAGGAAAATGAGATTCAGGGCACCCGATGGGCTCTTGGGCATCCTCCTCGGATCCCATTTTAGATCTCACCTGGATAATCGAGAATGGGATTACAATGGAGAGAGGCGGGAAGGATCTCACTGGGGCTCAGAAAGATCCCATGGGCACCAAGGCGTGGTATCCCCACCCTGCCACTTGGCAGGTACTGCTGATGCAACCTCCCCTGCACCCAGCAAAAGCCAATCCCTTTGACTCTCTCCCTGGCATCCATTGCAGCCAAAGATTCAGTGCTTGAAGGCACTTTCCACAGGATCAGAGGAGCCAGATTCCCCTTGAGAATGAGAGAGGAAGTGCAGGTGAATTGCAACACTGCCTTGTGAAGATGGCATAGGCCAACGAGGCAGCCATCGAGTGGGACATGGAGATTGAGAGAGCATCCCTGTCCCACCCAGGGAAGGAAGCCCAGAGCTCCACCATCATCGCACCTGCCCAATCATCCAGAAAGAGTTTTGAAGGCAGAAGCAGACATGAAACGCATCCTCACCAAGGTTCCCCCCTGCTGGACTTGGGAGTGTTCTTTGTTGAAGACACTGAGCCAGACCAAGAAGCCTCTAGGCTTCTCAGAAACGGGGCAGACAGATAATAAGGGAGGTCAGAGCATAGGCTGGAGTCCAGGCCAAACACAGCACAATGGCACCTCCACAGTCATCTGGGGTGGGGAGTACCAAATGGTTGCCTTGGCCAGAAAGGCGAGCATTGGATTTGTAGAGATGCTTACAACATTCCATACTTGGTGCCCTGTGTGGTGCTATGGCTAGATTTCTAAATGAAGGCAAAGGCGAAGTATTGAGAACCATCTTTATTGAGGTCGGTGGGCAAGCCCTCCTGCAAGTGGACAGTGAGTGGTGGTGAGGCTTTTTGTCCATGACTGGGGGGTGTAATAGTCTTGGTCTTAGGAAAGTGGATGCTCAGGATGGGGAGGTAACTGAAACCCAGGCCTCTGTGAATGAGCGGTGTTTTGCTTTGTCTCCCTGCAGAAGAGGAGAATGGGATTACAATGGAGAGAGGCAGGAAGGACCTCGCTGGGTCTAAGAAAAATCCCATGGGCCCAAGGGCGTGGTGACCACACCCCGCCACCTGGCAGGTACCACTGACACAACATAACCCTGCACCCAGAGAAACCTAATCCCTCAGGCTCACTAACCTGGCATCCGTGTCAGCCAAAAGATTCATTGCTTCAAGGCACTTTCCAAAGGAGGAGCGGAGCCAGATGGCCCTCAAGAATGAGAGAGGAAGGGCAGGTGAATTACAACATCGCCTTATGGAGAGGGCAATGGCCAACCTGGCAGCCATCAAGTGGGACATGGAGACTGAGATAGCATCCTGGTCCCACACGGGGATGGAAGCCCAGAGCTCAACAATCATCACACCTGCCCAATCATCCAGAAACAGGTTTGGCGGGGGAAAGGGACAAGAAACGTATCCCACGAAGTTTCCCCCTGCTGGATTGGTGAGTGTTCCTTGTTGAAGACACTGAGCCAGACCAAGAAGCCTCTACAGAGAAAGAGGGAGGACAGACCCTAGGCCAGAGTCCAGGCTAAATACAGCACAATGCTACCTTTGTGGGACCGGTGGATGAGAGTGTCAAACGGTTGACTTGGCCAGAAAGGCCAGCAGTGGAGCGACAGAGATGCTTGCCACATCCCCTTCTTGGTGCCCTGTTCCATCCCTGTGTTGAGCTTTGGCTAGATTTCTCTGTGAGGTCAAAGGAGAGACAAGTGGGAACCATCTTATTTGAAGTCAGTAGGCAGCCCTCCTACAGGTGGACAGTGAGGTGTGGTGAGGCTTTTGGCCATGGCTGGGGGGTGTGATCATCTTGGTCCTAAGAAAGAGGCCACTCAGGATAGGGAGGTGACTGAAACCCATGCTGGTTTGATGCAGCTCCCTCCCCACATTACTCATGCCTTCACAAACGCCAGCGGAACCACTGGGGAAATGACTGACGATCAGCCACGAGACCCAGGCAGAGACGCGGCGAGAGACTCAGCAGAAGAGAGGCTGTAGTGCAGGAAACCGCCCCGTGGTGCACAGGTCACACACGTTCCAATACACACACACACACACACACACACACACAGAGACACACAAAACAAACACACACACACACATAGGCACACACAGAGACGCAGAGAGTGAGAAAGAGAGTGAGTGGGAATGAAGAGAGAGAAACTGCCCTCCGTTGCACATTGCACCCATTGCACACACTACCCAACACACACACACACACGCTACAGATACAGCGAGTCAGAAAGAGAGGGAGCTGGAAAGAAGAGCAAGAGAAATCAAAGAGATAGAAACACAGGAGCACATACACAAACAACACCCCTTCCACACACACAGACACAAAGCAGTGACACAGTATCCCTCACCAACAGGCAGCCCCTGAAGCTGCAGGGTTCTTTTGTCCACCACTGTGACCTTTGAGTGAGACAACAGCCCATGGGCACACAGGTAGAGGTGTTCTGCAGATGACCACAGCATGACAATCAGGAAGATTCACTTGTACACAGTCGGAGGAGACCTGAGATAGTGATTCTGTGATGCTCTCCTTGTGCGCGATCTGCCTGAGATTTCTTCCTCCTGGCCCACCTTTGGCTAATCCTGGCCTCCAGGGACTATCCTGCAGATATCCTGGCGAGGAGGGTCCTGAACACCACTCCTGACACATTGCCACAGGGGGGTCCTCCTTTGTGGAGTCTCAGGAACCCATCACAGGTGAAACGGTGAAAGTCACTATGACCCAAGGAGTGTCTTGTGCTTCATGCATGTGCACTGGTGTGGCCAAATCAACTCATGCCTAGCTCCCAGAAGTCAATCTGTGGCCCCTTTAGGAAATGGCTGTGACAGAGGAAGTGGTGGAGAAAGCTGCTGTGAAAACGGTGGGTTTGGGTAGGACTGGGAAATGGGTGTGGGTGAGACCAAGCCAGGGTCAAACCAATAGGACTCGTGTCTTCAGGGCCTGCACGAGCGAGCGGTCTTCTGCTTTGGCTCTCGACGGAAGAGGAGATTCAGGGTGCCCAGTGGGCTCTCAGGACTCTGCCTAGGATTCCAATTAGGATCCCATCTGGGTAAGCAGGAATGGGATTACAATGCAGAGAGGTGGGAAGGCCCTCACTGGGGCTCAGAAAGATCCCATTTGCCCCAAGGCAAGGTGCTCCGCCCCTCCACCAGCCAGGTACTCTTGATGCAACCTCCCCTGAACCTAGGGAAACCCAATTCCTTTGGCTTGCTCCTGGCATCGATGACAGCCAAAATATTCAGTGCTTGAAGGCACTTTCCCCAGGAGCAGAGGAGCTGGATGGCGCTCAACAATGAGAGGAAGGGCAGGTGAATTGCAACACTGCCTTGTGGAGAGGACAAAGGACAGCCAGGTAACCATCCAGTGGAACATGGAGACCGAGAGAGAGAGTGTCCCTATCCAACACGGGATGAAAGCCCAGAGCTCCACTATCATCGCACCTGCCCAATCATCCAGAAACAGGATTGGAGGGGGAAAGTGACATGAAACACATCCCACGAAGTTTCCCCCTGCTGGACTGCAGAGTGTTCTTTGTTGAAGACACTGAGCCAGACCAAGAAGCCTCTACAGAGAAAGAAGGAGAACGGAGCCTAGGGCAGACTCCAGGCCAAATACAGCACAATGGCACCTCCACATGCACCCGGGTTGGGGCAGTGACAAATGGTTGACTTGACCAGAAAGGCCAGCATTGGAGTGAGAGATGCTTGCCACATCCCGTTCATGGCACTGGGTTCTGTCCATGTGTCGAGCTGTGGCTAGATTTCTCAATGACGGCAAAGGAGAGAGAAGTGGGAACCATCTTCTTTGAGGTCAGTGGGCATGCCTCCTGCAGGTGGACAGTGAGCTCTGGTGAGGCTTTGGCCATGGTCGGCTGGAAGGTGTGATCATTTTGGTCCTAAGAAAGAGGCCGCTCAGGATAGGGATGTGACTGACACCCATTCTGGTCCAACGCACCTCCCCTCCCCCACGGTGCCCAGGTCTTCACAAACACCAGCTCAAACCGCCGGGGAAACGACTGACAACCAGCCACGCAACCGAGGCAGAGATGGGGAGAGAGGCTCCGCAAAAGAGAGGAAGTCATGCAAGAAACTGGCCTCCGGTGCACAGGGCACATGTGTCCCAACACACAATACACACACACACACACACACACACACACACACACACAGAGTGTGATAAAGAGAGGGAGCAGGAAAAGAGAGAGAGAAACCAGAGAGAGACATACAGGCACACACACACAAATAACATCCCTTCCACACACACAGACACACAGCAGTGGCAGAGTATCACTCACCCCCAGGCAGCCCCAAAAGCTGCAAGTTTCCGTTTTCCACCACTAGGACACTTGAGTGTGAGAACCGCCCAAGGGCACACAGGCAGAGGTATCCTGGAGATAACCAGGGCACGATATTTGGGAAGACTCCCCCTGTACACCTCGACTCAGGCCTGAGACTGGTATTCCCCGTTGCTCCCCCGGCACTCCGTCCACCTGAGGTTTCTTCCTCCTGGCCGACCTAAGGCGAATTCTGGCCTCTGGAGACTAGCCTGTGGGACGTTCTGGTGAGGTGGGGCCTGACCTCGGTTCCTGACACATTGCCACAGGGTGCTCCTCCTTTTTGATTTCTCAGGTACCCATTACTGGGGTAACAGTGAATGTCACTATGACCCATGTTGCTGCTCGTGCTTTGCACATCGTCACTGGACTCCTGCCTGGCTCTGGGCTCAGAAAGCGGGAAGAAGAGAGAGAGAATCCAGAGAGAGGCATACAGTGTGTCAGGAACGGGGCTTAGGCCCCTCCTCACCAGAACACCCACAGGATATTCTTCAGAGGCCAGGATTCGCCAAAGGTGGGTCAGGAGGAAGAAACTGCAGGCAGAGGGAGTAGCAGGGAAGCAGCAGGGATCCCAGTCTCAGGCCTTCACCAATGGTATACAGTTGAGTCTCCCCAAATATTGTGCCCTGGTCACCTGGACACCTCTTCCTGTGTACCCGTGGGCTGTTCTCTTAACTGAGTGTCCTGGTGGTGGACAAGGGAAACCTGCAGCTTCAGGGACTGTCTGGGGTGAGTTATACTGTGCCACTGCTGTGTATCTGTGTGTGTGGAAGGGGTGTTGTTTGTGTGTGTGTGCCTGCATGTCTCTCTCTGGTTTCTCTCTCTCTTCTTTCCCTCTCCTTTTCTTTCTCACTCTCTGCATCTGTGTATTTGTGTGTGTGTGTGTGTGTGTGTGTGTGTGTGTGTGTGTGTGTGGCACGTGTGCTCTGTGTGCCGGAGGGCGGTGTCTTGACTGATGGCCTGTCTTTTGCTGAGCCCCTACCTGCATCACTGTCATTTCCCCCACCGGTTAGTCAGTCATTTCCCCGGGAGTTAGAGCTGGACTTTGTGAAGGCCTGGGCACCGTGGGGAAGGAGTTGCATCGGACCAGCATGAGATTCACTCACCTCCCTATCCTGAGTGGCCTGTTTCTTAGGACCAAGATGATCACACTCCCTAGACATGGACAAAAGACTCGCCTTACCAGAGCTCACTGTCCACCTGCAGGAGGGCTCCCCATTGACCTCAAAGAAGATGGTTCTCACTTCTCTCGTCTTTGCCCTCACTAAGAATTCTAGCACAGCTTGATACAGGGCCAGATCAGGGCACCAAGAATGGGATGTGGCAAGCACCTCTGTCACTCCAGTGCTGGTGTTTCTAGCCAAGTCATTTGTTTGGCACTATCCCCAACTCTAGATGCCCATGGAGGTGGCATTGTGCTGTATTTGGCCTGGACTCTGGCCTAGGCTCTGTCCTCCACTTTTCTTTGTAGAGATTTCTTGGTCTGGCTCAGTGTCTTCAGAAAGATCACTCCACAGTCCAGTAGGGGGGAAACAACATCGAGGGGATGCTTTTCATGTTCGTTTCCCCCCTCCAAACTGGTCTCTGGATGACTGTGTAGGTGCAATGATCATGGAGCTCTCGGCATCCATCCCCATGTGGGAGAGGGATGCTCTCTCAGTCTCCATGTGTCACTGGATGGCTGCCTGGCTGTACTTGGTCCTCTCCACAAGACGATGTTGTAATTCACCTGCCCTTCAGCTCTCATTCTTGACTGCCATCTGGTTCCTCTGCTCCTGGGGAAAGTGCCTTCAAACACTGAGTCTTTTGACTGCTACAGATGCCAGGGAGTGAGCCAAAGGGATTGGGTTTCGCTGGGTGCAGGGGAGATTGTGTCATGGGTACCTACTTGGTAGCAGGGGTGGGGCATCATGCCTAGTAGCCCATGGGATCTTTCTGTGCCCCAGGGAGGTCATTCCTGTCTCTCTCCACTGTAATCCCATTCTGCTTACCCAGGTGGGATCTAACCGGGATCCTAGGTGATGTCCAGAGAGCCTGTCTGGTGCCCTGAATCTCCTCTTTTGCTAGGATCTAAAGCAGAAGACCGCTCACTCGTGGAGGCCCTGAGGACATGAGTCCCTACGGGTTTAACCCTGGCTTGGTCTTGCACAAGCCCCTCTCCCAGGCCTCCCCAAACCCGCCAATTTTGCCCCAGGTTTCTCCGCCACCACCTTCACTGCAGCCATTTCTTAATAGGACCACAGCCTGACTTCCAGGAGCCAGATGCAAGCCGAGTCCACCTATCCAGTGCACATGCAGGAAGCACAAGCCGCTCCTCGGGTCATACTGACGTTTACCATTGCCCCGGTGATGGTTTCCTGAGACGTCACAAAGGAGGAGATCCCTGTTGCAATGTGTCAGGAACGGTGCACAGGCCCCTTCTCGCCAAGACATCCACAGGATAGTCTCCTTAAAGGATAGCCTCCGGAGGTCAGGATTTTTGGAAGGTGGGCCAGGAGGAAGAAACCTCAGGTGGAGGGAGCACTGGGAGAGCAGACCAGAATCCCAGTCTCAGGCATGCACCAACATTGTACAGGTGAGTCTCCTCAATGTCATGCCCTGGTCATCTCCAGGACACCTCTGCCTGTGTGCCTGTGGGCTGCTCTCTCACTCGAGGGTCTAAGTGGTGGACAACAGAACCCTGCAGCTTCAGGGGCTGCCTCGGAGTGAGTGATACTGTGCCACTTCTGTGTGTCTGTGTGTGGAGGGGTTGTTGTTTGTGTGTGTGCGCCTGTATATCTCTCTCTGGTTTATCTCTCTTTCATCCCTTCTCCCTCTCTTTCTTATTCTCTGCATTTGTGTGTGTGTGCGTGTGTGTGTATGTGTGTTGGGACATGTGTGACCTGTGCACCAGAGAACAGTTTCCTGCATAATGACCTCTGTTCTGCTCAGCCTCTCCCCGCATCTCTGCCTGGGTCCCGTGGC
>JAZHEH010003049.1:0-487238 GCA_036589455.1 Ateles fusciceps | reverse complement strand
GCAATACTAACTGAACCAAGGCTAAATAAAACATCCCCATTGCTGCAAATTATGTAGGACAGAGGATGTCTCAGTCATTTTTCCTCATGAAAAGCAAAATCAAGAAGCCTGAGCCAGCTGGACCATCAGCTACATGCTCATCCCTTCTTTGGGTCAGGAGGAGCTAGAATAGATTCAGTTTGACTCTGGGTAGAAAGTGTAAACTGCTCTGTATTTATTAACAAAGAAAAAAGAGAGATCCAAATAACCACAAATAGAAATGACAAATATGACATTATAACTGTTCTGAAATACAAATACCTTAGAGACTATACTGAACACCTCTATGACAAATACATACAAATTAGAAAATCTAGAGGAAATGGGTAAGTTCCTGGAACACACAAATCTCTCAAGATCGAATTAGGAAGAAACTGAGCCCTAAACAATCCAATGCTCAGTTCCAAAATTGAATCAGGAACCAAATACTTACCTATCAAAAAAGCCCTGGACCAGATAGATTTACAGTTGGATTTACTAGATGTACAAAGAAGAGCTGGTACCAATGGCTAAAACTATTTCAAAAGTCAAGGAGGGACTCCTCCTCCTAACCAATTCTATGAATCCAGAATCACCTTGATAACAAAATCTGCAAAGACACAATGTAGCAATATGAAATGAACCAATAAGTTACACAACATTGCAACCAAGTAGATGCCATAACATTACCAAGTAGATGACATAACATCGTCTACATAACATTGATGCCAAAATTCTCAACAATTTCTAGCTCACCAAATCCAGAAGCACATAGAAAACCTTATCTACCAAAATAAAGTAGGGTTTTTTTCTTGAGTTGCAAGGTTGGTCAACATATACAAACCGATAAATGTGATTCATCACATAAACAGAACTAAAGACAAAAACTTACATAATCAACTCTTGTAGTTTTTCAGAAGAAGTTTTTACCTAAATTCAACATCCCATTATGTTAAATACACTCAATAACCTAGGAATTTAAGGAACATTCATTGTAATAATAGAAGCCATCTATGACAAACTCTCAGCTAACATCATCCTGAATGAACAAATGCTGGAAGCATTCTTCTTGAAAACTGGCAAACAACAGGAATGCACTCTCTTACTGCACTTATTTCACATATTATTGGAAGACCTGGTCAGAGCAATCAGACAAGATAAATAAAGTTAACCAAATAGGAAGAGGGAAAGTCTAAATATCTCTGTTTGCAGATGACATATTTCTATATATAGAAAACTCCATAGTACTGGTCCAAAAGCTCCTTTAGCTAGTAAACAACTTCAGCAAAGTTTCAGAACACAAAAATCAGTGTATAAAAATTAATGGCATTCCTATACACCAAAAACAGCCAAACAGAGAGAAAAATAAGGAACACAATGTCATTCACAATTGCCAAAAAAAAAAAAATGTATAAAATACCTACAAAGGAAGTTCCCAGTGAGAGTGATACAGGAGGCAAGTGACCTCCATATCTCCAAGTGAGGTACCAGGTTCATCTCAATGGGATTGGTTGGACAGTGGGTGTAGCCCAAGGTGGGCAAACCAAGGCAAGGTGCGGCGCTGCCTCACACAGAAAGTGCAAAGGACCGGAGGATGCCCCCCTCCTACCCCAACGTTTGACCCAGCAATCCCATTACTGGGTACATACCCAAAGGATTATAAATCATTCTGTTATAAAGACACATGCACACGTGTGTTCATTGTGGCACTGTTTACAATAGCAAAGACTTGGAACCAACCCAAATGCCCATCAATGATAGACTGGATAAAGAAAATGTGACACATATACACCATGGAATACTATGCAGCCATAAAAAAAGGATGAGTTCATGTCCTTTGCAGGACATCGATGAATTGGAAACCATCATTCTCAGCAAACTGATGCAATAACAGAAAATGAAACACCACATGTTCTCACTCATAAGTGGATGTTGAACAATAAGAACACGTGGACACAGGGAGGGGTATATCTCACACTGGGGTCTTGTTGGAGTGTGGGGGACTAGGGGAGGGATAGCAGGGTGTAGAGAGGTTGGGGAGGGATAACATTTAGGAGAAATACCTAATGTGGGTGGCGGGAGGATGGAGGCAGCAAACCACCATGGCATGTGTATACCTATGTAACAATCCTTCAAGATCTGCACATGTACCTCGAACTTCAAGTATAATAATAATAATAATAATAAAATACCTAGAAATATACCTAATGAGGGAGATAAAAGATGTCTATAATGAGAAATAAAAAATATTTTTTATTACAGTCCTCATTTTATTTATTTATTTATTTATTTATTGAGATAGAGTTTCAATCTTGTTGCCCAGGCTGGTGTGCAATGGCATGATCTCTGCTCACTGCAACCTCTGCCTCCCAGGTTCAAGCGATTCTCCTGCCTCAGCCTCCCGAGTATCTGGGACTACAGGCACACGCCACCACGCCCAGCTAATTTTTGTATTTTTAGTAGAGACAGAGTTTCATCATGTTGGCCAGGATGGTCTCCATCTCTTTACCTCTGGATCTGCCTGCCTCAGCCTCCTAAAGTGCTGGGATCACAGGGGTGAGCCACCCTGCCCAGCCTGTACCAGTTATTTTTCTATGAAAACTCTTTTTGTGTGTGGTAATTTGCATGATCAAGATTATGCTGCTTATAACCTTTTGAATTTCGCTTTTTGGTTGTTGTTGCTTAACATTGTATTATAAACATTTTCCCATATTCTCAGAAATTCTTTATTAGCATATTTTTAAATGAAATTGCTTGTTAGTCCGCTGTATTGCTATAGGGTTACCCACCATTCTCAAAATACAAAATATTGATCAGAGAAATCAGAAATGACACAAACAAATAGAAAAACATCCATGCACATGACAGAAAAAGTTAATCTTGATAAAATTGCCATACAGCCCAAAGCAATTTACAGATTCAATGCTATTGCTATTAAACTATTAATAGCATTATTTGCATAATTTTAAAAGTAAACTATTATGAAATGTATATGGTACCAAAACAAGAGCACAAATAGGCGAGGGAATCCTATGCCAAAAGAATGAAGTAAAAGACATCATGCTATCTGACTTCAAACTATACTACAGGGCTACAGTAACAAAAAATCAAAAACAAAACAAAACAACAACAACAACAAAACCCAGCATGGTATTGGTACAAAAACAGATACATAGACCTATGGAACAGAATGTCCAGAAATAAGGCCACACATATACAATCATCTGAACTTCAATAAGGCTGACAAAAACAGTAAGGAAAGGAATCCCTACTCAATAAATGGTTCTGATATAACTGGCTAGCCGTATGCAAATGATTGAAACTTGACCCCTTTATTACACCATAAAATACAAAAATCAACTCAAAATAAATTAATTATTTACATGTACAACCCAAAGCTATAAAAACACCAAAAGACAACCTAGGCAATATCATTATGAACATAGGAACTGGCAAAGATTTTATGACAAAGACACCGAAAGTAATTGCAACAACAAAGAAAAGAATTACAATTGTGATCTAATTAAACATAAGAGCTTCTACACAGCAACAACAACAGAGGAAAGAAGAGAAAGAAAGAAAGAAAGAAGAAAGAAAGAAAGAAAGAAGAAAGAAAGGGAAGGAAGGAAGGAAAGAAGAAAGGAAGGAAGGAAAGAAAGAAAGATCTATTGAAGATCTATTAACAGAGCAAACAGACACCTACACAATGGGAGAACATATTTGCAAACTATGCATCTGACAAAGGACTATTATCCAGCATCAATATGGAACTTCAACAAATTTACAAAAGAAAAAGACAAGCTACCCCATTAAAAAGTGAAGAAAAAACATGAACAGACAAGTTTTGAAATAAGATATGCTTGTGGCCCACAAGCATATAAAAAAGATAAATATTACTAATTATTAGAGAAATGCAAATCGAAACCCCAAGTAAGATGCTATCTCACACCCACCAAAATGGTTTATATTTAAAAGCCAAAAACCAAGAGATCCTGATGGGGTTGCATATAAAAGAAGCATTTACACATTATTGGTGAGAGTGTAAATTAATTCATACATTGTGGAAAGCAGTGTGACGATTCCTGAAAGAGCTAAAAACAAAACTACTATTCAACCCAGAAATCTCATTACTGGGTATATAACCCAAAGAAATATAAACCATTCTGTTATAAAAACATATGTTTGCATATGTTCACTGCAGAACTATTCACAATAACAAAGAAATGAAATCAACTTAAATGTCTATCAATTTTAGACTGGCTAAAAAAGTGTGGTACATATATGCCATGGAATACTATGCATTCATAAAGAAGATATTACATTTTTGCAGAAACATGGATGGAGCTGATTGCCATTATTCTTAACAAACTAATGCAGAAAAAGAAAACCAAATGCCACATGTTTGCACTTATAAGTAAGAGATTAATAATGAAAATTGATGAACGCCAATAAAAAGAAGCAGACACTGGGACTTATCTGAGGTTGGAGGTTAGAAGGGAAGAGAGGAGCAGAAAAAAATAATTATATGGTACTAAGTTTAATAGCTGAGTGACAGAATAGTCTATACAACAAATCTGCACATGTACAGTTGAACCTAAAATAAAAGTGTTTTTTTGAAAAACAACAACAACAACATAACACACCTTTGGAAAGTAGAGAAAGAAGAGCAAACCAACCCCAAAGGTAGCAGAAGAGGAGAAATAACCAAAATCAGTGCTTAACAGAATAAAACTGAGATGTAAAATCCATACCAACAATCAACAAAACCAAAGTTTGTTTATTTGAAATAATAAATAAAATCAATACACAGCTCACTTAATCAATAAAGAAATCCAAGTAAACATGATCATAAATGAGAAATGTGACATGACACTGACCCCACAGATATACAAAAAACTCTTAGAGACTATCAAACACTTTTATACACACAAACTAGAAAACTTAGAACAAATAGATAAATTCCCAAAGCATACAGCCTCCTAATACTGAACCAGGAATAAATTAAAATTCTGAATAGACCAACGATGAGTTATGTCATTGAATCAGTAATGAAATATTTAACAACTGGAAAAAGCCCGGGATCAGACAGATTCACAGACAAATTCTATCAGACATATTAAGAAGCTAGTACCAATCCCCACTACAACTATTACCACCCCCCCCCAAAAAAAATGACAAGAAGCTACTCCTCCCTAACTCATTTTATGTGGCTTGCATCATCCTGATACCAAAATCTGGCAATGACACAATGAAAAGGGAAAACATCAGGCCAACATTCTCTGATGAACATAGACACAAAAAGCCTCAACAAATTACTAGCATGAATCCAGAACCACAATAAAAAAGCTAGGACACCACGATCAAGTAGAATTTATTCCCTAATGCAAGGTTGATTCAATCAATATATGTGATTCAACACGAAACATAACTGAAAACCAAAACTTCATGTTCATCTCAATATATACAGAATACACTTCTTATAAAATTCAACATCCCTTCACGTAAAAGACCCTCAACAAATTAGACATTGAAGAAACACACCTAAAAATAATAACAGTTATCTATGGAAAAACTTACAGTAAATATCATAATAAATGGAAAAAGCTGGAAGCATTTTATTTGAGAACTGTAACAAGACACTCCCATTCAACATAGTACTATAAGTCTTCAGTCAAATAAATTTGGTAACAGAAAAAGTGAATAAATAAAATGTATCCAAATAGGTATAATGAAAACCAAACTATCCTCTTTACAGAAAATATAATTAAATACCTAGAAAACCCCTTAGTTTCTACCCAAAGGTCCCTAGAACTAATAAACAACTTCCATAAAGTTTTACACTAAAATATCAGTTTACAAAATCGTAGAATTTGTATGCACCAATGATGTCTAAACTGAGAGCCAAATCAGAATGCAATCTCATTCACTATAGCCACAAAAAGAATAAGACATCTAGGAATACAGCTAACCAGGGAGGCAAAACATCTCAAAAATGAGAATTACAAAATACCGCTGAAAGAAATAGTAGATTTTACAAACAAATGGAAAACATTCCATGCTCATAGATAGAGAAGGAATCAATATTGTTAAAATGCCTATATTTCCCAAAGCAATTTACAGATTCAATAGCCAACTGCCAAGATAATTATTTACAGAATTGGGAAAAAAAACTCTGCATTTCATATGGATTCAAAAAAGAGCCCAAATAGTCAAAGAATTCCCAAATAAAAAGAACAAAGGCAGAGGCTTTATACTACCTGACTTCAAACTATGCTAGAAGGTTTGAGTAACCAAACAACGTGGTAACGGTACAAAAACAAACACATAGGCTAATGGATCCGAATAGAGAGCACAGAAATAAAGCTGCACACCTACAACTATCTGAGCTGTTAGTAAGTCGACAAAAAAAAAAAAAAAAAAAAAGAAAAAAACAAAAAGGGAAGGAAATCCTATTCAGTCAATGGTGCCATATAACTTGCTACCCATAAGCAGAAGATTAAAACTGGATCTCTTGCTTTTACTATATAGAGAAGACATCTCAAAACTGATGAGAGACCCAAATGTAAGATCTAAAATTTTGAAAACCCTAAATTAAAACATAGGAAATATCATTTGATAATATAGGCCTTGGTAAAGATTCCATGATCAATTCACCAAAAGCAACTGCAACAAAAACAAAAATTGACAAGTGGGATTTAGTTAATCCAAAGTAGTTCTGCACAGAAGAAGAAATTATTAGCAAAGTACGCAGACAACCTACGAATAAATAAAATATTTGCAAACCATGCATCTTACAAAGCTGAATATCCAGAATTTACAAGGAACTTTAACAAACCATCAAGCAAAACAAACTGCATTAAAAATGACCAAAGGATATGAACAGATACTTCTCAAAGGAAGACTTACACACAGTCAACAAGTATATGAAAAAATGCACATCACTAATTATTAACAAAAGGAAAATAAAAACTGTGATAAGGTATCATCTCACATCAATTAGAATGGCTACTATTGGAAAGGCTAAAAATTTAACAGATATTTGTGAGGCTGTGGAGAACAAGGAACACTTATGCACTGCTAGTGGGAATGTAAATTAGTTTAGCTACTATAGAAAGCAGCTTCCAAAGGATTATAAATCGTTGTACTATAAAGACACATGCACACGAAATGTTCATTGCAGCACAGTTTACAATAGCAAAGACCTGGAACCAACCCAAATGCCCATCGATGATAGACTGGACAGGAAAAATGTGGCACATATACACCATGGAATATTATGCAGCCATCAAAAACGATGAGTTCGTGTCCTTTGTAGGAACATGGATGAACCTGGAAACCATCATTCTCAGCAAACTGACACAAGAACAGAAAATCAAACACCGCATATTCTCACTCATAGGCGGGTGCTGAACAATGAGAACACATGGACACAGGGAGGGGGAGCATCACACACTGGGTCCGGCCAGGGGAAAAAGGGGAGGGACAGCAGCAGGTCGGGAGTTGGGGAGAGATAGCATGGGGAAGAAATGCCAGATATAGGTGATGGGGAGGAAGGCAGCAAATCACACTGCCATGTGTGTACCTATGCAACAATCTTGCATGTTCTTCACACGTACCCCAAAACCTAAAATGCAACAAAAATTATATATATTAAAAAAAAAAAAAGGAAAGCAGCTTGGAGATTTTTCAAAAATCTTAGAACTACCATTTAGTACAGCATTCTCTTTATTTGGTATATATCCAAAGGAATATAAGTCATTCTATCCAAAAGTTATATGTACTCATATGTTCTATTTACAATAGTATTCACACCACTATTCACAATAGTGAAGACATGGAATCAACCTATTTGTCCACAAATGGTATTACTGGATAAAGGATGTGTGGTACATATACAGCATGGAATGTTACAGAGCCATTAAACAAAATGAAATCATGCTTCTTTCTGAAACATGGGTGGAGCTGGAGGCCATTATCTTAAGCAAATTAAATGCAGAAACAGAAAATTAAATACTGCATGCTCCCTTGTAAGTGGGAACTAAATATTGAGTACACATGGACACATAGAAGGGAACAATAGGCACCATGGCCTACTTGAGGGTCAAGGGTTGGCAAAGGGTGTGGGTCAAGAAACTTCATATTGGCTACTATGTTCATTACCTGGGTGATGAAATCATTTTAACACCAAACCCCAGGGACAAGCAATTGAACCATGTAACATACTTGCACATATATCCCCTAAATTATAATACAAGTTGAAATTTAAAAAAGTAAAAATTAAAACATGAATAAAATAATAAAATAAAATAAGGGTTTATAAGTAAGTTAGTAGCCATCCAAGGAACATCCACTTTGAGCAGGTTCTGAATCATAAAGTTATAAATGAACATGTTGCCTATTTAATAGGTCATCGAGTAGCTGTGACCCATTCTTAACTTGTATGTAACGATTTTTTATATATATTTGTATCTACTTTATTTTCCCTTGAAGCTTGCCAAATTGGTAGACTTGAATTTGAACTGATATCTCTTATATGCTGTACTCCCCTTTTTAAATATTGAATTATCTTTTCGTCCATCTAGATTGTCCTCAAAACATTCGTTTTTGCTGGACTTCCCACTCTTGGCCATAAGATGGTAGCATCACCTAACATATTGCAGTGCAATATTGTTTCACTGTTATCATCAACAGTTAAATTGCAAATAAAAATAATAATATGCAGCAGCTGATTGCTCAAGTTGTTTCTTAGCCTCTACTTTATTAAATCTGAAAAGTCAGAAGATTCTGAATCTATTTAAACTAGAATACTTTCTGAAACCACTCACAATTCAGATTTAAACTTTCAGTAAAGACTGAGTTTTCCCTTGAGGAAAAGACTCATATCCTCCTCCCTTCAAACTGCTCCTTAATAGACATAATTAAATGTATTTTTTAGGATCCAAGTCCCCTTGGTAAGACATAAGCTAAACGGGTGACTGACTGTGTGTGTTTAATACGATGAATGATCCAAAGTGAGTTAATGTCTAGTTCCAAGACAGGAATGAGAGCAGATAATGTGATTTTTCAGAAATATACTAAAAATAATAAAAAGTCATTAAATATATATACAAATTTGTCTCACTTCCAAGGGAGAGATGCAATACCATGAATAAATATAGTTTTTTAATCACCCAGTATTTGTTAAGAATCTACTTCTTATTCAAAAATGATTTTATTTCAGAGGTAACAATATTTATCTTTATTATGTTAATGTACTTACATTAAAAATAATGTATTGATTTGCATTTTTCTAATGATCAGTGATGTTGAGTTTTTCTTATATGATTGTTTGCTGCATTTGTGTCTTCTTTTGAAACCTGTCTGTTCATGTCCTTTGCTCACTTTTTTATGATTATTTATTTATTTTTCTTGTAAATTTGCTTGTTTCTTACAGATGCTGGATATTAGACCTTTGCCAGATGAACAGTTTGTAAAACTTTTATCTCATTTTGTAGGTTGCTTGTTAACTTTGTTGACAGTTTCCTTTGCTATGCAGAAGCTCTTTAGCTTTATTATATTCCATTTGTCAATTTTTGCTTTTCTTGTAATTGCTTTTGGCGACTTTGTCATGAATATTTGCTCATTTTTTTTCGTACAGAATGACCTTGCGTAGGTTGTCATCCAGAATTTTCATAGATTTGGATTTATGTATTTAATTTATGTATTTAATCCACTTTGAGTTATTTTTTGTATATGGTGTAAGGAAGGGGTACAGTTCAAGCTTCTACATATGGCTAGCCAGTTATCTCAGCACCATTTATTGAATAGGGACTATTTTCCCCATTGTTTCTTTTTGTCAGGTTTGTCAAAGATTACACAGTTGTAGCTGTGTGGCTTTATTTCTGTGCTTCTCTGTTTCATTCCATTGGTCTAGGTGTCTGTTTTTTGTGCCAGTACCATGCTGTTTCAGTTATTGTATCCCTGTAGTACAGTTTGAAGTCAGGTAGCGTGATGCCTCCAACTTGGTACTTTTTGCTTAAGATTGCTTAGGCTATTCCGTACTCTTTTATGGTTTCACATGAATTTTAAAATAGCTTCTTCTACTTATGTGAATAATGTCAGTGGTAGTTTAATGGAATAGCTTTGAATCTATAAAACACTATAGCCATTATGGCAATTTTAACAATATTGATTCTTCTTATACATGAGTACTGGAATGGTTTTCCATTTGTTTTTGTCATCTCCATTTATTTGAGCAGCATTTTGTAGTTCTTCTGGAAGATGTCTTTTAATTCCTGGTTAGCTGTATTCCTAAGTATTTCATTCTTTTTGTGGCAATTGTAAAGGGAGTGCACTTCCTATTTGGCTCTCAGATTGATCATTGTTGTATAGTAATATCAGTAATTTTTACACATTGATTTTGGATTCTGGGACTTTGCTGAGGTTGTTTATCAGCTTGAAAAAGCTTTTGGGATGATACCATCTCACACTAATGGCTATCATTTAAAAGCCATAAATAACTGATGCTGGTGATGTTGTGGAGAAGAAGGAACAGATATACATTTTTGTGGAAGTGTAAATTAGTTCATCCATTGTGGAAGACAGTGTGGCAATTCCTCAAAGACATGAAAGAGAAATATTATTTAACCCAGTAGTATCATTACTGGGTATATACCCAAAATAATATAAATTGTTCTGTTATAGAGACACATACATGTGTATGTTTATTTCAGCAGTAGTCATAATAGCAAAGACCTGGAATCAACCTAAATGTGCATTATTAATTAACTGGATAAAGAAAATTTTGTACATATACTCCATGACACAAGCTTATCTATCTAACAAGCCTGCACATGTACTTTAGAATTTAAAAGTTAAATAAAGTAATTGTGTGTGCTTATGACAAAAAATAAGAATAAATAAATAAATAAATAAATAAACAGACAACGTATAAAGAAAAATGTAAACCCTCTTTTCTCAAATCTCATTTTCTAGACATATTTATTGTTAATACTTGGCATATAGTCTGAGCAATAAAACTGTACATGTAGATTTGTTCTTTAAAAATTTTAAATCACATACACTATACGTGCCTATATACAGTGTATCTGTTTGTATATATAATATATATTTTTTCAACTTACAGTTTTATTTTATAAAGTTAAATATTATTTATTTGTGTCTTAATTATAGCTAAATGGTGTATCACTGAACATGTAATGTGAAAAGAAATACATATACCTAGCCTATTAAATTTACAGGTCCTCATCCCAGCATTAATCCTATCTTTAAAATTATTTACTACTGTCTTTTACTTTTGGTGTTTATATTAGTCCATTCTCACGATGCTATAAAAATACCTGAGACTGGGTAATTTATAAACAAAAGAGGCTTAATTGGCTCATGATTCCACCGGCTATACAGGTAGCATGGCTGTGGAGGCCTCAGGAAACTCTTCATTCACGGTGGAAGGCAAAGGGGGAAACTGGAACATCCTACATTATGAGAGTAGGAGAAAAACAGAGAGAAGGGTGAAAGGCCATGTACTTTTAGACAACCACATCACATGAGATCTCACTATCACGAGAACAGCAAGAAAAAAAAAATTGCCTCCATGATTTAATCACCTTCCACCAGGCCCTTTTCCAAAACTGAGGATTACAATTCCACATGAGATTTGGGCAGGGACACAAATCCAAACCATATCAGTCTCTACAGTGTTTTACTTTAGTTTTCCTAAATTATGTTAGCTTTATTCATCCCCTCTTGCCCTTCCCACTTTGAACTTCCTTAGGTAGGTGAGGCCCTGATCCAGTCAGCTACCTTCGAATCTTAATATTTATTCTCTTACTTGGCTAATACCTTGGTCATAATAGTCATAGCATATTATAAAAGAGGAAGTTAGACACTCTGGTGAATGTAAAACCAATAATTGTAAAAGTCCCTGTGAAAAGTAGAGGAGAAAGGAGAACATACCATAAAGGGATGTAAGCATTTCTGCTCAAATAGCATAAATAATGGTAAAACTCATCACCATTACCTAGAAGTATACCTTGCCCTACTCTTCTGTGGTATTTATGAAAAGCTTATGAGTAAATAAACAAAAAAATTGTGTAACTGCAGCTACAATTCTTTATAGACAAGCAGATTTATTTTCATTTTCCAAGTGACTTGAGAAGGTAAATTTATTTTTACCCAGTTGAGGAAAACGGTAAGTCTGTCTTCTTAGCAACCCAGTAGCTCTAGACAGGCTATTATGTATTCCTGTTACAACTGGATATTATAGAAGCTGATATTGTTTCTTTTCTGTGCCCCCACCCAAATCTCATTTTCAATTGTAATCCTCAAGTTTTCATGGAGGGACCTGTAATCCCCACAAGTGCAGGGAGGGAGGTGATAAAATCATGGAGGAAGTTTCCTCCATGCTGTCTTATAATGAGTGAGTTCTCACAAGATCCAATGGTTTAAAATTGGCAGTTTCCCCTGCACTCTCACTCTCTTTCCTGCCACCTTGTGAAAAAGATACTTGCCTCCCCTTCACCTTCCCCCATGATTGTAAGCTCCCTGAGGTCTCCCAAGCCATGTGGAACTGTGAGTCAATTAAACCTTTTTGTTTATAAGTTACCCTGTCTCAATAAGTATATTTATAGCAGTGTGAAAACAACTAATACAGGAGCAGTGAAATTTTTCTGAAAAAAAAAGTGTGGTTTGTTTCTGTTTTATAATGATTTATGTTTTATAAAGGCAGCAGTATAACGTATCAATTAGAGGGAAGTGATACTGGATACAGGAAATTGTTGCAATAGTTTATGAAGGAGAAGTTGAAGACCTGTACTAGGGCAATGATGATACAAATAGAGAGGATAGAATGTGTATCCGAGACATCATGAAGTTAACCTCAACAAAGGAGTGGCACCACCATTTATGTTATCAATGAAGCAAAAATTTAGATATCATCTTTGTATCCCACCTCTCCTTAATTGCCAAATTCTGTCAACTAGCATTTCCTCAATTCTGTCTTTTAAACACAATTTTAAATCCATAAATGTTTGATTTCACTTCGTGATTCATAAATTCTTTTGGAGACATTTCAAATAAATCGACCTAAGCGAAAAAGGGTGTATCAATTACAGCTATTCTTTTACTCGGTCAAAAATAGGTACCATTCTCCTGCAACGTCATAATTCCAAGATCTGTCAGAAAATGGCATACAATGAATACATTTAGCAATTATGGCTAAAACCTCCAAAATCAGAGATATCAGATGTGTTCTTTCATTGTATCTATAATAAGTGATAAGCATACCATAAATATTTTACAAATGAATAAATGGATGGGTAGATGAATTATATTGCAGGAGAAGCCACTTTTTAATGTGGATCCCTGGTCAGTGAAATCCAAGATCTGAAGTTAGATACAACTTCAGTTCCAATGTAACCAACATATTTTCTGGACTATAACCAGTAAAATCTAAGGGCATTCAGGATAGATTGTGGGTTAAGTTTGTAGGGGATCAGATTTAGTTACTAATTTGGCACATCCTGTTAGATACACAGGTAAGCCTAATGAAATAGCAACTTTACTATTTCTGGAAGCACTTTTTCAGGAGATTGTTTCCATAGGACTCTGGCAGAAGGTGGACTTGCCTATTCAAAAAAATGTGATATAATTTACATGCCATAAAAATTGCCTTTTAAAAGTCTAAAACTCATCAATGTTCATCAGGGATATTGGCCTGAAATTTTCTTTTTTTTATGTGTCTCTGCCAGGTTTTGTTATCAGGATGACACCATCTCATAAAATGAGTTAGGGTGAAGTTCCTCTTTTTCCATTGTTTGGTATAGTTTCAGAAGGAATTGAACCGGCTCCTCTTTGTACCTCTGGTAAAATTTCGCTATGAATCTGTGTTTCCTGCAAGTTTTTTGGTTGGTAGGCTATTAATACTGCCTCACTTTCAGAACTTTTTATTAGTCTATTCAGGGATTCAACTCCAGCAACACATCAAAAAGCTAATCCAACATGATCAAGTCAGCTTCCTACCTAGGATGCAAGGCTGCTCAACTCATGCAAATCAATACATGTAATCCATAACAAAAAGAGAACCAATGACAAAAACCATATGATTATCTTAATAGATGCAGAAAAGGCCTTCAATAAAATTCAACATCCCTTCATGCTAAAAACTCTCAATAAACTAGGTATTAATGAAACATATCTCAAAATAATAAGAGCTATTTATGACAAATCCATAGCCGATACCATACTGAATGGGCAAAAGATAGCTAGAAGCATTCCTTTAGAAAACCGGCACAGGACAAGGATGTCCTCTCTAACAACTCATATTCAACATAGTACTGAAAGTTCTGGTTAGGGCAATCAGGCATGAGAAAGAAATAAAACATATTTAAATAGAAGGAGAGGAAGTCAAATTATCTCTGTTTGCAGATGACATAATTGTGTGTTTAGAAAATCCCATTGTCTTAGCCCCAAAACTCCTTAAGCTGATAAGCAACTTCAGCAAAGTCTCAGGATACAAAATCAATGTACAAAAATCACAAACATTTCTATACACCAGCAATAGACAAGCATAGACCCAAATTATGAGTGAACTTCCATTTGCAATTGCTGCAAAGAGAATTTAATACCTAGCAATACAACGTGGAAAAGGGACTTGAAGGACCTATTCAAGGAGAGCTACAAACCACTGCTCAAGAAAATGAGAGAGAACACAACAAATAGAAAAAAAATTCTACACTCATAAATAGGAAGAATCAATATCATGAGAATGGCTATATTTCCCAAAGAAATTTATAGATTCAATACTATTCCCATCAAGCTATCATTGACTTTCTTCACAGAATTAGTAAAAACTGCTTTAAATTTCATATGAAACAAAAAAAATATTGTATAGCCAAGACAATCCTAAGCAAAAAGAACAAAGCTGGAGGCATCATGCTACCTGACTTCGAACTATACTACAAGGCTACAGTAACCAAAACAGCATTGTACTGGTACAAAACAGATCTACAGACCAGTGGAAGAGTACAGAGACCTCAGAAATAACACCACACATCTATAACCATCTAATCTTCAACAAACCTGAAGAAAGCAAGTGATTGGGAAAAGTTACCCTATTTAATAAATGGTGCTGTGAAGACTGATTAGTCAAATGCAGAAAATAGAAATTAAATCCCTTCCTTACACCTTAAACAAAAATTAACTCAAGGTGGCTTAAAGATATAAATGTAAAAGTCAAACCATAAAAACCCTAGAAGAAAACCTAGGAAATATCATTCAGGACATAGACATGGGCAAAGACTTCATCAATGAAGAAAAATCCAAAAGCAATTGCAACAAAAGCCAAAACTGACAAATAGAATCTAATCAAGCTAAAGAGCTTCTGCACAGCAAAAGAAGCTGTCATCAGAGTGAACAGGCAACCTACTAAATAGGAGAGAAGTTTGCAACCTACCCATCTGACAAAGGTCTAATATCCAGAATCTACAAGAGACATAAAGAAGTTTATGAAAAGAAAAAGAAATCTTCATCAAAAAGGTGGGCAAAGAATATGAAAAGAGAATCTTAAGAGTTGTGAGGAAAAGCATCAGGTAACAAGATTAACAGCAGATTTCTCAGCAGAAGCCCTACAAGCTAGAAGATATTGAGGTCCTATATTTAGCCTCCTTCAGAAAAATGATTATCAGCTAAGAATTTTGTATCCAGTGAAACTAAGTTTCATAAATAAATAAATACAGTATTTCTCAGACAAAAAAAAATGCTGAAAGAATTCACCAGTACAAAGCCAGCACTACAAGTATGGCTGAAAGTAGCTATAAATTGTGAAGCAAATCCTCAAAGTACACCAATATGAGTCTCCTTAAATCATCAATATCACAGGACTTATAGAACAACAGCATAATGAATAAAAACCAAAGTATTGAGGCAACATAACGTAGTACCTCATATCTCAATACTAACATTGAATGTAAATGGCCTAAATTTACAGAATGGCAGAGATAGATAAGAATTCTCCAACCAAGTATCTGCTATTTTCAAGAGATTCATCTGACATGTGAAAGACTCATATAAACTTAAGGTAAAAAAGTAGAAAAGAATATTCCATGCAAATGGACACCAAAAGTGAGCAGGAGTAGCTATTCATATGTCAGACAAAACAAACTTTAAAGCAGTTAAAAAATATAAAGAGGTACATTATATAATGATAAAAAGACTAGTACAACAGGAAAAAATACAACCCTACATATATATATATATATATATATATACATCCATCTAACAGTGGTGCTCCCCAAATGTATAAAACAATTGCTAGTAGATGTAAGAAATGAGACAGACAGCAACCAATAATATTGACAATAATACTCCACTGACAGCACCAGACAGGTCATCAAGACAGAACATCAATATTGAAACAATAGACTAAAACTATAATACAAATGGACTTACGGATATTTACAGAACATTCTACCCAATAACTGCAGAATATACATGATATTATTCATCAGCACATTAAACATTCTCCACCATAGACCATATGATAGGCCAAAAAATAAGTATAAGTAAATTTAAGATAATCGAAATTATAGCAAATACTCTGCCAGACAACAGCGAAATAAAATTCTAAATCAACTCCAACAGGAACCTTCAAATCCATGCAAATACACAAAAATTAACTAACCTGCTCCTGAATAATTATTGGGCCAACAGTGAAATCAAAATGAAAATTGAAAAAGTATTTGAACTGAACTATAATAGTGACACAACCTATCAAAACCTCAAGGATACAGTAAAAAGGGTGCTAAGAGGGAAATTCATAGCATTAAATGCCTACGTTGAAAAGTCTGAAAGAGCAGAAACAGTTGATCTAAGGTCACACCTCAAGAAGGTAGAGAAACAAGAAGAAAACAAACCCATATCCAACAGAAGAAAAGAAATTACTTTTTAAAATTCTACTTATTTTGGGTTTCATTAGCTCTGCTTTTTTTAGTTTTTAAGTATAAATCGTTAGGTTTTTTATTTCAAGGTTCTTTTTTGTGTAGGCACTTGTAGCTATAACTTATCTCTTAGTACTGCTTTTTCTGTACCTCATAGGCTTTGGTATATTGTGTTTCTCTTATCACTTACTTCAATAAATTTATCAAGATTTTTCTTAATTTCTTTATTTACCCAGTGGCCATTCAGAAGCATATTTTTAATCTCCGTGTATTTGTATAATTTACAAAATCTCTCTTGTTATTGAATTTTAATTTCTTTCCATTGTGGTCAGAGAAGATGCTTGGTATTATTTCAATTCATTTGAAAGTTTTAAGAGTTAGTTACTTTGTGGCTTAACATATTTCTATCCTCGAGAATAATCCATGTGCTGAGGTAAAGAATGTATATTCAGCAACCTTTGGATGAAATGTTCTGTCAATGTCTATTCTATTTGATCTACAGTACAGATTAAGCCAGTTTTTTTTTTTTTCTTTATTTTCTTTCTGGGAGATCTGTCCAATGTTGAAAGTGGTATGTTGAAGTCTCCAGTTAATATTGTATGGCTGTCTACCTCTCTCTTTTGCTCTAATAATATTCACTTATATATATGAGTGCTCCTGTGTTGGATGCATATATATTTAAAATTTTTATATCCTTTTTTGAATTGACCCATTTTTTATTATACAGTGACCTTCATCATCTCTTACTGTTTTTGTCTTATAATTTATTATGTCTAAGTTTAGATAATTTTTCTTTTTGGGGTTTTCATTGGCATAAAAATATATTTCTCAATCCCTTTATTTTCAGTCCATGTGTGCCTTTATGTTGAAGTATGATTTTTGTAGAAAACAGTCAATGGGTCTTTTTTGAAATCCATGCAGCCACTCTAAACCTTTGAGTGGACAGTTTAGTGCATTTTATATTCAACATTATTATTGATAAGTAAGGAATTAATGTTGCCAAATTGTTTCTTTTTTTCTGGTTGTTTTGTGGTATTATTTATTTTCTTTCTTTTTTTTTCCTGACTGTCTTTTAATGAATGTGATTTTCTCTGGTAATAGGGTTCAGTTTCTCGCTTTTTTATTTTTTCTCTATTTATTGTATATTTATTGGTTTGATGTTACCATCAAGCTTGCAACACTCTCTTACAACCCATTATTTTAACCTTATAACTTAACACTGTTTGCATAAACAAACCAGCAAAAAGATAAGTAACAAAAACTCTGCACTTTAACTTTGTTGCCCTGCTTTTTAACTTTTTGTTGTTTCTTTTTATATCTTACTGTAGTGTCTATGTCTTGAAAAGTTGTTGTTATCATTTTTGATTGGTTAATCATTTAGTCTTTCTACTTAGGACAAAAGTAGTTTTTCACACCACTGTTAAAGTGTTATAATGTCCTATATTCTTCTGTGTAGTTACTTTTTTTTCTGTCTAGAAAGCCTTTATTTCATCTTCAGGTCAGGTTTGCAGGAGATTTTTACTAGATATGCTATTGTAGGGTATTTTTTTTTTTCCTTTTAGCACTTTAAATACGTCATACCACTTTATCCTGGCCTGAAAGGCTTCCACTGAAAAGTCTACTGCCAGACGTATTGGAGCTTAATTGTATGTTATTTGTTTCTTTTCTCTTCCTGCTTTTAGGATTCTTTTTGAATTTTTGATTTTTGGAATTCTATTATTAAATACCTTGGCATAGTCTTTATATGGTAAATCTGCTTAGTGTTTCATAACCTTTTTGTACTTGAATATTGATATATTTCTCTAGGTTTTTTATGTTTTTTGTTATTATCCTTTTGAATACACTTTCTATCTCTATCTCTTTCTCTACTTTCTCTTCAAGGCCAATAGATTTTAGATTTGCCCTTTGAGGCTATTTTCTAGACCCTGCAGGCATTCTTTATAAGTTTCTATTTCTTTTGTTTACTTTGATGCTTCATTTTCAAATAATCTTTCTTCCAGCTCACTAATTCTTTCTTCTACTTGATCAATTCTGCTATTAAGATTTTGATGTACTTCTTAGTATGCTACTTATGTTTTCCAGCTTCAGAATTTCTACTTGGTTCTTTTAAACTACTTCAATCTTCTTGTTAAATTTATTTGATAGAATTATAAATTCCTTTTTTGTGTTATCTTGAATATCTTAGAGTTTTTTTCAGAACAAATAGTTTGAATTCTCTCTCTGAAAGGTCACATATTTCTGTTTTTCCAGGATTTGTCCTTGGTGCCTGATTTAGTTCATTTGGTGAGGTAAAGTTTTCCTTCATTGTCTTGTTATTTGTAGATGTTCATCTGTTTCTGGGCATAAAAGAGTTAGGTGTTTACTGTAGTCTTCACAGTCTGGGCTTGTTTTTACTCATTCTTTTTGTGAAGGGTTTCTAGATATTAAAAAGGTCTTGTGTATTGCAAACTAAGCTGTACCTACTTTAGGATGCACTCCAAGCTCAGTAATACCGTGATTTTTTCATACACCTAGATGTACCATTTTGATGTTTTTGGCAAAAATTCATGATAATTTTATTTTTTACCAAAATTTTGTTTTCTTTTTTTTTTTAAATCTATCAATCTATTTATTAATTTAGAAACCAGGTTATGAAACTGGCTCTTTGGGGGGCCGGGCGGTAGAGATAAAATTTTGCCATGTTGCCCAGGCTAATCTTGAATTCCAGGGCTCAAGTTATCCACCTGACTCGGGTTCCCAAAGTGCTGGGATTACAGTTATGAGTCACTATGCCTTTCCCGTATTTATTTTCTGGCCTGTATTTTCTTTCTTTCTCTCTCTCTTTTCTTTCTTTCTTTCTCTCTCTCTCCTCTTTCTTTCTTTCTTTCTTTATCTCTTTCCTTCCTTCCGTTTCTTTCTTTCTTTTCTTTCTCTCTCTCTTTCCTTTTTTTTTTTTCCAGTAAGAGACTCTCTTTATCTTCTTTTACTTTCTTCTAAACCAACAGAGTTCCTCACTCTGTTCTTGGCCACCTGAAGTGGGTGGTGGAGTGACACAACTATTCATTTTACAACCAAATTTAGGACTGTACTGGATTAGACACAAAGGCAGAACCCACAGGGTCTCAACCAAGCAGGCTGTAACCACTCCCTGACTACTGCCTATGTTTGGTAAAGGCCCTGGGGCTCTACATTTGGCAGGTGACAAAGTCAGCCAGGTAAGTGTTGTTTTCCTCATGGCAGTGAATTTCCCCAAATCCTAGGTGGGTCCAGAAGTTTGGTTGGGAACCAGGGACTGGAGTCAAAACATTTGAATTCTAATTGGTATTCTCTTGTACTGTGGCTGAGCTGCCAGATGAAACCACACGATGTCATCTTTCCCACTCTTTTCTTCCATTTCTAAAAGCAGAGGAGACTCACCCCAGACCACCACTGTCACCTTTTACTTTTTTCCTTCCTTCCTTCCTTCCTTCTTTCCTCTGTACTTTAGGAAGTACCCCAAGGTTGGTAATGCTGTGATTTTTGCACACTTGTAGAGGCACCAGTACACAGATCCATGGGGTGTATTGTCAGATTACTGCTTTTGTTCCCTTAAGGTCCACGGGCAGTTGAGTCAGCTTGTGGTGAATTGTGCTTAGCCTGGAACTCAACCTTCAGGGTAGTGCGTTCCCCTCTGGCCCAGAGCAGGGTCATAAATGCCATCCAAGTGCTAAGTCCTGGAATCCTAGATCTCAAGAGTCAAAATGGTGCTCTACCTCCCTGTGGCTGAGTTAGTACCTATAGTGACATACAAAGCTCCCTTCAATTTTTCCTCTTTTTTCTTTCTCGGACAGAAGGTGTCTCTCCCTCATAGCTACTACAGCTGTAAATATATGAGTTCCAGCTGAAGCCAGGAAGTCTTAGAGTTTCAACCATGGCCCTTGCCATAGTACCTGGGATCTGATGGTTATTCAGGGCCCAAAGTCTCTTCAGTTATCATGTGATGATTGCTGCCACAATTGGGTTCTTCCCTTCTATAACACAAATCTCTTTCTTTGCCAGGGGTCTGTAGAAATGTCATCTGGGGGCTCGGGCCTGGAGAGGGGGACCTCATGACTCTGACTGGTACCTTATCCTGCTGTGGCTGAGCTCATATTCAAGATGCAGATCAAAGTCTCCTTCACTACTTTCCACTCCTCTGCTCAAATGGAAGGAAGGGGTTTCCTTTGGATCCATAAGCTGTGCAGCCTGGGGTTAATGGGAGGATAATGCCAGCACTTTCTCCTTAGTCACCCTAGTGATATCTCTGTATGTTGAGTGCCCAAACTCCCTCCCCTGTTCACTGGCTGTGGGCACAGCTCAGCACTAGGACTCATCAAGAAATTGCAGATCCTTGTGAACTAGACTACCTTTAAGTTTATTTTAGACCCCCCAGATCACTTTAGCCCAAGGTGGTGAGTTACAACCACTGGGATTGGCAATTGTCCTCTGGCTAGAGCTGGTTTCAGTGCTTCCTCCATGGGTGGGTGTCAGCTGAGTTTGGTTCAATTCTTCTTTCTGTTATGACAGGACAGCTTTGAGTTCAATGCCTCACAATCACTGTACTAAATCTCCCCCAAGAGAGAACACCACTGCCGGGGAGGTGGAGAGGGTGGTGTTGGGCAGCTCAAGATTTTTTTTTTTTTTACTTGCTTTAGTGCTTCTGTAGTATACGAAGTTAAAACCAGGTACTGTGGGTGCCTTCCTGATTTTTGGTTCTTATGAAGATGATTTTTGTGTGTGTGTGCGTAGATAATCTGTTTAATTGATGTCCTTGCAGGAGGGAATGATTGGTGGAGGTCTTTGCCCATCTTGATCTCCCTCCATACTCTCATGCCCTCTTTTTATTCTAGATGAAAAGACACAAGTCCCAGCAGGCTCCTAAAATGGAGTACATCACATTATACTAATGAAGGGGAATATTATACTTCAAAATAACTACAGTGCATTGATCTCTTACTAACAGGGATATATTCTGAGAAATGCTTCATTAGATGATTTTGCCATGTACAAACATTATAGAATTGAACTTACACAAATCTAGAGGGTATAGACTACTATACATTTAGGCTATATGGTATCCTGCTTACTCTTAGGCTGCAGAAACTTGTATAGCATGTTACTGTACTAAATACTGTAGACAATTGTAACACAATAGGTAAGAGTTGGTGTATGTAAACATGAGAACATACAGTAAAATATGGTATAACATATTTAAAATGGTAGACCTGTATAGGACTCTTCTCATGAGATGGAGCTCGCAGGACTGGAAGTTGCACTGGCAAGTAGTGAGTAAGTTGTAAGTCGATTTGAACACCTAGGACATACTGAACACTATGGTAAACTTTAAAGACACCATAGATTAGGCTACACTATATTTATATGTAAAAAACTCTCTTCAATACTAAATTAGCCTTAGCTTACTGATAGGATTTTTTATGTGCTTCTTATTTTTTAAATCTTTTGACTCTTTTGTAATAACACTTAGCTTAAAATACAAACACAAGTATGTGTATGAAAGTATTTTCATTTTTTATATCTTTATTCAATTTTTTATTGTTAAAATACTTTAACTTTTTAAATGATTTTATTTAAAACTTGAGACATAAGCACATACATAAGCCTGGACCTACACAGCGTCAAAATTATAAGTATCACTTGTGTTCTACTTCCATGTTGTATCTACTGGAAGGTCTTCAGGAGTGATAATATGTGTAGAGCTGCTGTCATCTCCTTTGATAAAAATGTCTTCTTCTGGAATACCTCCTCAAGGGCTTTTCTAGTCTGCTTCGCAGTCAAATTTTATTTTTATAAGTAGAAGAAAGAAATACACTCTAAAATCAAAAGAATATAAATTAAAGTGGTAAAATAATAACAATAAAATGACTAGTATCATAGTCATTTATTATTATTGTCTGAGATTATGTATTGTGCATAATTATATGAGCTGTACTTTCTCCTAGGACTGTCACTACAATGGTTTTGTTTTCACCAACATCACCATAAACACATGGTGAGTAATGTGTTGTACTGTGAGGTTACAATGGCTATAACTTCACTAGGAAGTATCTGTTTTATTTATTTATTTTTTTATTTATTTATTTATTTAATTGCACTTTAGGTTTTGGGGTGAATGTGAAGAACATGTAAGATTGTTGCATAGGTAAAACACATGGCAGTGTGATTTGTACCCTTCGTCCCCATCCCCTATATCTTGGCATTTCTCCCCACGTAATCCCTCCTCAACTCCCCACCTCCTGCTGTCCCTCCCTATTTCCCTCCACGACCCCAGTGTGTGATGCTCCCCTCCATGTGTCCATGTGTTCTTATTGTTCAACACCCCACCTATGAGTGAGAACTGCAATGTTTGATTTATTGTTTCTTATGTGAGTTTGCTGAGAGTGATGGTTTCTAGGTTCACCCATGTCCCTACAAAGGACACAAACTCATTGTTTTTTATCGCTGGAGTAGTATAAAGTACATGGTGTATATGTGCCACATTTTCCTGTAAGTCTATTTAAGTGGTTGCCATTTGGGTTAGTTCAAGTCTTTGCTATTGTAAACAGTGCTACAATGAACATTAGTATGCATATCTACTTATAATAGAACGATTTAGTAATCCTTTGGATATATACCCAGTAGTGGGATTGCTAAGATTAGATAAAATTTCTATTTCTAGGTCCTGGAGGAATCACCGCGCTGTCTTCCACAATGGTTGAACTAATTTACATCTCCCACCAACGAGGTGTAAAGTGTCCTATTTCTCCACATCCTCTCCAGCATCTGTTGTCTCCAGATTTTTTAATAATCGCCATTTAACTGGAGTAGAGATGGTATCTCAATGTGGTTTTGATTTCCATTTCTCTTAATGACCGAGTGATGATGGGCATTTTTAGCGTATATTGTTAGCATATATATGTTTTCTTTTAAAGTGCTTCTTAGTATCCTTTGCTGTACTTTTAAAGCAGTTTATTGTTTTTGTCGTAAGTCTGTATTAGTTATTTGTAGATTATGGAAATTAGCCCTTTGTCAGATGGGTAGAGTCCAAAGATTTTTTTCCTTCTGTAGGTTACTGATTTATCTAATGACTATTTATTTTGCTATGCAGAAGCTGTGGAATTTGATTAGTTCCCATTCGTCTGCTTAGCTTTGCCAATGTTTGGTGCTCTAGTGATGAAGTCCTTGCCTATGCCTATGTCCTGAATGGTTTTTCCTAGATTTTCTTATAAGATTTATAGTATTAGGTCTTATGTTAAAGTCTTTAATAGGTCTGGAGTTAATTTTAGTGTAATATGTCGAGGAAGGGGGTCGAGTTTGTGCTTGTGCACATGGCTAGCCAGTTTGCCCAACACCATCTTATTAAAACAGGGTATCCTTTCCCATTGCTTGTTTTTGTGAGGTTTGAAGAAGATCAGATGGTTGTAGGAAGTGTGGCATTGCCTCCAAGGCCTCTGTTGTTCCATTGTTCTATATGTCTCTTTTGGTACCAGTACCATGCTGTTTTAATTATCTGTGGCCTTGCAGATACAGTTTGAAGTCAGGTAGTGTGATGCCTCCAGCTTTATTCTTTTTGCTTAGAATTGAGCCTGTGGCTATGTGGGCTCTCTTTTGGTTCCATATGAAATTTTGGTGTTTTTTTCTAGTTCTGTGAGAGAAGGTGCATGATCTGGTCTTGATGGGGATAGTGTTAATCTGTAAATTTTGTGGGCAGTGTGGCCATTTTTTAGCAATATGATTCTTCCTAACCATGAGCGTGAGGAATGTTTCTCCATACTGTTTGTGTCCTCTCTTATTTGTTGATGAGTGGTTTGTAGTTGCTCCTGGAAGAAGTGGTTTACATTTCTTTGTTAATTGTATTCCTAGGTATTTTATTCTCTTTGTAGCAATTGTGAATGGGGGATTCATTACTTGATTTGCCTCTCTTAAGTCTGTTATTGGTGTATAAGATTGCTTGTGATTTTGAACATTGATTTTGTATGTTGAGACTTTGCTGAAGCTGCTTATTATGGGTCAGGAGATTTTGGGCTGAGACAATGAGGGTCTTCTAAATATACAATAGTATTATATGCAAATGAGAGACAATTTACAATTCCTCCTTTCCTAATTGAATGTGTTGTATTTCTTGTTCTTGCCTAGATACTATGGCTGCAGCTAGCAACAGTATATTGAATAAGGAGTAGTGAGGAGGGGCGTATTCCTTGTGTAGTGCCAGATTTTGAAGGGAAATGCTTTCATGTTGCCCACTCAGTATGTTATTGGCTATGAGATCTGATGTAAATTAGCTTTTATTATTTTGAGATACGTTTTCCATCAATACCTAGTTTATTGAGGGGCTTTGGCATAAAGCACTGTTAAATTTGTCAAAGGCCTTCTCTGCATCTTTGATAATCATGTGGTTTGTATTTGGTTCTGTTTATGTGGTGAATTACATTTATAAGCTTGTGTGTGTGAACCAGACTTGCATCCCTGGGATAAAGCCTACTGATCATGGTGGATAAGATTTTGATGTGCTGTTGCAGTCACTTTGCCAGTATTTTATGAAGATTTTGCATCTGTGTTAGTCGTAGATATTGGCCTGCAGTTTTATTTTTTTAGAACACATAAATACCTTTATTGATACTGTTAGCGTCCAGATTCTTTTCTACTAAAAAAATATTCCACATGTTTTTGTAAAACAAATGGTATTTGGTTACATGAGTGTCTTTTAGTGGTGATTTGTTAAGATTTTGGTGCACCCATCACCTGAGCGGTATCACTGAACCCAGTTTGTAGTCTTTGATTCCTAACTCCCCATCCCACCCTTTTCCCAAGTTCCCAAAATCCATTGCATGGATTCTTATACTTTTGCATCCTCCTAGCTTTGTCCCACTTATGAGTGAGAAATTACAGTATTTGGTTATCCATTCCTGAGTTGCTTCACTTAGAATAATGGTCTCCAGTTCCATCCCAGGTTGCTGGGAATGCCATTAATTTGTTTCTTTATATGGGTGATCACAACTTTTTAAATCCACTAATTAATTAATGAGTATTTGGGCTAATTCCATATATTTGCAATTATGAATTGAATTGTGCTGCTATAAACATGTATGGGCACGTATATTTTTTTGTATAATGGCTTCTTTTTTCTGCGTAAATACCCAGTGAGGTGAAATTGCTGGAACAAATGGTAGTTCTATTTTTGATTCTTTAAGGAATCTCCACAATGTTTTTCATAGTGGTTATACTAGTTTACATTCCCACGAGCAGTGTAAAGTGTTCCCTTTTGACAATATCCATGCAACATCTCTTATTTTTTGATTATTTGATTGCTGCCATTCTTAAAGAAGTAATGTGGTATTGCATTGTGGTTTTGATTTACATTTCCCTGATCATTTGTGATATTGAGCATTTTTTCACATGTTTGTTGGCCATTTGTGTATCTTCATTAGAGGATTGTCTATTAATGCTCTTAGCCTACTTTTTAACGGGATTCTATTTTTTTTTCAAGCAAATAATCTTCATCACTTATAAAGCCCTTCAAATAATTGTGAATTTAATAAGTGTGAATTTAACCTTGGGTAGAAATTTTTCTTTTTTTTTTTTAGCTATAGTTTTTTTTAAGAAAGAAAAGAAAAGAAGAGAAAGAGAGAAAGAAGGAAGAAAAGAGAATGAAAGAAAGAGAAAAAGAAGAAGAAAAGAGGAGAAAGAATGGGAATCTTGCTCCATTGCCCAGGCTAGAATGCAGTCTAGAAATGGATATTAAAAAGCTCTTTATACTAATAATTGTGTTATACAATGGAGACAGGAGAGGAATGAGGGAGGAAAATAACAAACAGCCAACCAATATTTCATTTAAAACTATGAAATGCTATGCAATTGCTGGGGAGTGATCCACTCCCAACCATGTGGTGACTTCTAAGAATAAATGTGATGTGTTACTGAAAAAAATGTATGCTTTGTGGATTTGAAGTAGAGAGTTCTGCAAATGTTTATTAAGTGTACTTGTTTGAGGTCTAAGTTCAAGCCTGGGTATCCTTGTTAACTTTCTGTCTCATTAATCTGTCAATATTGACAATGTAATGTTAAAGTCTCCCACTATTACTGTGCCGCGAGTTCAAGTCTCTTTGTAAGTCACCAAGAAGTTGTCCCATGTATCTAGGTGCTCCTATATGGGGCGCGCATAGGCTTAGGATCGGCAGCTCTCTCCTGCTACATTGATCCCTCTACCATTATACAATGTCCTTCTTATCTCTTTTGGTTTATCTACTTTAAAGTCTATTCCATCAGAGATTAGAATTGCAACTCCTGCTTTTTTTTTTTTTCTTTCCATTTGGTTGGCAAATCTTCCTCCATCCCTTTGTTTTGAGTCTCTGTATATCCTTGCATGTGGAAATGGGTCTGGATGCAGCTTACAGATGGGTTTTTTGGAATGGCTGATACTGGTTGTTCCTTTCTGTATGTAGTGCCTCTTTCAGAAGCTCTTGTAAAGCAGGCCTGATGGTAATGAAATCTCTGAGTACTTGCTTGTTTGTAAAAAATTTTATTTTTCCTTCACTTATGAAACTTAGTTTGGCTGGATATGAATTCTGGGTTGAAAGTTCTTTCCTTTAAGGATGTTGAATATTGGCCCCCACTCTCTTCTGGCTTGTAGGGTTTCCGCTGAGAGATCAGCTGTGAGTCTGATAGGCTTCCCCTTGTGGGTAACCTGACCTTTCTCTCTGACTGCCCATAGTATTTTCTCCTTTGTTTAACCTTGATGAATCTAATGATTATGTGCCTTGGGGTTGCTTTTTTTGAGGAGGTTATCTTTGTGGTGTTCTTGTATTACCTGGAGTTGGGTATTGTCTTGCCTTGCTAGGTTAGGAAAGTTTTCCTGGATAACATCCTGAAAAATATTTTCCAGCTTGGATTCATTCTCTTCGTCACATTCAGGTACACCTATCAAACGTAGATTAGGTCTTTTCACATAGTCCCATATTTCTTGGAGACTTAGCTCATTCCTTTTTACCCTTTTTTCTCTAATCTTGTCTTCTCGTTTTATTTCATTAAGTTGGTCTTCGACCTCTGAAATCCTTTCTTCTGCTTGATCAATTCAACTGTTAAAACTTGTGCATACTTTGCGAAGTTCTCGTATTGTGTTTTTCAGCTCCATTAATTCACTTATATTCCTTTCTAAATTGTCCATTCTCGTAACATTTCGTCAAACCTTTTTTCAAGGTTCTTAGTTTCCTTGCATTGGGCTAGAATATGTTCTTTTAAAGCTGACAGAAGTTTCTCATTATCCACCTTCTGAAGCCTGATTCTATTGATCCCTCACATTCATTCTCAATCAGGCCTTGTTCAATTGGTGATGAGGCACTGCAATCCTCTGTAGGAGGAAAGGCATTCTGATTTTGGGTGTTTTCAGCCTTTTTGTGCTGGTTTCTTGCCATCTTTGTGGATTTGATCCCATGGTCGTCTGTGTAATTGCTGACTTTCAGATTAGGTCTCTGAGTGGACGTCAACTGTTGGTGGTAAAGTTTTTTTTCTATTTCTCGTAATTCTCCTTCGGTGGACGCCCCTCCCCCACAGAGCTGGCCCTTCCCGGGTTGAGCTTTACTTGCTGTGAAACTCTCAATCCTCAACAACTCCGATGCCTCTGTTTGTTTGGGAGAGGGGTGCCAGTCTTCCCCTGCAGGAGACCCACTCACCGGCTGGAGCACGCAGAGTTAAGATTTGTGGCGCTCTTGTCCCGGAGATCTCCAGTGTGGTTCTACCACTTAAGTCGGCTTCCATCGAGTTAATGGGAGACTCTGCCTTCCCGAGGAGCTCCAAACGCCTACCAAAAGGGCACTCAGTCCCGTATACTCCGGACTAAACGCCGGACGGGCGGGCGTCTGCAAAACGGCCCCCACCCGCCAAAGAGTCGCGCTTACGACCGTGGGGCTTCTCCACCAAGAATCTTTAGTCCGTGGGCAATAAAAATTCATCTGAAAATGTGGCTTCCACTCAACTCTCTGTGCGCTTTCAGTGGGAGCTACAATACTCAAGCTGCTGCTAATTGGCCATCTTGGATCGGTAAGCTGGGGATTCTATTTTATTTATTACTAATTTGTTTTAGTTCGTTTATAGATTCTGTGTATTAGTCCTTTGTGGGAATATATAGATTTGAAAGATTGTCTCTACTTGTGGGTTGTCTGTTTATCTGCTGTTTTTTTTTTCTTTTGCTAGGCATAAGTTCTTTAATTAAATCTCAGCTATTTATTTTATTTTTATTTTTTGCATTTGCTTTTGGGGTCTTGGTAATGAAGTCCTGGCCTAAGCCAATGTCTAGGGAAGGTTTTTGCAGGTGTTATTTTCTCTAATTTATATAGTTTAGGTCTCACATTTAAGTTTCTTAATTCATTTTGAGTTGATTTTTGAGCAAGGTGAGAGATGAAGATCCAATTTTATCCTCCTCCATGCAGGTTGCAAATTATCGAGCACCATTTGTTGAATAAGGTGTTACCCACTTTATGTTTTTGTTTGCTGTGTCAAAATATCTGTTGGCTGCAAATATTGCCAGGTTTACTTCTGGGTTTCCTACTTTATTCCACTGGTCTATGTGCCGGTTTATATCCCAGTATCATGCTGTTTTGCGACTATGGCCTTATTGTAAGTGTGAAATCAGGTATTGTGATGCCACCAGATTTGTTCTTTGCTTAGTCTTGCGTTGCCTATGTGGACTCTTTTTTGGTTTCATATGAATTTTAGGATTGTTTTCTTCTGAGTTCTGTGAAGAATAATGGTGGTATATTGATGGAAATTGCATGAATTTATAGATCACTTTTGTACAATCTCGTCATTCACAATATTTGTTCTATTCATATATGAGCATGGCATGTGTTCCATTTGTTTGTGTCATCTATGATTTCTATAAGCAGTGTCTTTAGTTTTTTTATAGAGGTCTTTCACCTGCTTGGTCAGGTGTATTTCTCAGTATTTTATTTATTTATTTACCTTGCAGCTATTGTAAAAGAGGTTGAGTTCTTGATTTGATCTTCAGATTGGTTGCTGTTGGTGAATAGCAGTGGATATGATTTGTGTACAGCATAATCTGTATCCTAAACTGCTTAATTCCTTTATTAGTTCTAGGAGATTTTTGAAGAATCCTTAGGGTTTTCACAGTGCTAATGGATATATCAGCAAAAAGAGTAATTTGGCTTTCTCTTTGCTGATTTAGTTGCTTCTTGTCTTGTTCTCTTGTCTGATTGACGTGCTAGGATTTCCAAAACTATATTTAATAGAAATAGTGAGTGTGGACATCTATTGTCTTCTTTCAGAGAAGAAGTATAAGAGATTTCTTTTAGATCTCAGATAAAATGCTTTCAGTTTTTTCATATTCAGTATTATGTTGTTTTTGGGTTTGTAATAGATGGCTTTTATTACTTTGAGAAATGTCCCTTGTATGCCAATTTTGCTGAGAATTGTAATCATAAAGGAATGTTGAAATTTGTCAAATGCTTTTTGTGTATCTATTGAGATGATTATGTGATTTTTAATTCTGTTTATGTGGTGCATCACGTTTATTGATTTGCATATGTTAAACCATCCCCAAATGCCTGGTATGAAGCCTACTTGCTCATGGTGGATTATCTTTTTGATATGCTGTTGGATTTGGTTAGCCAGTATTTTGTTAAGGATTTTTGCATCTATTTTAATCAGGGATATTTGTCTGTAATTTTATTTTCTTGTTATGTTTTTTTCTAGCTTTGGTATTTAGGTGATACTGACTTTATAGAATAATTAAGGGAGGATTCCATCTTTATCTTGTGGAATATCTTGTGTCAATAGGATTGGTCCCAATTCTTTCAATGTCTGATAGGTTTCAGCTGTGAATCTGTCTGGATTTCAACTTTCTGTTGGTAACTTTTAAAATTAACATTTCAATCTCCCTGCTAGTTATTGGTCTGGTCAGGATTTCTATTTTCTTCTGATTTAAGCTAGGAGAGTTATATCTTTTCAGGAATTTATCCATCTCCTCTAGGTTTACTTGTTTATGTACATAAAAGTGTCCATAGCATCCTTGAATAATCTTTTGTACTTCCATGGTGTCAGTTGTCATATCTCCCATTTGGGTTCTAATTGAACCTATTTGATCTTTCCTATTCTTTTTCTCATTAACCTTGCCAATGGTGTGTCAGTTTTATTTATCTGTTCAAAGAACCAGATTTTTGATTCATTTATCTTTTGTATTGTTTGTTTTTCTTCAATTTTATTTACTTCTGCTCTGATCTTGGTTATTGCTTTTCTTTTCTTTTAAAATTTATTTATTATACTTTAATTTCTGGGGTACATGTGCAGATTGTGCAGGTTTGTTTCATAGGTATACACTTGCCATGGTGGCGATTTGCTACATCCATCGCCCCATCGCCCATCATTTACATTAGGCATTTCTCCTAATGCTATCCTTCCTCAATCCCCCACCCCCTGGTATTCCTCCCCTAGCCCCTTTATTTCTTTTCTTTCTGCTTGGCTTGGTTTTGGTTTTATCTTGTTTCTCTAGTTCTTTGAGGTGTGACCTTAAATTGTCTATTTGTGCTTTCAGACTTTTTGATGTAGGCATTTATGGCTATGAATTTCTTCTTAACATCACCTTTGCTGTATTTCAGAGGTTTTTATGGGTTATGTCACTGTTATTGTTGAGTTCAAAGAATTATTTAATTTGTATTTTGATTTTATTGTTGTCACAATGATCATTCGAAGAGCAGGTTATTAATTTCAGTGTATAGGAATGGTTTTGAAGGTTCTTTTTGAAGTTGATTTTCAATTTTATTCCACTGTGTTCTGAGAGAGTACTTGATATAATTTCACTCTTCTTAAATGTACAGAGATGTGTTTTGTGGGCCACTATATGTTTTATCTTGGAGAAAGTTTTATGCACCAATGAATAGAATGTATATTTGGCAGTTGTGGAGCAGAATGTTTTGTAAATATCTGTTAAGTCAATTTGTTTTAGGGTATAGTTGAAATCCATTGTTTCTTTGTTAACTTTGTGTCCTGATGACCTTTCTAGTGCTGTCAGTGAAGTGTTAAATTCCCCCACTATTATTGTATTGCTGCCTATCTCATTTCTTACATCTAGTAGTAATTGTTTTATAAATTTGGGAGCTCTCCTGTCAGGTGCATATATATTAAGATTGTGATATTTTCCTGTTGGAGAAGGCCTTTTATCACTACATAATGTCTCTCTTTGTCTTTTTTAACTGCTGTTGCTTTAAAGTTTGTTTTGTCTGATATGCGAATAGCTACTCCTGCTCATTTTTTGGTGTCCATTTGTATGGAATGTTCTTTTTTTTTTTTCCTCTTTGCTTTAACTTTGTGGGGAGTTGTAATGTGTAAAGTGAGTCTCTTTAAGGCAGCAGACACTTGGATTGGTGAATTCTGCAATTCCATATCTTTTAAATGTAGCTTTTTGGTCATTTACATTCAATGGTAGTATTGAGACGTGAGGTACTCTTCCAGTCATCATGCTATTTGTTGCCTGAATACCTTGTTTTTTAAAATTTATTTATTGTATTTATGTTTATACGTCCTGTGAGATTCATACTCTAAAGGTTTCTGTTTGGATGTACTTTTAGAATTTTTTTCAAGATTTAGAGCTCTATTTAGCAGTTATTACAGTGCTGTCTTGGTAGTGCCAAATTCTCTAGCATTCGTTTGTCTGAAATAGACTGTATCGTTCCTTTAATTATGAAGCTTAGTTTTGCTAGATAAAAAAAAAATTGCCTGATAATTGTTTTGTTTAATGAGGCTGAAGATAGGGCCCTAATATCTTTTAGCACATAGAGTTTCTGCTGAGAAATATACTGTTAATCTGATTGGGTTTCCTTATAGGTTACCTGGTGCTTTTGCCTCACAGCTTCTCACATTTTTTTCCGTCATCTTGACTTCAGATTACCTAATTACTATGTTCTTAAGTGATGATATTTTTGCAAACAATTTCCCAGGTGTTCTTTGAGCTTCTTGTATTTGGATGTCTAGTTGCAAATACAAGCAAGGCTAAGAAAGCTTTCTCAATTATTCCCCCTAATATATTTTCCAAGCTTTTAAATTACTCTTCTTCCTCAGGGATGCCAGTTATTTTTAGTTTGTTTGTTTGACATAATCCCAAACCTCTTGGAGGCTTTGTTTATTTTTTAATTTTTTTATTTGTGTTCGTTTTATTGGATTATTTGAAAAACTTTGTCTTCAAGCTCTGAGGTTCTTTCTTCTGCTTCTTTGATTCTATCATGGAGACATTCCATACATTCTGCATTTTTTGTGTGTATGTCCCTTATTTATTTTTCTTCATCTTTGTTGGATTGAATTATTTGAAAAACCTTGCCTTCAAGATCTGATAATTTTTTCTTCTGCTTCTGCAATTCTATTGCTGAGACATTTCATACATTCTGCATTTATTTGTGTGTTTTTTATTTTCTGATGTGATTATGCTATCTATTTTGCTGACAATTTCTCTCATATCTTGTATCTTTTTAAAAATTTCCTTATATTGGACATGACTTTTCACTGGTGCCTTCTTGATTAGCTTAATAATCAACCATTTGATTTTTTTTTTTCTGGTGATTCGGGAATTTCTTCTTGGTTTGGATCTACTGTTGGCAAGCTAGTGTGATCTTTTGGGGGTGTTAAAAAACCTTGTTTTGTCATATTATTATAATTGTTTTTCTGGTCCATTCTCATTTGGTTAGGTTATTTCAGATGGAAGATCTGTGGCTCAAAGCTGCTCTTCAGATTATTTTGTCCCATGAGGTACTCCCTTGATGTAGTATTCTTTCTCTTTTTTTAAAGGATGTGGCTTCCTGAGAGGCAAACTGTAGTGATTGTTATTTCTCTTCTGGATTTAGCCACCCAGAAGGGCTACCAGGCTCTGGGCTGATACTGGGGGTGGTCTGCACAGAGTCCTGTGATGTGAACCATCTTCAGGTCTCTCAGCCATGGATACCAGCCCTTGTTTTGGTCAAGGTGGCAGGGGAGTGAAATGGACTCTGTGAGGGTCCTTAGTTGTAGTTGTTTAGTGTGGTAGTTTTGTGCTGGTTGGTCTACTGCCAGCAGGTGATGCTTTCAAGAGAGCATCAGCTATGGTAGTATAGGGGAGAATCTGGGAATAAGTAGGTCCCTATATCTTCCAAGAGGAAATAATATTTGTCTTTATCTATCATGGTGGGTAGGGAAGGACCATCAAAAGGGGGCAGTGTTAGGCATGTCTATGTTCAGACTTTTTGGTGGGGCTTGCTGCCACTGCTATAGGGGGATGGCTTTGTGGTTCCCAGGTCAGTGGAATTATATGTTCTCAGGAGGATGGCTGCATCCACTGTGTCATGCAGGTTGTCAGGAAAGTGAAAGGAAACCAGCAGTTACAGTCCTTACCAAGCTACCATGCAACCTAAAAGGCTGGTCTCACTCCCACTCTGCTCCCCCCAGTAGCACCAAGTTTGTTAACAGACAGTGGGTGAGCAGGGCTGATAACTTGCTCCAGGTTAACAGACTCCCAGCTAAGAAAACAAGCAGTGCTTTACACCGCCCTGCCTGTTAAATCTGCACACTGGATTAATTCCCTTCCATGATTTCTGGCCAGGAAACTTCATGTTTGGTTGAAATTGTTACAAAGTCTAGCTGTAGGTTTTCTTTTCTTTGTGGCCTTTCCCCCAGTTTCTCTGGCAGCCCTCCCCCAAGGGCCCCTGTGTGAAAAGTAAGAAATGACTTCCTTGGGGACCGAGAGATTCCACATGGCTTTTGCTGCTTCTTCCTCTACTTCTGTATTTGACTCAGCTTTAGATAAAATTAAATCCTTCTCCCATGATTTGGACATTCAGGTTCCCTAGTGAGGATGTGTGTTCAGGGGTGGATTATCTCTTTCTCACCTTCACAGTTTGGGCACTTACAGTATTTGGGCTGTCTCTCACATTCTGCAGGAGAAATCCACTTCCTTCAAAGGGTCTGTGGATTCTTTTGGCTTTCCTGGTATATTCCTGCATTAGTTCTTAGAGAAAAGTTTATGATGTGAGTCCTCACACTCTGCTCTGTTTGTCCAAGTTGGAACTGTAGTTTAGTCCTGTCTCCTATTGGCCATTTTCCCTGTTTTCACACCACTGAAAGTTTATGCTGTTAATCTTTCTCCCTGTCTTCCTAAAAATGGCTTACTAACTTTTGCCAGGGTAGTTGTACATTGGAGAAAATAAAATGATCAAGAGTGACTACTGAATTATAGTTATGAACTGACATTAATTACAGGAGACCCAAAACATCACTGTAATTTACTAGTTAAAGTTGGACATTTATGGAGGTCAGGTGATACATGGAGTTTCAGCTCAGATTTATCTCATGATGATACAAGTGTGTGTCTGACTCCATCATGTAGTTATTTTCTAATTTCTGATATGCATAATTGAAGTAGACACATGTAGGAGCTGGAAGAACCTCTACACTTGTCCTGTGACTTGTAGAATGATGGCTATTTTAGTGGAACAAGCCAAGGGGAAGCCATTAGATCTGCCCCCTATCTGGGTTAATTAAACAAAATGCAATATTTCATTCTTAGAGAGTTTTAGCAATTAGTGCCACCACTGATTAATTGAAAAATATAGGGCTGAGTGATTCCCACCACATCCCTATTTGACATTCCTGTTTAATTTGTGAAGGATATATGTGGATCTTGGAGAATAACAGTGGACTGTTGTAAGCATAGCCAACTAATGACACTAACTGCAACTACTATACCAGAAGTAGTTTTATTGCTTGAGAAAATTAACACATCTCTGGTGCTGGGTTAGCAGCTATTGATCTGGCAAATGCCTTATCTCTACATTGGTCCATAAAGCCCATCAAACCCGTCAGCTGTCAGGTGACAAGGTAAGCAAAACAGCTTCATTGTGTTGTCTCAGTTGTTTGTCAATTTTCTATTCTAATGTTATTCTTTAGTTTTCAAAGGTCTTTATTTTCTTTTGCTTCCCCAAAATATCACACTGGTGTGTCACATAGACATTTTGCTGATCAGACTTAGTGAGTAAGAAGTAGCAACTACTCTAGACTTATTGGTAAGACAATTGGGTGTCAGAGTGTGAAAAATAAATCTGACTAAAAATTCGAGAGACATTCCATCGTAGTGAAATTTTAGAAGTCAGGTAATGTTGAACATATGGAGATATTCCTTCTAAAGAGAAGGAGAAGTTGTTGCATCTGGCCCTTTCTATAACCAGGAAGAGGCACAATACCTGGTTGGCTTTTTTTTTTTTTTTTTTGATTCTTAAGGCAACATATGCCACATTTACTGACCAATTTATAGAGTAACCTAAAAGGTCCTAGTTTAAAGTGAGGCTCAGATTAAGAGAAGGTTCTACAACAGATTAAGCCTGTTGTGCCAGCTGTTCTGCCACTGGGGTCGTAATTTCAGGTAGATATAATGTTACTTGCACAGTGTCATTAGCCAATATAGGTGCTGTTTGGAACCTTTGGAAGACCCCTATAGATTAATTATAGCACAGGACTTTAGAATTTTGAAGCCATGCCCTGCCATCATCTTATGATAACTACCCTTCTTTAGAGCAACAGTTGGCCTACTACTACGCCTTAGTAGAAACTGAATGCTTAACCATGAATCACCATGTTACCAAGGGATCTGAGCTACAATCACAAACTGAGGTGTTACATAATCCACCAAGCTATAAAGTTGAGTGTATGCAGCAACACTCCATCATCAATGGAAGTGCTGTTTACATGAACAGACCCAAGCATGCCCTTAAAGCATAATTAAGTTACATAAAGAAGTGACCCAGATTCCCATTGTCCCCTATCCTGCTACACAGTCTGTCTCTCTCCCGTTCTGCACATATTGCTTTATAAGGATTTATCTGTCATTTGACAAAAGGAGAAAAATCTAGGGCCTTTTGTACAGATAGCTCTGATTGATATGCACACACCACCAGGAAGTTTTTAGCTACAACATGATAGACCACTTCTGGGACATACCTGAAGGACAGTGGTAAAGAGGAATTCTTTTTATGGAAAGAATTTGGAGCAGTGCACCTGGATGTTCACTTTGTTTGAAAGGAGAGACTGGACAGATGTACAATTGTATACTGATTTATAAATTGTGGCCAATGGTTTGGTCAAGGATTTGGACGGAACATGACTGGAAAGATGGTGACAAAGAAATTTGGGGAAAAGGTATATGGATAGACCTCTCTGAGTGGGCAAAAAAGGTGAAGATATTTACATCCTATGTGAATGCTCACCAAAAAGTCATCTAAGCAAATGAAAATTTGAAAATTGAGTAGATAGTATGACCTGTTGATTGGAAACTAGTTAACCTCTTTCTTCAGCCACCTCTGTCATCATCCAATGGGCTCATAAACGAAGAATCCACAGTGGCTCATATAGAGGTTATACATATGCTCAAAGCTATAGATTTCCACTCACCAAGGTGAATCTGGCTATGACCATCATGAATTGCTGAATCTGTCAGTGGCAGAGACCAAATTAAGCCCCCAATGTGACACTGTTTTCCAGGGAATCAGGCAGATATTGGTGTCAGTTTGATTACATTGCACTCCTTTCTTCATGGAAGAACCAGTACTTTATTCTTATTAAATTAGACCGTTACTATAGATATATATTTGACTTCCTTGCATGCAATGCTTTTGTCAAAACTACAATCTGTGGACTTACAGAATGCATTATTCACTGACATGATATCCTACAGAGTATTACATTTTATCAGGGAATTCACTTCACAGCAAAAGATGTGTAGCAGTGGGCCCATACTCATGGAATTCAGTGGTGTCACCATGTTCTACATCATCCTGGATCAGTTGTCTTGATAGACCAGTAAGTGATGTTTTGAAGACTCAGTTATATTGTGTGCTAGATGAAAACCCCTTGCAGGGCTAAGGCAAGGTTCTCCAGAAGGCTGCATGTGTTCTGAGTCAGTGTGTAGTATACGGTGCTGTTTCTTCAATAGTCAGGGTTCATAAGTCCAGAAATGAAGGAGTGTGAATAAGAGTGGTATCACTCACTATTGCCCCTAATAACTCACTAGCTAAAAATTTTTGCTTCCTGTTTTTGTTACTTCATGCTCTACTGGCCTACAAATGTAATTCCAAGAGGACAGAATGCTTCCACTAGGAGACATGACAGTGATTCCATTGAATTGGCAATTAAGACTGTCAACTGGCTTTGGGTGCTTCATGCTTCTAAATTAACAGTCAAATAAGGAAATTTCAGTCTTGGCTGGAGTGATTGATCCTGACTTCCAAGGAGATATTTGACTACTACTTTATGATAGAAATAAAAAAAAATATGACCGAAATGTAGGAGATATCTTAGGGCAACTGTAGGTATTATAATGCCTTATGATTAAACTCAATGAAAACCACAACTACCCAATGAAGGCAGGACTACTAATTACCTAGATCCTACAGGAATTAAAATTTGGTTCACTTCATAATCATCTGAAGTATTTGCTGAAGGCAAAGCAAATACGGATGGGTAGTTAAAAACATAGTTATAAATACCAACAATAACCACACAGCCAGTTACTGCAAAAGGAACTTTAATTGTAATGAATCTTTCCTCCTTATTTTACTATGAAAACATTTGTGTGTGTGTGTATCTATGTTTTCTTATTTCTTTCCATTCTCTTATTCTCTCACCATTTATTATTAAGATGTATTAATTTTATATCACAGGGTTTAAGTATGAAATGACTTCCCTTCCTTTCTGGGGAATGAGCACATTTTTGGTTGTACACAAGATGGTTGTTTCATATTAGGAAGAATTATGACATTTATTTGGAGATTATGGTTTAGGGAGATGGGTAGGGGTGCCAAGATGACAAGAACAGACTGATGATAGTTTTACGTATTAACTCGAGTGGGCCCCAGGGTGTGTTTCCGAGTTTGCTTGTGAGGGTGTTTTTGGATGAGATTAACATTTAAATGGGTGATCTCAGTAATGATTTCTCCCAAATGTGGTTGGGCATCATCCAATAAATTTTCAAATTAAATAGTACAAAGGGCAAAGGAAAAAAGAAAATTGTCCATTTGTTTTCTGCCTTACCACTTGAGCTGTGACATCTCATCTTTTTCTGACTTTGAACTGAGATTTACATCATTAGCGTCCCTAGTTCTGAGGACTTCAGATTTGTCCCCAGGTTATAGAGGGCAGCTCACGGGAATTTTTAGCCTCCATAATCAGGTGTACCAATTCCTCATAATAATTTATCTGTGTGTGTGTGTATATATATATATATATATCATATATTTTATATAAGAATCATAAATATCAATTATATATAATAAATCACATATATAGATATAAATAATACATACATACATATGATATATACAGCCTATTGGTTTTGTTTCTCTGCAGAACCCTCATTAATAGAATCACGCTAATTAGATTTTTGTATATTCTTCCTAAAATTTGATTTATAAATACAGGTACATGTAAATACACATTCCTAGGTCCCTTATATTTATAATATAAAACTATCAAATTATGCACATTGTTATGCACTTTAATTTTTTATGTTAACATACAGTTTTCTCATTCTTATTTATAACTGCATTGCATTCCATTGACTTTGTGTACCATAATATTAAGCCAGTAGGCTATTGGTGGTTATTTTAATTGTTTCTGACCTCTTCTGATAGCATTTTAACTGTTAAGTGTTACCTGTGATTATTTTGCCTGTTAATATATCTGTAGGACAAATCTCAGAAGTAGTTTTGCTGGACACACACACACACACACACACACAAACACACACACAAAAGGCATGTGAAATTTGAATGTATGGTGACAAATTGCCCTTTTTCAGGGTTATGCCAATTTATATGCCCACCAGTAATGTATCAGAGTGCCTACATCTCCACAGTATTTCCCATGGTCTCTGTTGTAAGTTTAAGATTTTTATTAAAATGATACTTCATAAAATTGCATTTTGCTATTATTTTAACTTGTTCTTACTTATAAGTTACACGTTTACACATGCTATTGGGATGTTTATATTTTATTTTTGTAAGCCATCTTTTCATGTCCTACGCTTATTTTTTATTGAGTTATTGGCCTTTTATAAAGACCCATTCTTGGAACATTCTCCAAGGTAGACCATAAGCAAGGGCACAAAAAAGTATCAACAAAGTTTTACAAAAATGAAATCAATCAAGTATCTTCTCAGATCAAAGTTGAATAAAGCCAGAAGTTTGTACCAAGAGAAACTTTGAAAAAATATACAAATACATTAAAACTAAACAACATACTCCTGAATTACCATTGAGTCATTCAATAAATTAAGAAGAAAAGTAAATACATATATATATAAATGAAAACACAATATATCGAAACCTGAGGGATGAAGCAGATGCAGTGCTAAAAGGAAAGTTTATAGTATTAAATGCCTACATCAAAAAAGTAGAAAGATTACGAATTAATAATCTAATGGCACATCTCAACTAGAAAAGCGAGAAGAAACCAAACCTCAAATTAGTAGAAGATGAGCAATAACCAAATCAGATTAGAACTAAATGAAACAGGACTGAAAAAGAATACGAAGAATCAACAAAACAAAGTTTGGTGGTGACAAAATGTCTCAGCATGCGCTTGTCTGTAAAGAATTTTATTTCTCTTTCACTTATGAAGCTTAGTTTGGCTGTATGTGAAATTCTGGGTTGAAAATTATTTTCTTTAAGAATGTTGAATATTGGCCCCGACTCTCTCTGGTGTGTAGGGTTTCTGCCGAGAGATCCGCTATTAGTCTGATGTTGTTTTGAGAAAATGCAAAGAAATTCCAGACAACAAAAGAACATATAATTCTATCTGATAAATTTAACAAAGATTAAAATAATTAAAGAGAAGCAGAAATTCTGGAGCTGAAAAGTAAAATTGGCATAATAAAAAATGCATCAGTCTCTTAATAACAGAATTGATCAAGCAGAAGGAAGAAACAATGAGCTGAAAGAAAAGCTATTTGAAAATACACAGCCAGAGGAGACAAAAGAAAAAAAACAATGAAGCAACGAAGCACACATACAGAATGTAGAAAATAGCCTCAAAAGGGCAAACTTAAGAGTTATTGGCCTTGAAGGGGAGGTAGAGAAAGAGATAGGTGTAGAAAGTGTATTCCAAGAGATAAGAACACAGAACTTGCAAAACTTAGAGAAAAATATTAATATCAAAGTACAAGAAGGTTATACAACATTAAGCCAATTTATCCAAAAGACTACCTCAAGGCATTTAATAATCAAACTTCCAAAGATCAAGAATAAAGAAAAAATCATAAAGGCAGCAAGAAAAAAAGAAACAAATAGCATCCAATGGAGCTCCAAAATGTCTAGCAGAAGAGAGTGGGATGACATATTTAAAATGCTGAAGAAGAAAAAGAGACCCTAAAATAGTACATCTGGCAAAACTATTCTTCAAACCTGAAGGTGACATAAATACTTTTTCAGAACAAACGAAAGCTGAGACATTTAGTAAACACCAGACCTGTCCTATTTGTAATGTGAGTACTTTAATTAGAAAGAACAAGACATTAATGAACAATAAGTAATTACCTGAAAATACAAAATTCACTGGTAATAGTAAGTACACAGAAAATCACAGGACATTATGACACTGTAACTGTGGTGTGTAAACAACTTCTGTCCAAAGTAGAAAGACTAAATAATTAACCAATCAAAAATAATAACTACAACAACTTTTGAAAACATAGACAGTACAGTAAGATACAAATAGAAACAACAAAAAGATGAAAAGCAAAAAAATGATTTTAAGGTGTAGAATTTTTGTTAGGTTTCTTTGTGGTCGTTTGTTGGTTTGTATATGCAAAAGGTGTTCAGTTGTTACCAGGTTAAAATAATGGGTGTCAAGATAGTATTTACAAACTTCACGCCACCCTAACACAAGAAAACCTACAATAAATACAGAAATAATAAAAAGAAAGAAACTAAATCATATCACCAGAAAAAATCACCTTCACTAAAGGAAGTAAAAAATAAAAAATAAAAAGAAGGAAGACAAGACCACAAAACAAGAAAACAAAGAAAAAAATGTCAAGAGTACATTCTTACTTGTCAATAATAACATCGAATGTAATTGTCTAAACTCTCCAATCAAAAAAGACATAGAATGCTGACTGGTAAAAATACAAAATTGATTAATCTGTTGCCTACAAGAAACATATTTGATCTATAAAAGCACACATACACTAAAAATAAAGACATTGCAAAAGCTATTTCATGCCAATGGAAAGCAGAAAAGAACAGGAGTATCTATATTTATATCAGGGAAAGTAGATTTCAAGACAGAAACTATAAGAATCGACAAAAATGTCACTGATGATAAAGGAGTCAATTCAGCAAGAGGGTACAACAATTTAAAATATATAATGCACCCAACACTGCAGCAACCAGACATATGAAGCAAATATTATTACAGCTAAAAAGAAATAGGTTCCAATGCAATAATAGTGGAGACTTCAACACCCCACTTTTAGCACTGGCCACATATTTCAGACAGAAAATCAACAAGAAACATCAGAGTTAATCTGTCCTGTTGACCAAATGGATCAAATAAATATTTAAAGAGCCTTTCAAGCAACAGATGCAGAGGACACATTTGCTTTTTCTCAGCACATAGATTTTCCTCAAAGACAGACCATATGTTAAGTTACAGAACAAGTTTTAAACCATGAAAACAAATTACAATAGCATCAAGCATCTTCTCTGATCTTTGCTGACCACAGTGGAATAAAACTAAAAATCAATTACAAGAGAAATTTTGGAAAGTCAACAAACACTTGAAAATTAAACAATGTGCTCCTGAATGACTAGTAGATCAATGAAAAAACTTAAGACAATTGAAACATTTCTTGAAAAAAATTATAATGGAAACACCACATACTAAAACCTATGGGATACTGCAAAGCAGTACTAAAAGATAAGTGTATAGCCATAAGTGCCTATATGAAAAAAGAAGCAAATTTTCAAATAAAAAACTAACGACGCATCTTAAAGAACTAGAAAAGCAGGAGCAAATCAAAAGCTAAAATAAGTAGAAGAAAATAAAGATTAGAGAAAAAATTAATGAATTTGAAATTTAAAAATAGAAAACATACAATGAAACTAAAAGATTTTTTTTTGAAAAGTTAAAATTTAAAAAACTTTAAGCTAAGTAAGAAAAGAGGAAAGATTTAAATAAAATTGGAGATGAAAAAGGATACATTTCAACTGCCACTGCAGAAATTTAATGAAACAGTAAGTGGCTACTATGTGAAACAATATGCCAATAAATTGGAAAATCTGAAGAAATTGGAAAAATTCCTAGATAAATACAACCCACCAAGATTGAACCAGAAAAAAAATTCAAAAGCTGAATAGACCAATAACAAGTAATGAGATAGAAACCATAAGAAAAAAATCTCTCTGTAAAGAAAAACCTGGGGCCCAATGGTTTCACTGCTGAATTCTACCAAGCAAAGAAGAACTAATACTGACCCTACTCAACCTATTTCAAAAAATAGAGAAGAATGGGATACTTCCAAACTCATTCCATGAGGCCACTATATCTGAAACCAAAACCATATAAAGACAAATCAAAAAGAAATCTATAGGCCAATTTCTCTAACTCATATTGTTGTAAAATATCTTGAACACAACAGAAAACCAAATTCAATAATATGTTTAAAAATTCATTCATCATGAAGAAGTAGGATTTATCCCTGGGAGTCAAGGATGGTTTCACATATGCAAATCAATCAATGTGATACAGCACATCAAGAGAATGAAGAACAAAAACCATATGATCATTTAAATGGATACTGAATATAGCATTTAATAAAATTCAACATCCCTTCATGACAGAAAGCATCAAAAAACAGAATATAGAAGGACTATATCTCAATGTAATAAAGGCCATATATGACAGACCCACAGCTAGTGTCATGAATGGAAAAAAAGTGTAAGGCTTGCCTCTAAAGATATGGAAAACTACAAGGACACCCACTTTTACTACTATTATTCAACATAGTACTGAAAATCCTAGCCAAAACAATTAGACATGAGAAAGAAATAAAGGATATCCAAATTGAAAAGAAAAAAGTCAAATCGTCTTTGTTTGCAGATGCTATTTTTTTTTTAATTTGGAAAAGTCTAAAAAGACTACACAAAAAAATAACCAGAAGCAATAAATTCGCTAAAATTTCAGGATACAAAATCAACATAAACAAATCAGTAGCAGCTCCATATGCCAACAAACAATAAGCTGAAAAAGAAATAAAAAATATAACCCCACTTAGAGTAGCCACACATAAAATTAAATATTTAGGAATTAACCAAAAAATAAAAGATCTCTATAATGAAAACTGTAGGACACTGATGTAGGAAATTGAGAGAGGACACCAAAAATGAAAAGATATTCTATGATCATGGATTTGAAGAATTAATATTGTTAAAAATGTCCATACTACCCAAAGAAATATACATATTCAATGCAATCTCTAACAAAATACCAGTAACATTCTTCACATAAATGGAAAAAGATCCTAAAATTTATATGGAGCCACAAAATAGAAGAAACAATGCTATTGAGCAAAATAAACAAAACTGGAGGACTCACATTATCTTTCTTCAAATTATACTACAGAGCCATAGTAACCAAAACAGCATGGTACTGGCATAGAAATAGACACATAGACCAATGGAACAGAATAGAGAACCTAGAAAAAAATGCAGACACCTAAAGTGAACTCATTTTCGACATGTGTGTCAAGAACATACACTGAGGAAAAGACAGTTTCTTCAATAAGTGGTGCTGGGAAAACTGAATATCCATATGCAAAAGAATGAGATGAGACCCCTATCTCTTGTCATATACAGAAATAAAATTAAAATGAATTAAAGCATTAAATCTAATACACCAAACTATGAAATTATTGCAAAAAAATATTTCTAAGTAATACCCCACAAACATGGGCAACTGAAGCATAAATGGACAAATAGAATCACATCATGTTAAAAAGCTCCTGCACAGCAAAGGAAACAAATAACAAAGTAATGGGAAATCCTAGAATGAGAGAAAGTACTTGCAAACTACCCATCTGAAAAGGGATTAATAACCAGAATATATAAGAAGCTCAACATAATACTAGAAAGTCTTGGTTGAGCAACCAGCCAAGGAAAATAAATAAAGTGGATCCAAAAAGGAAAATAAGAAGAAATTAATTCTGTTTGCAGATGATATGATTCTATAACTAGAAAACCCCATAGTGTCTATCCAAAGGCTTTTTGATCTGATAACTCAGCAGCATTTCCAGGATTCACAATAATTAGGTAAAGCACCAAAAGAGCGACCACAAAGCCTAACAACAGCTTGCCTCCCAGCAAGAAGTAGCACAGTTGGTTTGGGTTTGCGTTGCCACAGTTTCCGTGTTAAAGCTACAGGTCACTCCGCCTTGCAAACCTCACATGGTCTTTCATTTCACTGTGGCCTGAGCGGTTTTTTCAGCTGCTCCAAGGACCAGGATCCAAGTATTCATGAAAAGGCCCAAGCACAGTATTCACTCGATAAATTCGCTACCTAAGACGGTGAGTGCTAGCCCAGTTTTGTACAAAGTTTCAGTTTTCCATCAAGTGCTGGTGCTGCTGGACGATCTGCCTTAGCCAAGATTTTTTTCAGAACCAGATGCCATCAGCTCCAGCAGGCGGGGAGCAGATTCTCGGCCCTTCTGGAGAGCAGTAAATAGAAGAAGGAAAGCCATCCTTGCTGCATCCTCCTCCGCGGCAGGCATGGCCAGGACCTCAAGCGGAGCAGTGACAGGGGGTGCCGGGAAACGTCCTGCCCCTTGCTGGAAACTAGGTCTCATTTGGATTTTGTAGTTTTAGGAAATTATTTATTTACTTACAAGGTTTCAACTTTACTCAGTCAAGGTGGGAAATGCAGTAACTACCCCCTCCAAAGTACAGAGCAAAGAAACAAGTCTGTTTAAATCTAAGTCTCCACATTGGTGTTTAAGTCATTGAAAAGAAGATAATTGAAGAGAAAAAAAAATTCAGTGTAGAAACATGAGTAGCATTCCTACACACAAACAACATCCAAACTAAGAGCCAAATCAAGAATGCAATCTCATTCACAGTAGGCACAAAAAGAATAAAATACCTAGGAATACAACTGACAGGGAGGAAAAGATCTCTAAAATGAGAATTACAAAACACAACTCAAAGAAATAAGAGATTACACAAACAAATGGAGAAATATTTCCTATTCATGAATGAGAAAAATCAATATTGTTAAAATGTCCATACTGCCCAAAGCCATTTACGGATTCAGTGCTATTCCTACCAAAGTACCAATTACATTCTTCATGGAATTAAAAAAACCTATTTAAAAATTCATGTGGAACCAAAAAACAGTTCAAATAGCCAACCGAATCCTCAACAAAAAGAACAAAGCTGGAGACATCATATTACCTGACTTCAACTATCATGCAAAACAGAGTAACCAAAGCAGCATAGTACTGATTTAGAAATATGGTTGTATTTTTTTCAACCATTACGGCTCATTCAATGTGTACTGGCTGAATATTAGCATTAGATCTAAACTTCATCTCTTTCTCTAACCTACTATTTCTCCAAATACCACTCCTCCCTTATGGGTAACCTCTTTTTATTATTTTATTTTGCATCCTACCACAGTCTCTTTACACAAACATAGGCAAATGCAAATATATGTCAGCCCTTCCCTACTTTTAAAAACACTATAAATAACATAGCATATCTTCTTTTTCCACCTTGATTTTTTTCACTTAAATTTATATTGAAGCACTTCCCAGGACACTACATAGAGAGCTTTCTTATTTTTTTCACATTCACACAGTGTTCCATTGTGTTTAAGTACTGTTATATATTCAGCAAATCATTTAATCACTTATTGAGAGCTAATTGTTTCTAAACTTTTCTTGTAACTTTTTAAAAATATATGTCATGTAGATATATGTAAAGTTACTATATGGTTTAGAAAAATAATACCTTTTTAAGAATTGGATCTGAAATGTTGTCATTTCTGAGAGCAAACTGAAGTCAAGATTATAACCAAAAGGCAGAAAGCAGACTGGGTGAAATGAAGGAGGCCTTCATACTTACCTCTCTCTATTTCTCTCTCTTTCCTTCCACATCAGTATCCTGCTCTCAGGAAATAATGTGACATGCATATTCACAGAAATATGTAAAGTGATTGAGAAATGTGTGTTATTATCTCATGAACATTTGCAGTTTATCATTAAATAAATAAAATAAGGAGAAAAAGAAGTAAAAGTAAATAATTAGGTTTAGAATTCTATATGTGTGTGGAGGGGGTAAGGTATTAAAGAAAAAAGTATTCACTGACACTCATTGAAGATGGTAAGCAGACTTTCTTCAAAGGGGGAGCTATCACAACAGGTATAGGAACCATGGGAATGGGGTGTTTCCTTGGAAAGAGAGATTGGGCTCAACCATGAATGTAGCATGAGCAAATAGGAATTTATAGCCAAAGAGCAGGGTGTCAGTCAGTGGATGGAGAAATTACCTGAGAGATAACATTGGGTATAAGGGAGAATTCTGGCTATACTGACTTAACAGGATTCCAGGGTGTTGTGAAATCTCCTGGAGGATGGTGGAGATGAGAAACCTGATCATATATTGAAGAATCAGCTATTAAGGGTGTAATACTCTTGCTAAACTGATTTAGCAGCTTTTTGCTAACACAGATTTTATAAGGAAAATGCTTAGATAGGCCTAGGGGATGGTTCAAGAGCATGACTAAAATTTGATCAAACAAAAAATTTTTGTCAGGGGTTACTATCTATATATAGTTCTCTATTTCTCTTCAGGGTGTGGAAGATCTAGTTCCTCCCTTTCATTCTCTGTTTACTTTTAGTTTGAATGGTAAGTTAAAGAGAAGTTTAATGAAATATGATAAGAGTGTTGAAGGGGAGTACATTTGAACTCAAATTTAGAAATGGTTTCCAGACTGCAGCTTCAGAACATGAGGTAAAATGCTACATTACTTTGGTCTGAATAATTGAGACATTTGATACATTTAAAAAAAAAAACATGTCTATAAATCACTTCTGTAAATTATATGCCAAAAAAAAAAGCAGCTCTTGATACTCATGGAAGACTTGTTTTTATTTCAGTTCCACAGAGGTAGAAGTGCTCATTTGAGAGTAGCTGGTACTTAATGTAGTAAGGCCGTTCTGTGAAACCAAGCACTCAGTTGTTCTTTAAAGCAGCTTATGAATCCATGGTGCTTCAGGCTGAGGAACAAAGGAGAAAAGTGCAAATAAAAAGAAAGATTTTGTTTGTCTATTAATCAAGACATCTTTAGTGTGTTAAGGATCACACCAAAGCACAGAATGTAATAGATGAAAGGGAACTTGGATATCATTTTTATTATTTCTTATTAAAAATGCAGATCTCTGATCTCCACCCCAGATCTACCGAGTCAAAATCTCACATAAAGTCCAGCAATATGCACATTCAACAAGCTCCCTAAATAATCTTAATGAACTCTGAAGGGTGAGAAGTACTAAAAGGTAGTCCAATCATCAGTGTTGGTACAGGAACCAAGGCCCAGCAATGTAACTCCATTAGCCTAAACTTTCACAACTACATTAATGGATTAGAACTTTAAAAATAAAAATATAATGTAAAAAATGAAAATATATTTAAAATATCTTGTAGTCACCCCAAATTCCACCACATTAACACAATTATTTTCAAATTTGCATATTAATGCATATTCTTTATCCATGAACATGAAGATTTTTGTTTAGTTGCAATCCCATAGTATTTTTCCTTGCTTATTTATTTTAGCCTTATAATACAAACTTGTCCCTCTATTTCCCTAGGCTCCATCGTTATTATTTCAGTGAATGTATACTAATCAGTTTCAGATATTACTAACCCCCCTTTAATTTTATACATTATGCCAATATATTTTATACATTATGCCAATTTATAAGTATACATAATTTTATATATTATACATTTATACCAAAGTTTTTCTTTTATAGACAGTATTACAATCATGTTCTTTATGCATAGAGTTTGTTTTTTCTTCTGAAAATTTTTTATTATATTTTTAGGGGTGGGATTATTGAGTCAAATAATTATTTTACCATTTATGATTCTTCCTACATATTCCCATGTAGGCCCAGAGGAAGGTTAAGCTGGTTTATATTGGTCCCTTTCCTGAAGTCAGCAGTGAATAAATGTACTGCTGTCACTGAAGCTTCAACAGTTGTAAGATATATCATACATATACAATACATGTAAAAATTATATTTTTATGTATTGATATAGTTAATATACATAAGATTCATATATGTATAATAGTCACATTACTAGGTGCAAAATAATCTCTAGGAGTTGCTTTGATTACTAACCATGGTCATTATTTTTTCATGATTTTGCCTCTTATATTTATTTTCTCCTGTATAAATTATCTGTTCTTGTTTTCTTGATTTGTTATTATACAGATCTTGTTTTTATTCTCAGAAATATATCTTATTATAGCATTCTTGATTCACAGTTCAGTATTTTTTCTATATCATTATGCATCCCAAATAATTGAAACAAAATGTTGGCTTGTTTTTATTCTCAAATACATGTGTGGCACAACTTCTACCTGTATATTGTGATTTGGGAGAGGCACTAGAAATGTCATATTCTAGAGCATTTCTTTTTTAAAGAGACATTTCTTTTTTAAAAAGACATTTTCTTTTTTTTAAAAAATCCTATTTTTAATAGAGATAGGATCTTGCCATGTTGTCCAGGCTGGTCTCAAACTCCTGGGTCAAACAATCCACCCACCTCTGCCTCTCAAAGTGCTGGGATTACAGGTGTGAGCCACCAAGCCAGGACTGTATTTTTTATTAAATTTATTATACTTTAAGTTCTAGAGTACATGTGCAGAACATGCAAACCACCATGGCATGTACATACCTATGAAAATAAGACATCTTTTAAGAAACTGTGGAATTAGAATTTATTATTGAGAGTCAGAAGTCAACAAGAAGACACCAATCTCATGGTGGGTGATTAAGGCATTTCTATGCTTGGGCATAGCAAAGCAGCAACACAGCAATACAGTTAAAAAAAATAGGAAAAAAAATCTTTGCAAAGTGCATACAATTTAAAAATGAATGAAAAAGTTATCATAGAACAAACCAGCATTTCCTCCCACCTATTTTATAATTTAGTATTTCTTTATTTTTTATTTTATTTTATGTTTATTTCCATAGGTTATTGGGGAACAGGTGGTGGTTGGTTACATTAGTAAGTTCTTTAGTGGTGATTTGTGAGACTATAAACATTCCAGAAGATAGCATTGGAAATACCCTTCTAGACATTGGCTTAGGCAAGCATTTCATGACCAAGATCCCAAAAGCAAATGAAATAAAAACAAAGATAAATAGCTGGGACTTAATTAAACTAAAGAGATTTTGCATGGCAAAAGGAACAGTTAGCAGAGTAAACAGACAACCCACAGAGTGGAAAAAATTCTTCGTAATCTATATATATGACAAATAAATAATGTCCAGAATCTACAACAAACTCAAATCAACAAGAAAAAAATAAAACAAAACAAACAATCCCATCGAAAAAGTAGGCTAAGAATATAAATAGTATTTCTCTAAAAAAAACAAAGTGTTGTGAAGAGGCATCACATATACTATGCTGCTTTTATTCCCCTTAGCCTGTCATCATGCTTATCACACCACTTGCCAACTCTGTGTTTCTCCCATCATCCACTTTGACTGGCTTCTCAGCTGTAAATTGTTTTCTCCTTTAGTTAGTTTCATCCTTCAGAATCATGTTGTAATGTTGGATCTCATCATGTAATTTTACAGTCCAGTTCTGCTTTTAACTAAGTGGTTGTGTTTGGATATAAACTTCTCCATTGTCTCTGTCAAAATTTTGCTCATCTTTTATAACCCAGCTGAAATATTACTTCACCTTTATGGTATGAATAAATAATTTATGAACTGGACATACTTAAATTTCATATTATCTAGTGACAGCTGTGTTTATACAACTGCTGAGAAATTCCTTCATTCATTTATTGGTAGTTCTCTAACAAATGCCACATTCACTTTTTCAATAAATATTGAGTTCTCACATTCTTGGAAATTTTAAATATATTAGTAAACAAATTAAAGATTTTTGTCATCATGTGGCTTACTTTTTAGCAGACTATATATACAATGCACAATCATAAAAATAATTGAGTAAATTACATAGATGAGAAAAGAATGTAAAGCTTCTTGGTTTTATGTAATATATTGAATATTCCTATTTTCAGGGAAGGATACTTTCTTTAGAGAGGATAACTAAAACAAAAACTGCTGGTGTTTTTATTCCCTAGGGTAAATATTTAAGTTCTTTGAAAGAAATAGACTTGATATTTATATCTTCATTGGTTTGAACAGTGTTTGACACAGGATTGACAATTATCCTAAATATGATAGAATTCCTAATATAAACTTTCAACTTAATACAAAATTTTAAGTTAATAAGTCAACAAATAGTTGCTAATCATTTACATGCAGAACAATACTCTGAGTGTTACAGTAGTTAGAAAGAATTATAACACAATATTAATATCAAAACAATAAATAGAAAGCAATATAAGTGTTACAGTGTTTTGAGGGAAAGTTGAGCTTTGAAGAATACAACTGCAGAAGGAGAAACCAATTGCAAGAAAAAAGGGGAGTAATATAAATGAAGGCATAAGGCAGTAATAGTAGTAATAAAGTCTTACATTTGTATAATAATTTGCCATTTATAAAACACTTTCACATCTTTTTTTCATATTTGAACCTAAGAACAATTTGTTATAATGGATAGGTTAGGTACTATATTTCTCATTTGCAGATGACTTTACCCAAATAACAGAAAAGACCCCAGTATTAGTTAACAGTGGATTTAAATCTCAAGTTCATTTTTTTCTGATCTCATGGAGCTTAGAAATTGTTTGAATATAGGAGATAACAGACAAGAGTTAGAATAAGAAAATAGTCTGGGGATATACAGTTTGAAATATCTACAAAGAATTGAAAATTTAAGCCGTAGTAATAGATTAATGCTCCCAGAGTATACATAGAAGAGTTGAAGTTTAATAACTGAGCTATAGAAAACAACTTTTGAGTTGGATGTAGAAGGAGGAAGAAGTGCAAAAATTGGAGACAGAGAAACAGTAGTAGGAGAGGGGGAAAAAATTACTGGGAAGAACTGCAATAGTAGAAACTTAGGGTAGTTAAGGGAAAAAACATGTTTTTTATAAAGGCAAGAGGTCACAAGTTAATGTAGGTACAGACAAGACCATAATATTCAGTGAAAGGTCATTGCAGGGAACTATTAAAATAGAACTTTGTAAAAAGAACTAGAGAAAAGGGACAGAAAAGAACTGAAAGATAAGAGTCGGGGAAGTAGGAAAAATGTTATAAATATAATATTTAATGTTATAAAGGTAATTGTCAAACATATTAAAAACAAATATAGGATCCCATTAGAAGAGAGAAGAGAGGATGATGTACACAACCTATATCTTTATCTGTTATAGAAAGGAAACTAATGTAAAATGTGTAAAATTGAGAAGTAGTCATATAAAAATATTATTCAGAGATATGGAAATAACCAGCAAAGGAAATAAAAACAGAAACATATTAGTAGGCACTTATGTCTTTCTGTCTGAGGCTTTCAGTTACACTGGTACTTGACTGTCACTTTATTAAATACAGTGAGATGGCTTCAAATTAAAACAACTCCAGTATTCTTTTTAATAGATAAAATCAGGTAATAAAAGTTTAATAAATAAATGACCTCCCCAGTCATGATTACATATTGTACAAAGATCTGTAAAATCCTTCAAAAACCTCTAGAAATCAGTACACAATAATTCATGAGTCCTCCTAAGAATAATTTCTTGTGGTAATAAATTCCATTCAATGTTACCATTATTTTTTGTGCTCTAGTGTGTCAGTCACTTCTGCTATCTTGTTAGCCTCATGAGGGGAATTCTATCCCTAGTTCATCACCGTTATGGGCAGACATATGACCTATATCGTTCAGGCACAATTTAAAAATGACAAACTCATCCCCACTATGCTAGCCATACAATTTGAAATTGCAGTTCATCTAGTTCAATTCTCTACTTTAGAGATGAGAAATCAGGCCCAGAATAAGAGAGGGATTTACTTTCTTTGTTTTATCATTAAGCAACATGTGTCCCACACACATGCAAAAAATAAACAGCATAAAGTGAACCAAGATCGGCGGCTCTTATGTGTTTTACTTCAATTTGTTTTTTGATTGATTTCACCAGAAATAAGTACTTCCTTGAAGTGCTTTCCAGTTTAATACAAAACAACAACAACAACAACAACAACAATATCTTCTTTCCTTGAATAGGAACAATGAACCAACTTGCAGCCTCCTTATTTTGGGTTTTCTGATTATTTAGTCTGTCTTCCTTTGACTCCTAATTAACTTTAGAAATTGGAAGATAAGCTTTTAAATCAATTGCCCAGTATTGAGCATAATGTCATGTAACCTCTGCATGCTCAGAAAATGGTAATTCCTTATGGAAAATGAAATATGGATCAATTAACTAATTTTATTGAGGAGAGGATGACAGTTAAAAATATTGATTGGCTTATTTGTTGAATTAAACATGTTCTAATAAATTTGTTTCTTTTACATTGTGTTCATATAGCCTGGATAAAATTAGAAGCCACATGCATTGTTATTTGAGGGATATTGATAGGAGTAGTGCTCCCTGAATATGCATAATGAAATGCCAGAAAGTATACTAAAAATCTAACATGTTTCATTTTCCTATAGGGAAGGTCTTATGGATATCCCATTTTGTAATTGAGAAAAAATAGTATATCAAGTGATTAAGAAAGTCCCAAAAAGTATCCTGCTAGTAAGTGATAGAGCAAGGATTTAAATACAAACTGTTTGACTCCAAAACTGTATGCAGTAGCCACTAGATTATACAACCAGCATGGGACTTTCTATTGTTCAAATAACATATTTAATTCTTGTGGGAAAGAGATTAGGAAACCTCCTTTGTTAACTAATTTCAGTACAATGAAACCTTGATTGTCACAATGCTCAATTTGGACATTGATGACAGTTTATTATTTACTAAGGACTAGTTTTTGTTTGTATTAGTCCTTATTAAAAACTACTCTGTGGAGAAGATAATTTTCTCTAATACAGAAAGCCAAGGAACAATCAAAACAATTATAGATGTATAAAAATTTAGCATTTGTGCATAGCAATATACACTGTGGAATAATTAATAGACATGAAAGTTGGGGAAAATACAACAAGGAATACAGATGAAGGATTAATACCTACAATATGCAAAGAGACTTTAATAAATGCAAAAAACATATAAATAATTCATGAGAAAAATGCACAAATAATACAAAGAAATAATTCTCAAAAGATCAAGCCTATGGCACGACAAATATTCAAAAGATATTTAAGCTCACTAGCATTCAGGAGAATGCAAAATGAAAGTACCAATGAGATATCATTATGCATCCATTAGAACAGCAAAAGTTAGGAAGAGCTCTAACAATTATTGCTGACCAAGATGCAAAGAAGTATGTATTATTTCTTTATTTTTAAATAAAACGGTAAGAAAACCTCACCTCCTCCTGCTCCCAGCTACCATACACTTTCATTCCTGCTCCCAGATGCCACCACTGTCTGTATGTGTATGTCTGTGTGTGTGTGTGTGTGTGTGTGTGTGTGTGTGTGTGTGTGTTTGAATGTTTAATACGGTAAAGTGAAACTTGGAGAGAAGTATGGAATGAAACATAGTAAGTTGCTGATAAATGTTACCTAGAAAGGAGAAAAAAGTTAGCAATGGATGAAAGTGGGAATGAGAAGTAGAGAAATAAGCAAAAATAAAAACTTAAAAGATGGAAGGAAAACAAATTCAGAATGTGTGGTATTCTGACACATTAAATTCTGTGTGTGTTTTCATAAGCAAGTTGTAAATAAGAACAATAACATCAGATATATGTCTAACGACTTACGGATGACCATGATATTGTCAAGTGAGAAAATAACTTGTATTTTAATACAAGAGCATTATTGTATTTTGGTCAAAACAAATTATCTGATTGTCTCTCTCTCTACCTCCTTACATTTGCTTGTACAAGGAAATGATCTGAAGAGAAAAATGGCCCCCAGGCTGTTAACATTGTTTACCTCAAGAAGATGAAAACGTGGAGAGATATGGCAACAGAAAGTGGACATAAGGATCTAAATGATTAGCTTTTCTTTACATTTTTTATATTATTTCTGTTGTTGTATTTGTATTTTTGTTATCAAAGATATATATATATATATATATGTATATGTACACACACACACATGGAAAAATACAGAATGGAAAACAAATCACTCTAAACATAACACCCTGCTTTTCTACCTTAGCAGCTGGAATACTGGAATATAAAGAATTCTTCACTTACGATTCAGAATATTGCCAAGATTTATAAACATAATATCAAATGTAAACAATCTTAATCCAGGAGTGTAAGCAATGCTGACCCTGAAATACAGTACTGCTTATGTCCTTCTTATGTGCTGCTGTGAGAATCAGTGAGACTCCAGTGGAGAAGAAAAGGAGAAAAGCCATCATTCTTCAAGCCCATATTAAAAAAAAATAATAAGAAAACACCATAAGTTTCAATAACATAGTTTGTTCATAAGTTCCCCATACACAAATGAACAAGATACATATGTATTCTCCTCCAGACATCCATTTAGAATGTAAAGTGCATTTTTGTGACTCCCCCTCACTTAAAAAAATACTTTATTTCTCTTAATGACATATCTAGAGTAATAATGCTTGGAAAAAGGGATATCCAAATGTCTACTACTGTGGTATGATATGTAGCTCTTTAGAGGGACCAAATTCTCAATCAACTAAACATAACATAGGTGCTGTTTTTGAATCTGTGGATGTGTGTATATATAAACACACACACGTATATGTATATATATATATGTATACACGTATATGTATACATATATGTATACATGTACATATATATACACACACATATATATGTGTATATATATGTACACACATATATATAGGGCAAGATTCGCTGCCTGCATAGAACCTGAATTCTAATGATGAATGTAACTAACAAAGGAATAAAATATAATTTTAGATAAAGATAAATTCAGTGAAGACAAATAATGTACGACGCAGTGTTCGGAGAGTGACTGGATAGTGATGGAGAGGAAGGTAACATAAAAAAAGGTAGTCAGGGAAGGCTTCCCTATAGAGAATACTTAAGCTGAAAAACTAAATAATGAGAAGAACTAGATAGGCAAAGATCTGTGGGGGGAACATTCCAATCAGAGGAAACAGCATATAAAAAGGCTTTGCAAGAAAACAATCTTAGTATTTATGAGAAACAAAAAGATTGCCAGTTTGGCTATATGACAAAAAGAAAAGAGAAAAAGTGCTACATGATTAGGGTGAAAAATAAGTAGGGGCTATATATTGTAGATGTTGAAAGCTAGGGTAAGAAATTTTATTCTGCCAGGCATGATGGCTTACACCTGCAATCCCAGCACTTTGGGAAGCCAAGGCTGGAAGATTCTCTTGAGCCAGGAATTCAAGACCAGCCTGGGTAACATAATGAGTTAATGGATTGATTACCTGTGGAGGGGTGAGAAATAGAAGGGAGACAGAGATTATGTCCATGTTTAAAATAAATCAACTGGTTGGATGGTGATGCCATTTGATAAGATGAAGAAGGTAAGGAGAGGAATAGAATTTGGTGTAGGTTAAAAGTACTATTTAAATGTTTTAAGTTTGAGATGCCCAGTAGGTACTATAGTGAAGATTTCAAATAAGTGGCTGGGGAGAGGACTTTGGAGTTCAACTGGAAGGTCATAACTGAAAATATTAATTTTGAAATTATCAATACATAGATAATATTTAGAGCCATTTAACTCTATAAACTCACAAAGGGAGGATTGTAAATAGAGAATGTCCAGGACAAAAACAGCATCATTCCAATTTTTAATAAAGAGGCAGAGAAGGATACAATAAAGGTGGTTAAAAGGTACCAGTATGTAGAAATAAAAACAGGAGAGCACAGGGTCATAGAAGTGAAGTAAGGGAAATATTTCCAGACAGAGAGGTTAGTTTAAATGATGTTGAATTATAGAATAAGATGAGGAGGGAGGAAAAATCTGTAGCTATGTCCACAAGAAGGTACTTGATAACATTTTTTAAAAGTTTCAGTGGAGTAGTAGAGATAGAAAAGCCTAACTGAATGGTGGCTGTGCATATGGAAGTTTATTAAAGAGACTTGACATCAACTGTACAAGCCTAGAACATACCCTGAAAGATTTTTTTTACTACAATTAAAATTAATCCTTATATTCAATTTTTTTCTTATATTTTATTTATTTTTCCTAAAAACTGCCTGTGGAAAAGAGTCTAGCTATTTGAGAGTCTTTCTTTTTATTTATCTTAAAAATTATTACCCGGTGTACTTCCATTCCTTTTAAGTTTTATCACTCTAGTGGCTAGCCATCCATTAACTCAATCTGGTAGAGAGAGAAGATATCACCTAGAGCAAAGGGGTCATTAACCACATTTGAGTCTCAAAGCAGAGTTTTGGGGTCTACTTGAAACCCAGGCTTTCTGAGAGTGATAAAAGGTGTTGTTAACTTCCAAAATTATTAATATATGAGGAACAAATTGATGTATGTATGTAAAGTTTTATTATAAACCAAAGATAGAAAATACTTGGTATACAAGATAAAAGAGATTTATCTGTGTCTAAAAGAGCAAATATAAACTTCTTGAGTTGGAAGAACAAGAAGATGACAAGGAGGAGAAAGGAGAAGAAAGGGAGGAGGAAATTAATGAAGATGAGAAACTTAGGGTCAAGAACTAGTCATAGCTACAATTGTTCTGAGTTTAGCAGGGCATAGGGCAGCAGCCCTACCATGTTTGGAATAAACATTGAATATCATGGAAGCACAGGAAACAAAGTTTGATGCCCAGAAATCATGTAAATGAGTTACACCTCAACCAAAAATCATAAAGCCAGAAAGAAAGAAAACATGTGGAATAGGAACTTGATATGGTTTGGCTGTGTCCCCCACCCAAATTTCATCTTGAATTGTAACCCCGCAATTCCCACATATCTTGGGAGGAGGCTCGTGGAAAGTGATTGAATTATGGGGGTGGGTCTTTCCTACATTGTTCTTGTGATAGTGAATGAGTCTCAACATGTCTCATGGTGTTAAAAACGGGAATTTCTCTGCACAAGCGACCTTTCCTGCCGCCATCCAAGTAAGATGTAACTTGCTTCTCCTTGCCTTCCGCTATGATTGTGAGACCTCCCCAGACATGTGGAACTGTGAATCCAATTAAGCCTCTTTCTTTTGTAAATTGCCCAGTCTCAGATGTATATTTATCAGCAGTGTGAAAACGGACTAATGCAGAGCTCCTCTGTCTAATGTAAGATGTCTATTTATACTTTCCCTTACAATCAGACTATTTAGGGAAGGGATTGAAGGGGAGGTATCCTGGATGAGAAAAGTAGTCACTTTAAGTTGACAGAGTATTTACCCCCAATTAGTCAAAGTTAACCTAAGACTTATAAATTAGAGAAGATATAGTTATTTCTGAAAAGTTAACTTTTGTTTCCTGATATCAGTTATGATGAGGGCTCATAAAAACTCCAGTTGAGATGTGGATTAAACAATTTAATTTTTTGCACAGCTGAATCTTGGCATGTATTCCACCTGCTGTGTATGGATTTTGGTTAATCTGGCTTTTACTGTATTCAGCAACTTCTCAGGAAATGTTTTATATCTCGCTTAAATCTGCTCCTGTAGAAGTTTTAGTCAATTTTCATTTTTGTTCTTTTCCAAGTATAAAGCTTAACCACTTTTTTTGCAAAATGACCTTATTTATACATAAATTCACGTTTTTCTTAAATCATGAGTCAGTTCTCCCTGCTCCAGTCAACATAATTTCTATTCTCTTAAATTTATAACTTTTTTTTTGCAATATTTTGAGTACTTGTGAAGTACTCTTTATTTTCTTACCTTTCAGTCAAAATTGTCAATATTCTAGTAAAAGATAACTATCATTTTGGAGAAAATATAAATTCAAACTTTAAAAATATCTTTCATTTTATATCAATTTCAGCCTAAAAATGAAACAGTAGTAAACTTACCAAAGGGGCATATCTGGTTTTGGAGAGGGAGGAGGCATCCTGCACAGACAAAAACATTTGACCTTTGGTGATGGTAGAAAAGGGTCACAAGGAGGAAGTGGTGGTCTTTCTCTTGATGAAGGAACTCTACCTGTACTTGCTTTTCCCCTTTCTCTTTGAATGTAGTCTTCTTGGATGACATTCGGAATCCTCTATTGAATTCCAGTCCTTCCTTCTTTGAATTTACAAATGTGCCATTTGATTCATAAACTCTCTTCTTAGCCCTAGGTTTATGCAGTGACTCTTCAGATTCAGTATCTGAACCTTTGGTTTTTGTAGACTTTTTAGAGACTGTCTTGGAAGATGCATCAAATTCAGTATCAGTAGACTCTGTGTCCCTCCTTTCATTCTTCTTGACATCTTTCTTCGAGCCTTTCTTTTCCTTCTTTGAATCTTTCTTATCCTTCTTAACTCCACATCCGATTCCATTTCAGAAGATTTTGCATTTTTCTTTGCATCCTTCTTTTGTCATCTTTCTTTGAATAATTCTTCCCCTTCTTTTCATCTTTTTTACCCTTTTTTGAATCTCTTTCAGATTCAGAATAAGGCATTAGTAGACTCTTCATTCTTCTTGACAGCTTTATCTTGCTCTGAAGATTTTTTATTTCCTTTTTCATCTTTCTGACTCTTTTTTCGACTCCAATTCGGATTCAGAATCAGTAGAGACTGTATTTTTCTTTGCATCATTTTTTTGGTCATCTTTCTTTGAAGCTTTCTTTGACTTTCTTGAATCGTTTTTTGCATCAATTGAGTCTCCAGATTCAGCATTAGTAGACTCTGGGTCCTTCTTTGTGTCCTTTTTCTTATGATCTTTCTTTGAATTTTTCTTATTCTTTTTTGTATCTTTCTTTGCATCCTTTGAGTCTCCAGATTCAGCATCAGTAGACTCTGGGTCCTTCTTTGTGTCCTTTTTCTTACGATCTTTCTTTGAATTTTTCTTATTCTTCTTTGTATCTTTCTTTGCATCCTTTGAGTCTCCAGATTCAGCATCAGTAGACTCTGGGTCCTTCTTTGTGTCCTTTTTCTTACGATCTTTCTTTGAATTTTTCTTATTCTTCTTTGTATCTTTCTTTGCATCCTTTGAGTCTCCAGATTCAGCATCAGTAGACTCTGTGCCCTTCTTTACATTCTTTTTCTTGTCATCTTTCTTGGCACTTTTCTTACCTTTCTTTGACTGTTTCTCAGAATCCTTTGAGTCTTCAGATTCAGCACCAGAGCTTTTCTTTGCATCCTTTTTTGCGTCCTTCTTTGCAGGCTTCTTTGAATTATTCTGTGAGTAATTCCTTAACCACGCATCAAAACTTATGGATTCATCATCAAACCCATCTACTAACATCAGAAAATCAGCATTTAGACTATTTTCTGAGCAAATTTCTGATATGGCATCATTACTAGTCTTTGACCTCTTCAAATCTGTCTCTGGATTGTTCTTTGTACATATGGATTCAGTGTTTTTCTTCTTGGAATTCTTTGAATCTTTCTTATCTTTCTGTGAATAAGTTTTTGAGACTGCCTTAGAATTTTGGATTCCAGATTTGTTTCCAAATTGGATTTTGACTTTTTAGATAGTCTATTTTCATGTGATGATTTTATGGAAGTTTTAACTGTCTCATTTTGTCTTTTAGTTTTCTCATCTTCTACTGTTTTCTTGGATTCTGGATTTATTGCATATGAGCCTCTTTTTTTCTTGGAACCTTTCTTCAAAGGTGTTCCTCCTTTTCATCTTTGGAGTCTCTATATTCTGCATTTTTAAGATGGGTTTTGGAAGCATAAAGATGTCTGAATGGAGTCTGTTCCCTGGCAGCTATGTTAATAGAGGGCCATTGCAAAATTCTTCTAAAGAATGCATCATCGATACATAAGCTGGTTTCTGGCCTTCTTCTGACTTTCTTTTGTCATACCTCTGAAAAGATTGGTAAGAACAATAATCATTTATGAATGAGTTATGTCTTTCTATATTGGGACATAATAGAAATTCCATTTGACCCAGCAGTCCCATTACTGGGTATATATCCAAAGGATTATAAATCGTTCCTTCATAAAGACACATGCACACCTATATTAATTGTGGTGCTGTTTACGATAGCAAACAGCTGGAACCAACCCAAATGCCCAGCAATGATAGACTTGACAAAAAATATCTGTCACATATACACCATGGAATACTATGCAGCCATAAAAAAGATGAGTTCATGTCCTTTGTAGAGACATGGATGAACCTAGAAACCATCATTCTCAGCAAACTGACACAAGAACAGAATACCAAACACCGCATGTTTTCACTCATAGGCAGGTGATGAACAATGAGAACACTTGGGCACGGGGGAAGGGAACAACACTCACAGGGCTGGGTGAGGTGGTAGAGGAGGGAGGGGGGCAGGGAGGAGGGGAGGGATAACACCAGGAGAAATGCTTGATGTAGGCAACGGCGATGGAGACAGCAAACCACCATGGCATGTATGTACCTATGCAACAATCCTGCAGGATGCAGGACGTGTACATGTACCCCAGAGCCCAAATACAATAAAAATAAATAAATAAATAAATAAATAAATAAAAAGAAAAAAGTTTATTTTTAATTAACTGTTTATTTAAACTTCTTTTTTTCTCTATCAAGGGTGTGTGTGTGTGAGAGAGAAAATATATATATATATATATATATATATATATATATAGAGAGAGAGAGAGAGAGAGAGAGAGACAGAGACAGAGAGAGAGAGAGAGAGAGAGAGAGAGAGAGATAACTCCACTTTGAAAATAAAATGACTTTAGTGGAAACTTTATGATTGGGGCAGGCCCACAGTGATCCATGACATTCCAGGACTTATCCTCAAAAAACAACAGCAGGCTTTTTGGGACTTCTATATGGGGAAAATCTTTTGGAACAATTTAAACACCCTTTATCCCCAAGTTAAATCAGAACTAAACTGATCCTCTTGAAGTTTGTTATGACAGTTCCTGTAATAGTTGTAGAACCCTAGTCTGATATCTACTCCTGCTTTTAAAGTTTCTTGTCAAATTGAGAGCCCGTGATCCCCAGCTGCACTGCAAAAAATAAAGACATAAATTGAATGAAATAAACAAATGCTTGATTTACATTAGCTTGTGCAGCACTAGTGTAATTTCTTTTCTTTTTCTTTTTAATTATACTTTAAGTTCTGGGGTACATGTGCAGATCGTGCAGGATTGTTACATAGGTTTACACATGCCATGGTGGTTTACCACATCCATCCCCCTCTGTCATCTACATTAGACAATTCTTCTAATGTCATACCTCCCCAGTGATTTATTTTCAACTCTCTCCCAAATATTTGTCAAATCTAGTTGTCATAAGTAACCATAAAGACAGATTTTAGAATTACTTCTTATTTTCCCTTATTTATTCAGTAAAGGTGCCAACAAGCAAATGGTAATATGGAATTAAAAGATGACCATGAAGAGAAACATGAAAATTGGATCACTACAGATGTAATAAATGACCCTTGAATAAATGCATTGACTGTAACTGTGCTCTGGGAGATGCTTTAAAAATTGTTTGATATCACAGTAGGTGATCAATATATGATTATTTTTCCTTTTGCTAATTAATAGGATAACTCCAGTTTAGAGAAGCAGTAGAAAACTTGAATCTCTTAATATCAAATATCTTGAATTTCAAATTTTGTAAAATAGGGAGGCCTAAAAACCTCATTAAGATCAGTTTCTGCTCTAATATTAAAATTTTAGCTGCTTTTGCAGCTGGTAAACCTCCTAGTTTCAGTACTAGGTTATCCGGCTTGCTTAGATAATGTCCTTGATGTAGATAAATATGTACAAATACAAGCTTAATCTAAAGTAGGTAGGGCAGTCTGTTGTACAGAGAATTACAAATTTAAAAAAATCTTCCAACAGATAGTAAAATTCAAGTTACATAGGCCTTACTTACTATATTTATATATGTTTTATCAACATAGATTTCGTTTATAAAAATGACTTTTTCTGTACTTACAGTAACTGTCACTTGTGATTTCAAAGCTCTTGATTTATCATTTCTACCTCTCTGGGGTGGTTTGCGAAATGTCAAAGCAAAGTGTTTTTCATTCCATGATTTTCTGCTTGATTCACTAACTAAAATGAGAAAGAACAATAAACAATTTGGAGTTAATGTCAGATTTTCCACACACCTGAAATATTCCTAAGTAAGAAACATATCCTTTAAATTAAACTAAGTTATAAATTAAAATGTAAATTTCCCTCAGAGTTTCTAGTTTATTTGCATAGTAATTAGAGAAAATAAAAGCCACTTTTCTTATTTATCACTGAATTTTACTTAAAATGAAGTTTGTAATTTTATTTTCTACATTAAACTAATTTTCACAGATACTTAAATCATGATGGTAAAATAATATAATCAAACAACAGGAATAGAAAATAGAGATTTGCTGTTTCCTTTAAAATATCTACATCATCTCTTCTACCCTGGCTTTTTTTTTCCTTTATGTCACTTTAGTTAGATTGCAGACAATATAACTTCTTCTGTACTCTTTATAATAACTAGCATGGTGATGACGTCAGTCAGTAAAAAGTCTTGATTGATTACATCTGAGTATTTCTTTTAGCACTTCTCTGACCTCAGTGGCATTCCAAACCACAGGAATTAGGGCCATAGATGGAAACTGTACATTCCATTCTTGAGATTCTATTTAAAGAAGGGCATATACATACTTGAGGACAACCAGAACAGTGTGATCAGGGAGATCAAACTATCTGAGACCTTTGTCAAAAGAGGAACTGGTGAGGAAACTCAAGATAGCTCTCTTGAAGATGGAGAGACTAATCAGAGATATGGTAACTATATTTAGATTTTCAAAGAGCTGCTATATTGGAGAAAAGTAGTCATAGTAATAATAGCAGTGATGCAACCACTAACACTTATGTAATCTTTGCTATGTGCCACACTGTGTTCTAAGCATTTTCATAAACTTGTTTAATCTTTACAATGATGCTTTGGATTAGATAATATAATTGTCTCCATTTTCTAGGTGTGGAAAAATAAAGCACAGAGACAGGGAGAGTTTTAATTAATCGCCCCAAATCATAAAGCTAGTAAGTAGTAGAGTTGATTCGAACACAGGTACTTTTGCCCCAGAGCCCACGCTCTTAATCACAATGTTATAGACTTCTTTTATGTGTATCCTGAAGGATGGGCTAGAACAAATGAGTAATGGTTATAGCAGTGCAGACAGATTTCAGCTCGGTATATAAAGGAAAACTTTCCTAAAGTTGCAGCTGTTCAACAAATGGGCTGTTCATTAACAGCTTTCATCTCTCTGACTATATTTGCCTTCTTTACTGTAATTATGAATTTTAAACACAAGGGAATCTTATACAAGAAAAATTGTTTTGTATTTTGAAGAACAACAAATAAATCTTTCTTCAAAACCAGTGAGTGCAAACCTACATCAAAGCCAGAAATATACACACACACATATACATCAACCAACATACACATATGAATATACACACATACACATGCTTTTATAAAATTTTAACAAGAATTCATAGCAGTTTCTGCTTTATCACATTTAATGGAATATATTAGTCATTAGTTCCTAAAATTATTTTCCAGTCTAAGACATATTAAACTTCAATAACTAAATTCTTACTTGGAATGGAATTATCATATGTTCTGATGTTTACTTCTAGTCTATTAAAAGAAGAAAGTTCATTAATTAAATTTGTATTATGGAAAACCAATAATAATAATAATAATTTTTTAAAAGTAAACTATCCTTTATTTCTAAGAAACAAAGCCCAACGCTATGTTTAAGCAGTGATTTGGAACTGTCTTACTGTCACTCATTTCAATTGCAACACTTCAAAAACTTTTATTCATTCTCTTATCTCCATTATTTAAGAATGTCTACCTTTAATTCATATTACAGTCTCCCTATTCTAAACCAAGTGTATTTTTACTAGAAACTTAAGCAGAAACCTGAAATAAAAACACTAACGTAAGTAATCTCTTACTTAATGATATAGAACAGTAAATCGAACCAGTTAATATCCTCTAGTGAAAAACTCTAAGGCAGAATTTTCTTAATTCACTAAATAAATTCTGAAGAAAACTCACAACATTTTAATGTTTTCAGAAATTACATCAAATCACTAATGATGTCTGTTGGGGGTACATATAAGTGTTGACCTGGATTTTAAATTGCCTCTCTACACAGGGATAATTGGTCCACGATAGTCCCCATTTGGAAGGTGCCCATTTTGTTTGGTACTAATCAGTATTGTCTACCAAAAATAAGCATGGCATTATGTGTTTTGAAAATGTTACTTCCTTATTAGCTGGAACAGTGAATGTGATCATTTCTAACATTTAGGTTATGCTTATATAAACGCATATCCTAGTAAGCTTGTCCAATCTATGCTCAGGTCACATGTGGCCCAGAGGGCTTTGAATGCTACCCAACACAAATTTCTAATCTTTCTTAAAATATTATGGATTTTTAAAATTTGTTTCTTTAGCTGATCAGCTGTCGTTAGTGTATTTTATGTATGGCCCAAGACAATTTTTCTTACAATATGGTCCAGGGAATCTGAAAGATTGGACACCTCTGCTGTAGATCTTGACTTTTTTGATTTACCTAAATCATCAAGTTTTTAAACACAAAACAAAATAAGTCAAAATGATCGAATGTATTCATACTTGACTGAAATCTATTTTTCTAAAGTAAAGTGCTAGTGCCCAGCACAAAATCTGACCTACACTCATTATTAAATAACAACTGACTTACGGAACACATGGACACAGAGAAGGGCGCATCACACACTGGGATCTGTTGGAGGGGTTAGGGAGGGATAACATGGGGAGAAATGCCAGATATAGGTAATGGGGGGGATGGAGGCAGCAAACCACCTTGACATGTAGGTACCTATGCAACAATCCTGCATGATCTGCACATGTACCCCAGAACCTAAAGTACAAAGTACAGTATAAAAAAAGAGAAACTTTCTGAAATATCTAAACAAAAACAAAACAAACAAAAATAAATCACTGACTTATTAAGGAAGGCTTTTGGAGACATTAATCAATAAAACATCTAGTCCAGTGACACGAAAGTGAAGGTAAACATCAGAATTAATTTGGAAATTTTAAAAACATAAACACATCTGAGAACTGCTCCCAGAACCATGAATCAAAATTTCTGAGTTGAGTAAATCAAGTCTGTATTGTAAAACTTCCCTAAGTGACTTTGATACTCAGCTCTGTTTAAGAACCACTGCTCTGAATTGTTATACAAAAGAAAATTTTATAGATGTCTGAAATAGTTCAAGTTTGCGCTTTTGCTTTTTCCAAAGGCAATTGATCAATGACCTATTTGTCTGTAGTGAAACCACTTAATTCAATAGAGCAGCTAGAAAATGGTACGAACTGCATCCCTGGAAATTTACTAGTTTAGAAGTCTGACATGCTGACTTGATCACTGCTTTTATACTGTAAGAAAAAGACTTTGCACCTGCATAGATTTTTGCTTCCTTCCCACTGTCTAAAGTAACATTTTTCTAAATTTCTTTTTTCGAAGATTTTATCAGAAAACAATTTTGAACACATCAACTGAATATGTGTGTGAATAGTTCATAGTCTACTGTAATCATATATATTATAAATTATATATTAAAATAGAAAATTTCAAAATATAAAGTAAAACATGTAAATTCAAGTTTTAATAACTTGTTTCTACACTTCAATTGTCTTGCACATACATCTCACTTGGGATATCACTAGAAAAGGCAACAGAGAACAAGTGAGAAAAAGGACAATTTAACCAAATATTATGAAACGCCTGCTTTATATAGACAATATTTCAGTCTCAAATTATTGGAAATTCAAGCATAGTAAAATTCTGAGCAGTTTTCTTCATTTCCAAAGAGTAGTCTTAGTTATTATTTATGTTATACATAAATATGTGCATACATCTTTGATTTATAGGTGGTGGTAAGTTATCTTTTGAGATAAAGGAGAAAATTAGTTATAGCAGCCAAAATGTATAACTACATATTTAAAGTTATAAAACAAAATAACTGCCAACTCAAGATTTTTAACACAACACAAATATCCTTTAAAATTAAGATAAAATAAATGCATGTTTGTTTGATTTTTACTTTCATTTTAGGTTCATGGTACATGTGCAGGTTTGCTATACAGGTAAGCTAGGGTCATAAGGGGATGTTACACAGATTATTTTATCACCCATATACTAAGTGTAGTACCCAATAGTTTTTTTTTTTTTTTTGGCTCTCTCTCTCTTGCCTCCCCTCCACACTCTAATAGGCACCAGAGTCTGTTGTTCCCCTCTGTTTTCATGAGTTATCATTTAGTTTCCACTTAAAAGAGAGAACATGCAGTATTTGGTTTTCTGTTTCTTTGTTAGTTTGCTAAGGATAATGGCCCACAGCTCCATTTATGTTTCCACAAAATACATGATCTCATTCCTTTTTTATGGCTGCATAGTATTTCATGCTGTATATGTACCATATTTTCTTTATGCAGTCTACCATTTATGGGCATCTAGGTTGATTCCATGTTTTTGCTATTGTGAATAGTGCTGCATGTGTCCTTAAGGTAGAATGATTTATATTCCTGTGGGTATAAAACCAGTAATGGGATGCAGGGTTGAATGGTAGTTCTGTTTTTAGCTTTTTGAGGAATTGCCACACTGTTTTCCACAATGATTGAAGTAATTTACAATCCCACTAACAGTGTATAACCTTTCCCTTTTTCCACAACCTCATCAGTATCTGCTATTTCTGCTATTTTTTTTGAGTTTTTAATAGCCATTCTGACTGGTGTGAGATGGTATCTTATTGTGGTTTAGGTTTGCCTTTCTCTAATGATCAATGATGTTGAGCTTTTTTCATATGCTTCTTGGCTGCTTGGATGTCTTTTTGAGAAATGTCTGTTTATGTCCTTTGCCCACTTTTAAGTGGGGCTATTTGTTTTTTTCTTGTATATTTGTTGAAGTTCCTTTTAGATGCTGGATATTGGCCTATTGTCCATAATTCACAAACATTTTCTCCTATTCTTAAGATTGGCTGTTTACTCTGTTGATGGTCTATTTTGCTGTGTGGAAGCTCTTTAATTTTTACAAAGTAATTGTGTTTTTTGCCATTAGTTTAAAGGTCTCATTTTGTCATTGCTAATAGGTCTCATTCATCAGTTTTTGCTTTTGTTGTTACTGCTTTTGGCATGTTTGTCATGAAATCTTTGCCAGTTACTATAACCAAAATGGTATTGCCTAGGTTGCCTTTCAGGGTTTTCATGGTTTTGGGTTTCACACTTAAAGCTTTAATTCATCTTGAGTTGATTTTTTATATGGTGTAAGAAAGAGGTGCAGTTCCAATCTTCTGTGTGTGTCTAGTCAGTTATCCCAGCAGCATTTATTGAATAGGGAATCCTTTCTCCATTGCTGGTTTTTGTCAGCTTTACTGAAGTTCAAATGTTTCCATGTGTGATGGCCTTATTTCCAGACTATCTATCTGTTCCATAGGTCTATGTATCTGTTTTTGTATCAATCCCATGCTATTTTGTATTTTGGTTACTGTAGTCCGGTAGCATAGTTTAAAGTTGGCTAACATGATGTCTTCAGCTTTGGGTTTGTGCGTGTGTGTGTGCGTGTGTGTGTAGGAGAATTTTTTATGTTTTTTTTTTGCTTAGGATTGCCTTGAGTATTTGGTCTTTTTATTTGGTTCTATATAAAATATAATTTTTTTTCTAGTTTTATGAAGAATGCCATTATTAGTTTGATAGGAATAGCATTGAATTTGTATATTGCTATGGACAGTATGGCCATTTTAATAATATGGAGTCTTCCTATCCATGAGCATACAATGTTTTCCACTTGTTTGTGTCATCTTGGATTTTTTTGATCAGTGTTTTGTAATTCTTATTATAGAGATTTTGTACCTCCCCTGATTAGCTGTATGCCTAGGTATCTTATTCTTTTACTGGCAATTATGAATTGTATTACTTTTCTGACTTGGCTCTTAGCTTGACTTTTGTTGGTTTATAGAAATGCTAGTAATTTTCGCACATTGATTTTGTGTCCTGAAATTTTTCTAAAATTGTTTATCAGCTTAAGGAGCGTTGGGGCTGAGACTACAGAGTTTTCTAGATATAGAAACATGTCATCTGCAAACAGGGATAGTTTGACTTCCTCTATTTCAATTTGAATGCCTTCCTTCGTTTTTCTTGACTGATTTCCCTGGCCAGAACATCCAATACTATGTTGAATAGAAGTGTTGAGAGAAAGCATCCTTGTCTTAGGTCAGCTTTCAAGTAAAATGCTTCCAGCTATTCCCTATACAGTATGATGTTGGCTGTGTATTTGTCATAGATGGCTCTCATTATTTTGAGGTATGTTCCTTCAATACCTAGTTTATTGAGAGTTTTTAACATGAAGTGATGTTACATTTTATTGAAATCTTTTGGTGCATCTATTGAGATAATCATGTGGTTTTTGTCTTTAGCTCTGTTTATGTGATGAGTCACATTTGTTAATTTGCATATGTTGAACCAACCTTGCATCCCAGTGATGAAGCCTACTTAATCATGGTGGACTAGATTTTTTGACATGCTGCTGGATTTAGGTTGCGAGTTATTTATTTTATTTTATTTTTAGAATGTTTGCATCAATGCTTACCAAGGATATTGGCCTGAAGTTTTCTATTTCTGTTGTGTCTCTTCCAGGTTTTGGTTATCAGGATGATTCTGGCCTTATAGAATGAGTTGAGGAAAAGTCCCTCCTCAGTTTTTTAGAATACTTTCAGTAGGAAAGGTTCCATTTCTTCTTTGTACATCTGGTTGACTATGGCTGTGAATCCATCTGGTTCTGAGCTTTTTATGGTTGATAGACTATTAAAAACTCAGTTTCAGAAATTGTTGTTGGTCTTTTATAGGAATCTATATTTTTCTTGTTCAGGCAGTCTTGGGAGGGTGGATGTGTTCAGGAATTTATCCATCTCTTCTACGTTTTCTCGTTTCTGTGCAAAGAGGTGTTTGTAGTAGTTTTTGATTAAAAAAAAATTCTATGGCATTAATGGTACTATCTGTCATTTTAGCTGTGTTTATTTGGATCTCATCTTTTTTCATTAGTCTAGATAGCAGCCTATCTATGTTATTAAGTTTTTGAAAAAACTTTTGGATTTATTGATATTTTCAATGGTTTTTCAGGTCTCAATTTCATTCAGGTCAGCCATGAGTTCGGCTATTTCTTGTCTTTTGCTAGCTTTGCATTTTGTTTGCTCTTGCTCCTCCAATTCTTTCAGTTGTGATAGTAGGTTATTAATTTGATATCATTTTTTACTTTTTAATGTGGGTGTTCAGTGCTATAAATTTCCCTCATAACACTGCCTTAGCTCTGTCTTAGAGATTCTGATACATTGTATTTTCATTCTCACTAGTATCTAAAACTTATTTATTTCAGCCTTAATTTCATTATTTACCCAAAATTCATTCAGGAGCATATGGTTTTATTTCCATGTAATTGCATGGCTTTGAGCATACAATTACATGGAATATAGTCTTGACATCTATATTTTTATTGTGCTGAGGTCTGAGAGTGTTTTTGGTATAATTTTTGTTCATTTGCACTTGCTAAAGATTGTTTTATGTCTAATTTTGTGGTCAATTTTACACTATATGTCATGTCACAATTGGAAGTATGTACATTATGTTGTTTTTGGTTGGAGAGTTCTGTAGAGGTCTGTCAGATCCATTAGGTCCAATGCTGACTTCATGTCCTAAATATTTTTATTAATTTTCTGACTCAATGATCTGTCTAATACTGATAGTGGAATGTTAAGTCTTCCCCAATTTTTGTATGGGAGTCTAAATCTCTTTGTGGGTCTCTAAAACCTTGCTTTATGAATCTGGGTGCTCTTGTGTTGGATACACACACACACACACACACACACACATACACACACACACACACACACATGATATTTAGGTCTTGTTGAATAGAACCCCTTATCATTATAAAATGCTCTTTTTAAATTTTTATTTTATTTTATTTAAGTTCCAGTATACATGTGCAGGATGTGAAAGTTTGTTACACAGGTGAACATGTCCCAAGGTGGTTTGGGCACCTATCAACCCATCACCTAGGTATTAATCCCAAGATGCATTAGCTATTTTTTTCCGGTGCTTTCCCTTCTGTCACCCAGACAGGCCCCAGTATGTGTTCTTTCCCTCCCTGTGTCCATGCATTCTCATTGTTCTTCTCCCACTTAAAAGTGAGAACATGCAATGTTTGGTTTTCTGTTTCTGCATTAGTTTGGTGAGCATAATGGCTTCCAGCTCTGTCATGTCCTGCAAAGGACATGATCTCATTTCTTTTTATGTCTACATAATATTCCATGGTCTATATGTACCACATTTTCTTTATCCAGTCAATCATTTATGGACATTTGAGTACATTCCATGTCTTTTCTATTGTGAATAGTGCTGCAATGAACATACACTTGCATGTATCTTTATAAGAGAATGATTTATATTCCTTTGGCTATATACCCAGTAATGAGATTGATAGGTCAAATTGTATTTCTTTATCTAAGTCTTTGAAGAATCGCCACACTGTTTTCCATGATGGATGAACTAATTACATTCCCACCAACAGAGTAAACACATTCCTATTTCTCCACAGTCTCACCAGCATCTATTGTTTATCGACCTTTTAATGATTACCATACTGACTGGCATGAGATGGTATCTCATTGTGGTTTTTATTTGCATTTCTCTAATGATCAGAGATGTTGAGCTTTGTTTCATGTGTTTGCTGACCGCATAAATGTCTCCTTTCGAGATGTGCCTATTCATATTCTTTCTCTGTTTTTTAACTTTTTTTTTTTCCTCGTAAATCTGTTCTAGTTCTTTGTAGATTCTGGATATTAGACCTTTGTTAGATGGATAGATTGCAGAAATTTTCTCCCATTATGTAGGTTATCTGTCCACTCTGATGATAATTTCTTTTACTGTGCAGAAGCTCTTTAGTTTAACTAGATCTCTATAGCTAATTTTTGCTTTCATTGCAATTGCTTTTGTAGTTTTTGTCATGAAATCTTTGCCTGTGCCTATGTCCTAAGTGTTATTGTCCTAATTTTCCTCCAAGGTTTTCACAGTTTTGGGTTTTACATTTAAGTCTTCAATCTATCTTTAGTTAATTTTTACATAGTGTAAGGCAGAGATCCAATTTCAATTCTCTGTATATGGCTAGTCAGTTATCCCAGCACAATTTATTAAATAAGAACCCCTTTCCCCATTGCTCTTTTTTGTCTGGTTTCTTGAACATCAGATGTGTGGTCTTATTTCTGAGTTCTCTTTTCTGTTCCATTGGTCTATGTGTCTGTATTTTCACCAGTACCATGCTGTTTTGGTTACTGTAGTCTTGTAGTTTAGTTTGAAGTCTGGTAGCATGATGCCTTCAGCTTTTTCCTTTTTTCTTAGAATTTCCTTGGCTATCTGGACTTTTTTTGTTCCATATAGATTTTAAAATAATTTTTAAATTCTGTGAAGAATGTCAATGGTAACTTAATGGGAACAGCCTTGAGTATATAAGTTGCTTTTCGCAGTATGGTCATTTTCACGATGTTGACTCTTCTATCCATGAACATGGAATGTTTTTTCACTTGTTTGTGTCCTCTATTACTTCCTGGTGCAGTGGTTTGTAGTTCTTCTTGAAAAGGTCCTTTGCTTCCCTTGTTGGATGTATTCCAAGATATTTTATTCTTTTTGCAGAAATTGTGAATGTTAGTTCACTCATGATTTGGCTCTGTTTATATATTATTTATGTATAAGAATACTTGTAATTTTTGCACATTGATTTTGTGTCCTGAGACTTTGCTGAAGTTGCTACTTAGCTTAAGAATCTTTTGTGTTGAGATGATGGGATTTTCTAGATATAGGATTATGTCATCTACAGAAAAAGATAATTTGACTTCCTCTCTTTCTATTGTAATATGCTTTATTTCTCTCTTTCCTCATTGTTCTGGGCAGATCTTCCATTGCTATGTTACATAGAAGTGGTGAGAGAGGGCATCCTTTTCTTGTGCCAGTTTTGAAGGGGAATGCTTCCAGCTTTTGTCCATTCAGTATGATATTGGCTGTGGGTTTGTCATTTATAGCTCTTATTATTTTGAGGTAAGTTTCTTCAATTCCTAATTTATTGAGAATCTTTAACATGAAGGAATGTTGATTTATATCGAAGGTCTTTTCTGTATCTATTGAGGTAATTATGTGGTTTTTGCCTTTAGTTACGTTTATGTGATGAAATACATTTATTGATTTGTGTATGTTGAACCAGCCTTGCATCCTGGGGGATGAAGCCGACTTGATTGTGGTGGGTAAGCATTTTGATGTGCTGCTGTATTTGCATTGCCAGTATTTTATTGACAATTTTTGCATTGATGTTCCTCAGGGATACTGACCTAAAGTTTTCTTTTTTGTTGTTGTTGTATCTCTGCCAGGTTTTGGTATCAGGATGATGGTGACTTCATGCAATGATTAAGGGAGGATTCCCTCCTTTTCAATTGCTTGGAAGAGTTTCAGTAGAAATGTTACTGGCTCCTCTTTGTACCTCTGGTAGAATTCAGCTGTGAATCCATCTGATCTTTGGCTTTTTTTGGCTAGAAGGCTTCTTATTACTGTCTCAATTTCAGAACTCATTATTGGTGTATTCAGGGATTCAATTTCTTCATTTCAGTCTTGGGAGAGTTCAGGAACTCATTTTCTTCTAGATTTTCTAGCTTATTTTGCATACAGGTGTTTATAGTATTCTCTGATGGTTGTTTGTGTTTCTGGGAAGTAAGTGGTGATATTCCCCTTATCATTTCTGATTGTGTCTATTTGATTCTTCTCTATTTTCTTCTTTATTAGTCTAGCTAGCAGTCTATTATATTATTATTATCATATAATATTTCTTGATTTTTTGAAGTTTTTTTTTTTTTTTTTTTGTGTGTGTGTGTGTGTGTGTGTGTGTGTGTGTGTGTGTGTGTGTGTGTGTTTGTCTCTATCTCCATCAGTTCTGCTGTGATCTTCGTTATTTTTTGTCTTCTGCTAGTTTTGGGGTTTGTTTGCTCTTCTCTAGTTCTTTTAGTTGTGATGTTGGGGTGTTTCTTTGGGATTTTTCTAGCTTTTCTATGTGGGGGATTTAGTGTTATAAATTTGCCACTTAACTCTGTTTTACCTCTGTCCCAGAGATTCTGGTACATTATTTCTCTGATTTCATTGGTTTCAAAGAACTTCTTGATTTCTGCCTTAATTTCATTATTTACCTAGTAGTCATTCAGAAGCAGGTTGTTCAATTTCCATGTAGTTGTGTGATTTGAGTTTCTTAATCTTGAGTTCTAATTTGATTACACTGTAGTCTGAGAGACTGTTTGTTATGTTTTCAGTTCTTCTGCATTTGATGAAGAGTATTTCACTTCCAAATACGTGATAGATTTTAGGGTAAGTGCCATGTGGCACTGAGAAAAATGTATGTTCTGTTGGTTTAGGGTAGAGAGTTCTGTAGATATCTACCAGGTCCACTTGATCCAGAGCTGAGTTCAAAGTCCTGAATATCTTTGTTAATTTTCGGTCTTGATGATCTGTCTAATATTGACAGTAGGGTGTTAATGTCTCCCACTATTATTGTTTGTGAGTCTATTTCTAGGTCCTCTAAGCGCTTGTTTGTTGTTGTTGTTGTTGTTTGTTTTGTTTTTCATTTGGGTGCTCCTGCATTGGGTGTGTATATATTTAGAATAGTTAGCTCTTCTTGTTTAATTGAATCCCTTACCATTATATAATTTCCTGTTCATCAATTTTGATCTTAGATTTAAAGACTGTTATGTCAGAAATTAAGATAGCAATATCTTCTATGTTTTTGCTTTCCCTTTGCTTAGTAGATTTTCCTCCATTCCTTTTTTGTTGAGTCTATATGTGTCTATGCATATGCGATGGTTCTCATAAAAACAGCACACCAATGGTTCTTGACTGTTTATCCAACTTGCTATTCTGTGTTTTTTAATTGGGATATTTAGCCCATTTACATTTAAGGTTAATATTGTCATGTGAGAATTACACCCTGTCATCAAAATGCTAGTTGGTTATTTTGCAGACCTGTTGACATAGTTGCTTCATAGGGTCATTGATCTGTGTACTTCAGTGTGTTTTTGTAATGGCTGGTAACATTTTTTTCCTACTTATATTTAATGCTTCCCTCAAAAGGTTTGGCAAGGCAGGCTTGGTGGTAATGAATTCTCTTAGCATTTGTTTGTCTGTAGAAGATTTTATTTCTCTTTTGTTTATGAAGCTTAGTTTAGCCAGATATGGTATTCAGGGTTTAAATATTTTTCCTTAAGAATGTTGAATATTGGCCCTCAATCTTTTCTGGCTTGTAGCATTTCTGCTGAGAGTTCTGCTGTCATTCTGATAGGCTTCCCTTTGTAGGTGACCTGATCTTTCTCTCTGGCTTCCCTTAAGATTTTTTCCTTCATTTTAACTTTGGTACATCTGATGATTATGTGTCTTAGAGTTGATCCTCTCATGGAGTATCTTACTGAAGTTCTCTGGATTTTGTGAATTTGAATGTTGGCAGGCCTTGTTAGGTTGGAGAAGTTTTCCTGGATGAGATCCTGAAGTATTTTATACAGCTTGGATTCAATCTCCCTGTCTTCTTTAGGTATCCCAATCAGTCTCAGCTTTGGCCTTTCTTAATCCCAGATTTCCCAGAGGTTTTGTTTGTTTCTTTTATTCTTTTTTCTTTAATCTTGTGTATCTGTCTTATTTCAGCAAGATAGTCTTCAATTTCTAAGATTCTTTCCTTCACTCTGTTTGGCTATTGATATTTGTGGTTGCATTCTGAAGTTCTCATGTTGTGTTTTTCAGCTTTATCAGGTCATTTATACTTCTCTCTAAACTGGTTATTCTGGTTAACAGCTCTTGTAATATTTTATCATGGTTCTTAACTTCTTTGCATTGAGATAGAACATGCTCCTTTAGTTCTGTGAACTTTGCTGTCACCCCACATTCTGAAGCTCACTTCTGTCAGTTCATCCATTTCAGTCTCAGCCCAGGTCTATGACTTTGCTGATAAGGTGTTAAGATCATTTGGAGGAGAAGAGGCCCTCTGAATTTTTGAGTTTTCAGTTTCTTTTTATTTATTATTTTTTATCTTCTTGAGTTTATTTAGCTTCAATCTTTGAGGATGCTGACATTTGGTTAGGGTTTTTTTGGGGACTTTTTTTGTTCATGCTGTTGTTGTTAATTATTGTTTTTCTTTCAATAGTCAGGCCTCTCTTCTGTAGGGCTGCTATTGTTTGCTGGGGGTCCACTCCAGATCCTATTGGTCTGGGTCTCTCCTGCCTCTGGAGGTGTCACCAATGGAGACTGCAGAACAGCAAAGATGGCTGGTCTGCTACTTTTTCTGGGAGCACCATCCCAGAGGGGCACTAGCCTGACACCAGAAGGAACACTCCTAAATAAGGTGTCTGGCAGCCCATTGTGGGGGTCTCACCCAGTCAGGAAGCATGGGATCAGAGACCCACTTAACACAGCACTCTGATTGCACCATGGCAGAGATGGTGTCCTGCACTGTGGGGGGGGATCCCATTTTTCTGGACTATCTGGATTTCTCAGAACCCGCAGGGGAAAGAGTAAGTGCACTAATCTGTAGAGACTGTGGCCACTGCTCCCCCCAGGGTATGTGTCCCAGGAAGATCAGAGTTCTGTCCATAACCCCCTGTGTGGAGTTGCTGAAATTCCTGCAGGGAGGCCTTACCCAATGAGGAGAAATGGGTATGGGTACAGCCTAAAGGGGCAGTCTGGCCATGACCTGCTATCGCCATTGTGCTGTGCTGTGGGAAATTTCTCCTGGTCCAAACCACTCATTCTCCCTGCCACCAGCAGGGGAAACTGGCAGACTGGACCTAAAGTGATGGCTACCACCCTTTTGCCAAGGAGCTCAGTCATCTTAAGCAGTAGGCAGCCACAGTGATGGCTGCCACCCCCTCCTTCCAGGAGCTCAGTCATCTTAGGCACTCTCCAGCCATGTGGTCACTGAGAATCTACACAGCTCTGTGCTGGGGATCCAAGGCACTGGTGGAGTGGGATCATGAAGTAATCTCTTGATCCTTGGGTTGCATGAATCTATGGAAGAAGTGTGGTTTCCCAAGTGGGGTTGCAGAGTCACTCACTACCTCCCTCAGGAGGGTAGGAGCTCTCCTTGCCCCATGCAGCTCCCAGGTGGGATGTTACTCCACCCTGCTTTTACACATTTTCCATGGGTCCTGCCAACTACTTAATCAGTCCCATTGAGAGAGAACCTGGACACTTTAGTTGCTGGTGCAGGATTCAGTCACTATTTTCGTTCTTGGTGAGAACCTTTGAGGGTAGTTGTTTCTAGGCAGCCACTTAGTCCCTCCCTGCTATAATGCTCTTATTTTTTTTCTTCATTGGTTTAAAGTCTGTTTTATCTGAAATTAGGGTTATAATCCCAACTTTTTTTTTTTCTGATTTCCATTTGCTTGGTTTATTTTCCTTCATCTCTTAATTTTGAGCCTATGGGTGCCATTGCATGTAAGAAAGATCTCTTAGAAACTTCATAACATTGGGTCTTGCTTTTTCATATAGTTTTTTACACTCTATCTTTTATATTGAGCATTTAGTCATTTACATTTAAGGTTAGTATTGATATATGTGGATTTGATCCTGCCATGATGTTAGCTGGTCATTACGTTGACTTGTTTATGTGGTTGCTTAATATTGTAACTGATCTGTGTATTTAAGTATGTTTTTGTATTCATTGATAATGGTTTTTTCTTTTCACATTTAGAGTTCATTTCAAGATCCCTTGTAAGGCATGTCTGGTGGTAATGAACTTCATCAGCATTTGCTTAACTGAGAAGGATCTTATTTTTCCTTTGCTTCAGAAGCTTAATTTGGGTGGATGTAAAATTCTTGGTTGAAGTTTTTTTTTTTCTTTAAAAATGTTGAATATCGGGTCACAATCTCTTCTGGGTTGTAGGGTTTATACTGAGAGTTCCACTGTTAGCCTGATGGGGTTTTCTTAGTAAGTTACCTATCTTTAGCATTATTAAAGAAAGACATTTTTAAAAAAACAAAAACCATGATAATTTCATTGCAAGCAAAAAGCACTAAAAGAAATGCTAATGAGATTTCTCCATGCAGGAAAATATTACCTGAGATGATCCACATTTAACACAAGATAAAATAAAAACCATCAGAAGAGCAAGTATGTGGTACACAATATAAATATTATTTACAAATAATTGTAATAATATATTAAGTTTGAAATGCATAAAGTGTATGATAATAATAGTGTAAGAATGTAGATGGAATAAACTGAAGTGTAAGGTGCTTGCATTGTTTGAGAACTGACAGAAATACCAATTTGTACCAAACTATAAAAAGTCAAAAATTAATATAATCCCTGGGATAACCACAAATTAATAATAAAAGAATATATAAATGATAAGATAATAATAGGGGAAATGTAATTAAAAATTATAAAACTAAAATAGTACTATATAAACTCAAAATTACAGTTGAAGCTATGGCATACCTATCTTAGTAACTAATAGAACAAAAAGAAAAAAATGCAGCCAACAAACATGTGAAAAAATGCTCATCACCATTGTCATTGCAAAAATGCAAATAAAAACCATATTGAGATACCATCTCACACCAGTTAGAATGGCGATCACTAAAAAATCAGGAGACAACAGACGCTGGAGAAGATGTGGAGAAACAGGACTGCTTTCACACTGTTGGTGGGAGTGTAAATTAGTTCAACCATTGTGGAAGACAGTATGGCAATTCCTCAAGGATCTAGAACTAGAAATATCACTTGACCCAGCAATCCTATTACTGGGTATATACCCAAATGATTATAAATCATTTTATTATAAATACACATGCACTCGTATGTTTATTGCAGCACTATTGACAATAGCAAAGACTTGGAACCAACCCAAATGCCCATCAATGCTAGACTAGATAAAGGAAATGTGGCAAGTATACACCATGGAATACTATGCAGCCATAAAAAGGATAAGTTCATGTCCTTTGCACGGACATGGATAAAGCTGGAAACCATCGTTCTCAGCAAACTGACACGAGAACAGAAAATGAAACACCACATGTTCTCACTCATAAGTGGGTGTTGAACAATGAGAACACAGGGACACAGGAGGGGAAACCTCACACACTGGGGCCTGTTTTGGGGTGTGGGGCTAGGGGAGGGATAGCAGGGGGGTGGGAGGATAGAGGAGGGATAGAATTAAGAGAAATACCTAATGTAGATGATGGAGTGATGGATGCAGCAAACCACCATCACACGTATATACTTATGTAACTAACGTGCATTTTCTGCACATGTACCCCAGAACATATATACATATATATATATCTCAGTGGAGATGTAGAAAATTTAAATAACAAAATTTGACATGCTATAAAGATACTACACCAAACAACTGCATAATACATTATTTTTTCAAATTCACAAAAGTGACCATATACTGGGCAATAAAGCAAGTCACAACAAGTATCAAACTCTTGAGATTATATGGCATATGATTGCAGGTCTGCCCCAGTAAAACCGAGCACCTTGCAGGACCCCCATGGCCCTAGGCTCCAGGCAAGCCTGGCAGACTCTGTCTCCAGGCTTGCTCTCACTGTAGACAAGGCTGATACCTACAGCCTCCAGGCTAGCACCCATGAATTGAGCATCCAGGCCTATCTCAGTGCCAGACTAGCCCCAAGAGCTCTGGCTTGTTCCATAGACTCAGATTACAGGCCTGCTTAAAGCTCCAGTCCTGTTCTACTACCAGGCTGACTCCCACAGCTCTAGTCACTAGGCTGACACTTGAAGACCCCAACTTCAGGCAGCCCCCACAGCCTTAGGCATCAGACTGCCCATAGAAGACTGCGCACATAGACCAAAACTTCAGGACTGCCTGAGCCCTAGGATTGGCCCCCACAGTCCTAAAATACAGGCTGGTACTTGCATGCCCAAGCTCCACACCAGCCACCATGCTCTCAGGCCCCTGGTGGGCACCCATGGACCCAACATACAGGTTGGCCCCAGCACACAAGCTTAAGACCTGCTCAGTGCCAGGCTGACCTTTGTGGCCCCAGGCTTCTAACTAGACTCTAATAACCCACACTCCAGCAGACTCAGGGTCCAGACACAATCCAGAAAATTCCAGTACTAGGGCAGTCTTCATGGACTCAGGCACCAGGGCTGCTCCCGTGGAACAAGGTTCCAGTCTGGTCCCCCATGGACTGAGGCTCCAGGTCAGCCCTCACAAATAAAGGCCCCAGTCTAGCCCCTGAACATATAGGTTCCAGTAAAATTGAGCAACAGGACAGCCCTTGAAGCCACAGACCAACATGTGTCTACCCAACCTCCAGCTTCATCTCAGCAACTAGTTGGTACTTGCAGACCTCAGATCCACATTGGCCTGCATTACTTCAGGCAACAGGCTAGCCCTTATAGATACAGCCTTCAGTCTTGCTCTTACAAATGCAAGCTCTATGTTTACCCAATACCAGGCCAGTTTTTAGGCCCAAGATTCCAAACTGACCCTTATGGCCACAGGCTCCAATCAAGCCCTTAAAGACCTTTCCTCCAGGTTCATCCCACAGACCTAGGCTCCAGACTGAGCCTCCTGTCCCAGACTCCAGGTATTCTCTAGAACCAGGCTAGTCCAAGGTGCTAAGACATTCCCAATGACTCCAGGTTTGTTCCAGCAGACTCAGAGTCCAGGCATACTCCAGTAGACACTGGTGACTTTCTGCCACCCACAGGCCCAGAACCCAGGCCTAACCCCATATTCTCAAGTTCCAGGCCCACCCTAGTGTAGACTAGCCCCATGGATTCAGTCTCCAGGCCCATCCACATGAGGCCAAGCACCAGAACAAACACATCACCTGGCCAATTCCTGTGGACTCAATCTCCAGGATCTTTTGATTGCCAAGTTGATTACCATGGACCCAGGCTTCAGGCTAGCTTTCATGATTCATGCTCCAGGCCCCACTCTTTGTTGCCAGGCACCAGGCCTACCCACCTGCTTACCTAGAGACAAGTACAGTCTGACTGAGTATCCCACCACTAGGCCCACCTGTTAACCAAGCCAGATTTCTTTCCCACAATCTCTGGATAAGATTACTGGTGAAGGGCACTCCCTTCTGAAGCAAATCTGTAAAGACTGAAATAAGTGCATACTTCTTCAAGTATGCATACATAAATGCATGGACACAAATATTATCAACAATCAGGAAAACATAGCACCACCAAAGGAACAACATAAAAGACCAGTAACTCACCCAAGGGAAATGAATATTTTAAAACTTCCTGACAACAATTTCAAAATAATAACCTTGAAGTAGCTCAGTGTGCTACAAGAAAATACAGATACTCATTTAAACAAAGCCACGGAAATATCACACAAAGAAAATGGAAAGTTTAACAAAGAGATAGAAATTATAAAAAACAGAAATTCTGATGCTAAAGAACATAATGCCTAAACTGAATAATTTCATAGAGAGCTTTAACAGCAGACTCAGCCAAGCAGAAAAAGAATCAGTGAACTTATAAGTAAAGAAAGCTTTTTTAAAATTACCAACAACTGAAAAAAGAGATAAGAAAGACTACAGGAATTAGGTGAACACCATTAAACAAACCTACACACACATACACACACACACACAAACACACATACATGTGTGTATATATATATATAATGGGTTTCCCAGAAGGAGTAGAGAAAGAGAAAAGAATCAAAAGCTTACGTAAAAAATAACAGAAAACTTCCCAAATCTGAAAAGGAAAATGAATATTCAAATCTATGAAGCCCAAACAACCTAGAAGAGATTAAATATAAAGCAAACTTTATTAGGACACATTATAATCAAGTTCACAAAAGTCAAAGACAAAAAGAAAAAAAATGACAGGACAAGGAGAAAAGAAACTTGTCACATACAAGGGAACCTCATAAGGCTATTAGTAGATTTCTCAGCAGATGTAAAAACTACAGTAGTCTCCCATTATCCACAGTTTTATCTTTCACAGTTTTAGTTAGCTGCAATTAACCATGGTTAGAAAATAGGTGAATAAGAGTACAATAATATATTTTGGAAGGTCGGGGGAGATGGAGACTGTTCGAAAGAGAAAGAGAGAGGGGCCACATTCACATAACTTTTATTGCAGTATATTATAATTGTTCTATTTTATTATTAGTTATTGCTGTTAATCTCTTTCTGTGCCTGTTACAAATTAAACTTTATCATAGGTAAGTATATGTGTGTATGTGTGTGTGTGTGTGTATATATATATATATATAGTGTGTCATGAACACTATATATATACACATATATGTGTATCTATATGGCTATTACATATATATAGTGTTCACTACTATATATCTGCACACACACATATACTATAGCATATATATATATATATATATATATGCATATATAGTGTTCACTACTATCTTCAGATTCAGGCTTCCACAGGGAGCCTTGGTGTATATTCCCCACAGATAAGGGGAAGCCACTCCAAATCACAATAAAAGTTTAAAAATATTTTGACAAATATTTTGAATATAATAAAGAAAACTGATATTTACAAACTTGTGCGACTCTAATTCCTATTCAGAGAAAATATTATAATCTTCAGTTTATATATCAGAAAAGAAGAGGGGCTGAAAATCTATGACTTATGTATCCACTAAAGGAGCTAAAAATAGAGCAACAAATTAAAGCCAAAAAGTTAGGAAGAATACAAAATAACAAATGTAACAGCAAAAATTAAAGAGAAGACAATAGCTTTATGCCAATTAATTTGAAAATTTAGATAAAACAGGCAAATTCCTTGGGGGAAAAACACATGAAAAGTTAAGTGGAAGGAAATAGAATACACTAAAGATGTTGACTTAGTAATTAAAAACTAACCGGCATGGTGAACTCCAGGTCCAAATGTCTTCATTGAATGTTTCTTCCAAATTCCTAAAAAAATTGTTTACAAATTTATTCAAAGAGTAGAAAAGGAGGAAACATTTATAAATTTTTTATGAAGTGAGAATAACCTAGCTATTAACACCTGGAAAGGTCTTTAATTCAAAGTAGACTTATAGGCCTACATCTTCATAAACCTTCATGCCAAAATTCTTTTTTCTTTTTTTTTTTTTTTTTTTGAGACAGGGTATCTTTCTGTAACCCAAGCTGGAGTGCAGTGGCATGATGATGGCTCACTGCAACTCCTTTAACTCTTGGGCTCAAGTGATCTTCCTGCCTTACTCTCCCAAGTAGCTAGGAGTACAGGTGTACACTTCAATACCTGGCTTATTTTTGTTTTATTTTTTATTTTTTGTAAAGATAGAGTCTGGCTATGTTGTCTAGCCTGGTCTCAAATTCTTGACCTCAGGCAACCCTCCTATCTTGGCCTCCCAAGGCATTGGGATTACTAGCATTAGCCACTGTATCCAGCTGATGCCAAAATCTTTAAACGTTTTTGGAAAATTTAATACATAGAAAGGATATTATATCATGATCTAGTGGAGATTATTTCAGGTTGTTTTAATATATGAAATTGACTACATTGAGACAGTAAAGAAGAAAACTATATGATTATCTCGACATGTAGAAAAAAATATTTGATAATATATAACACTTATTTATGATAAATTTTTAGCAAACACAGAATAGACAATAACCACCTTAATCTAAAAAAGGGAATATAAAGAAAACCTGCAACAAATGTATTACTCTATAGTGAAAAGTTGGAAAGTTTTTCCTGACCTCAGAAACAAGAAAAGGATGTTCACTAGTATAATTTTAATTTAACATGGTAATGGAAATATTAGTGCAATAAGAAGAAAGATAAGGAAAGTAAAAATAAGTTAAAATCATAAAAGAGAAAAAGAACAAATAAAACTGTCATTATTTAAGGGGAACATGGCTGTTTACAGAGAAAATTCAAAATATCTACAGAGGCACTATTAAAATTAATAAGTGAATTTAGTAAGATTATTAAAGACAAAAGATAAAATGTAATAATAACCATTCTGACTGGTGTAAGATTGTATCTCATTGTGGTTTTCATTTGCATTTCTCTATTGATAGTGATGTTGAGCTTTTTGACTCTTACTGAAAATTCAGAAAATAACAGATGCTGGCAACGTTGAAGAGAAAAAAAATGCATATACAGTGTTGATGAGAGTATAAATTAGTTCAACCATTGTGAAAAAAATGTGGCAATTCATCAAAGACCTAGAGGAAGAAATACAATTTGACCCAACAATCACATTACTGAGTATATACCCAAAGGAATATAAATCGTTCTATTATAAAGATAAGTGCATGCTTATGTTCATTGCAACACTACTCACAATAGCAAAGAGATGGAATAAACCCAAATACTCAGTAACGGTAGACTGAATAAAGAAAATGTGGTACATATCCACTATGGAAAACTATGCAGCCACAAAAAGGAATGAGATCATGTCCTCTTCAGGGCTATGGATGGCTTTGGAAGCTATTATTCTCAGTATGCTAAAGCAGGAACAGAAAACCAAACACCGCATGTTCTCACTTATAAATGGAAGCTGAATGATACAAACACATGGACACATAGAGTGGAACAACACATACTGGGGTCTATCAGAGGGTGGAGGGTGAAGGGTGGGAGGAAGGAGAGAATCATAAAAAATGACTAATGGGTACCAGGCTTAATACCTGAGTGATTAATCTGTACAGTGAACCCTCATGACACAAGTTTACCCGTATACGAAATGTGCACTTGTACTTCTGAGCTTTAAAAGATAACAAAAAGATGTAATTAACTGTTTATATACCAGTGAAATAATTAGAAAATATTTTTATAATACCATTTATGCAGTCAAATAAAAATAACAAATATCTAGAAATAAATATAAAAATACATATGTACAATAGCTTTATACTGAATAGTAGAAACTAATATTAAGATAAATTTTAAAAGATACGCAAATAGATGTATATATATACCATGTTAGAATTTGAAAGGCTCAGTAACACAAACTATAGCAATTATTTCCAACTTGATGTCTTAATTCAATGCAGTCCCAGTAAATTCATAAATGTTTTTGTGATTATTGTCTAGTAATTCTACCTTTTATATGGAAATAAAGGATTCAATAATATACAAGACAATTTGGAAGTAAAATAATGTGAAAGATATATAATGCCACATATTAATATACCAAGTTTGTTTAGAGTGACAGTAATTAAGATAATGGAATGTAGACACAAAGACAACTGAGAGTGGAATGAAAAGCAAAATAAGAGACCTATATAGATACAGTCATACAAATTATACCAAAGATTTCATGCACTGGGGAAAAATGGTGTTTTCAATAAATGATTTTAATCAATTAAGTATCTCCAAGGGAAAAAATGTGATCTTTGACCACCATTTCACAATAAGTACCAGAATCACTCTCAAATAGACTGAAGACCTAAAGCTGAACAATACAATAATAACACTTTTAGGAGATAACAGAGGACAATATCTGATGATATAAAGTAGACAAATATTTATTAAACTGTGTATAAAATCTATAACCATAATGAAATAGCATGATATATTAAGCTTCCATTATCTAGTTATTACAAACTGTACCAGTTTTCCATTCTCTAATAATGAAAATAAAAAATAATAGAAGAAAATGTACATCTCTGAACATCATGACAAAGATTCTTTAGAGAAATAGTATGGTTATGACAACAATAATAATAATGAGCAATATTTTCATTGTTCTTTTATAGTGTTTCAGTATTTAAAGTAAACTTTCAAATATGCTATTGAATAATTATATTTGCTTGATTTGATCTGGAGTGAAGTCCTGCTCTTAAAATCTTTTATTCCTTTTCAGTTTGTGGACTCCGTACTTCAAATCTACTATTTATAAACATGACTTCCTTCTTGTCCTGTTTTGTTGCTCCATTTATGTTTAATTCATCACATTTCTTTAAATTCTATTTTCTGATAATTGAATTAATCCTCAAAATAGGCAATAAATTATGCTGTAGTTTTCACTAAATTATTCATTCAACTATTAAATATTAAGTACTGCTGAAGGCTGAGAAATTAAAAATATTCATACTTTAATTTCTAGAACCTGTGCATGTTATCTTATATGCCAAAAGGGACTTTGCATTAGTGGTTAAATTGAGAATCTTGAGACTGGGAGGTTATTCTGCATTGTTCAAGAGGGCAAAAAATGTAATTACCAAAATTGTTATAAGAGGGAGAAAAGAGGGCCAGAGGAGGGGAAGGCAAAGTGATTATGAAAACAGAGATTGGAGTCATTCAATTTGAAGGAGAAGAAGCGGGACAAGCCAAAATTGTGAGTAGCCACTGAAAGCTAAAAAAGACAAGGAAATAGATTTTCCCCTCAGAGTTTAGAAGAAATCATCCTTGTTAACACCTTGATTTTAGCCCAGTGAATTCGGTTTTAGATTTCCAACCTCCAGAACTGTAAAACTATGTTGTTTAAGCTACTATGTTTGTGACAATTTTCCACAACAACAATAGAAAATTAATACAAATGTTGGTACCAGGAGTGGTTGTTGCTGTAACATATATTTAAAGATGTAGAAGTGGTTTTGGAACTGGGCATTGGGAAGAGGTTAAAATAATTTTGAGAAATGTGATAGAAAAAGCCTAGATTGCATTGAATAAAACTCCAAGAAAATATGGATGCAGCTGAACTGTTTTCTACAGTTATGTGAAGAAAAGAACTTAAGTGATGAACTTGGATACTCAGTTGAGGAAATTCTCAAGTAAAGCATTGAATGCGTGATGCAGTTTCTCCTTGCTGCCTATAGTAAAATGAGAAGGAAAATAAATATAATTAACAATAGAATTGCCATGGAAACAATCACCAGGACTTAATTATTTGGGAAATTCTCACTTTATGAAGATTTTAAAAGATGTTAAATTAAGGTTCATTGTCAAGGAAGTGTTCTCCAGAGAGAATGCTGCATGGGGCTGGACAACATTTTGCTAGTGCTGGAAGATAAAGCATGTGACTTATGAATCTGCTCAACTATCTCAGCAAAAGCCAGGAAAACAGACTGAGTGTATAAAGATATTTTCTGCATAAACATCTGTGGAGGAACCTTTTTTTAAATGGCTAGAACTCTTATAATATACACAAGAGAACCATGAGTTTCTGAGAATATTATATCAACAGAAACACTGAGAGTTTGGGATGAAATGGACAGAGAGAAGAAGTATGAAAGAATTAAACTGACAAATCTCTACAGGCAGAAATGAGGTTGGCAGAGCAACTCGGTTGCAAACATATGCTATCCTTTAAGAAAAAAGAGGGCTAACTCTGAGGACAGAGCTGAAAGCCTATGGGGTGGAGCCATAGGTCAAGGTAGTGGAATCTCAAGCCACAGTAGATTATTCACAGACTCCACTGGTATCTAACAGAGTTTGCTCAGTTTGACTTAGAAATTGGTTGAGGCCGATTTCATTTTTTTCTTTTATTTCCTATTTGATGGAGTTACATTGTCTATGAATGTTTGTTATTCTATCCATGTTTAATCATTGTGTTTTTGGAGCAGAAAATGTGTTTTCTAATTTTACAGTGCTACAGATATAGGGTAATTTCATCCCAGGATGGAACACATATAGAATCTCACTATACCTGATTTAGATGATTTACACTATAGCAACTGGGACTTTAGAGCTGATGATATTTGGATAAGATATTAGACTTGAGCTAATACTGAAATGAGTTTATAGTTTTGTAGATGTTAGTTTAGTTTTGAGTGACTGTGTTTGCATGTGAGATAGACATGAATATTTGGGATTCAAGACAGACTGTGGTAAGCTGAATAATATACCCTAAAGATAACAATTTTCTAATCCCTGGAAGTTGTGAATCTTACCTTACTGGCAAAACACAATTTGCAGGTGTGATTAAGTCAATGATCTTGAGTTGAGGAGATAATCTTGGATTATCCAGTGTTATTACAATTGTGCATATAAAAAATAGGTAAAATAAGTAGACTACAGAAGAAATGCAATATGACATCGCAGAGATTAGAGTGATACAGTCAAAAAGCCAAGAAATCCTAGCAGCCACAAGAAGCTTAAAGAGGCAAGGAATATAATCTCTTCTGATGCCTTCAGAAAGAATCAGCCCTTCCAATAACTTGATTTTGGCTCTCAGTGATTCATTTTGTACTTATGTCTTCCAGAAATGTAAGAAATTAAATTTCTATCATTTTAACCACAAAGTATAGGGTAATTTGTTACAGAGGCAATAAGAAACTAATCAAAGCAACAAGCACAGAGGTTGTTGTAATCATCTAAATGAGAGATCAAAATGGTTTAGATTTGGTGGCAGAATTGATGTTGAGACTAAATTATAGGTACATTTCAAAAGTAAGCCCTATAGAATTTGTACTGGATATTCACTGCTAGAGAAAGAGGGCAATCAATGATGACAACAAAGGCATGCTGATTGTGTATGTTTGCTTAAACAACTGCTTGAATAACAGTCAGAATTTCTGAGATACAGAATATTTATGGATGAGCAGGTATAGAAGGGGTATAAAACAAGGATTTTGTTTTGCACATATTAAGTTTGAGATATTTTATTAGACATCTAAGTGGAATTGTCAAAAAAGTAGTACATATAAACCTGAAAATTAGAGATGTGGTCTGGACAGAGATATAAATTTAGAATTCATCAACATTTAGATGGCATATAAAATCATTGGACTGGATGATATTATATACTAAATGTTTGTAAATAGGAAAAAAAAAGAGGTCCAAGGACTGAGTTTTTGGGCTATTCAACATTTAAAGATTGAAGAGATGATGAGAAATCAGCTACAGAGGCTGAGAATAAACAGAAAATAGGATAGAAGGGAAACCAAGAAAGCAGAGTGTACACGATAGCCAAGAGAAGAATATTTCATGAAGGGACTAAATTGTATAAAGTGCTGTTAGTGGAGTTGTAAATGTGAAAGCCTTTGGAGAACTTGGTTTCCATGGAATGGTAAGGACAAAATTTGAAATAAGTTTGGGAGGGAAAAGAAACTTAGTAATAGTGATTATCTCCAGTAATGTTCTGGGAATCTAGTATGGGGGAGTGAATTTTGCCAACTCTTCTTTTGTATTTTTTTGATTATCCACCATACATATGCAATCAATTTTTCAATTAATATCTGATTTAGAAAGAGACTGTTAATTGGATAATAGCAAGCGGAGATAACTAATATAAATAATTCTTTCCAAGAGCTTTACTATATAAAGCTTACAGAAAATGAGGTGCGAGCTGGAAGAGGCTGTGAAGGAAAAGGGACTTTTTAAGTGGAAAGGGATTTTTTAAGTGGTAGGAGTTACTACTTTCTTTGAACACTGATGGGACAAAATCTACAAAGGGTAAAGAAAAAATGATGATATAGAAGAAAATGAGTTAACAAAAAAGGCTATATGCATAAATAGTAAATAAAATCCAATCCTGTGTTATGAGTTGAATTATGTCCCCAAAATTTATATTCAAGTTCTAACATCTGGTACTTGTGAATATTACTTTATTTGGAATTGGATCTTTGCAGATGTAATCGAACAAAAATAGATCATACTGAATTAAGTTGTGCCCTAAGCTAGTGACAAGTGTCCTCATAAGAAAAAAAAATCATTTTCTTATAAGAACAAAGGGAGAAACAGACATAGACAAAAAGTAGATGTCATGTAATAATGGAGGCAGAGATTGTTGTAATGCATCTACAAGCCACAAAATACCAGGTACTGCCAAAAACTGCCAGAAACTAGGAGAGAGAGGAATGGAACTGAGTCTCCCTTAGAACCTCCAGAATAAGTCAATCCTGCTCACACCTTGATTTTGGACTTGTACTCTCCAGAATTGTGAGACAATATATGATAGTTTAAGCCACTCAGTTTCTGGTAGTTCTTACAGGAGCCTTAGGAAGCTAGTATGCCTCCTTAGAGGAGTTAGATCATAGCAAGAAGAAAACATCTGCTCTATCAGGATGGATGGCAGAGTATTGGAGTAAAGATGAATGCAGACTCGTATATTTTCTTGTGGAGAAGTGTAATTGCCAGGTAGCATTAATGGCCCACTTGAAGTTTGTCATTTTACATTTAAATTGAAGATAATTATTATGGGTACACATTTTTTTTCTCAGGCATATTTATCTTGCAAAGGTGTGTGGCATAATTAGAGGTTTAAATGTATTAAAAATTAAGTTTTGTGTTCAGCAGAGATGTCAGAAAGGAGAGTAGGATAAAGGGAGCTGAGGATGTATCCAAGGAAATATTTGTGCTAATTCACCGTGAACCTGTAAAAATCTAAGATAGGTAAGGATTTATGATGGGCAACAAGAAAAGCCACAAGAAGGTCCTTAGCCAGTGACAGGGAAAAGGTAGTAGAATCAGTGATTAGTCTTAGAGGTAGAAGAATTGTTGGAATGGGGTTTTTAGAGGTACCTGAGGTATCAGCTGGAGAGCAAAATGTTTGAAGTTGAGATTCTGGAGGGATATGTGCTAGTGTAAACCAGTAAAGTAGGATGTAAGACAAAATAACTGAAGAAGAGAAAGTCAAATAATTAAAATTTTGATATAAGATTGATCACCTAATAGTAAAATTACCAGGAATTAAGACAAAGGTACTTTTGCAGAAAGTGATAGCCAGATGGAAAATCCTCATGAAATGAAGTAGAGTACTACGAGTCAGGTGATGAATAAGATAAGAAAGGTCACAGGTGATATAAACTGATGAAATGAGATTCAAAGTTGGCTATTTTTGGAAGAAAAAGAGAATGACCTGGAAATAGCATTGAGGAAGAAAGCAGACATCTACTGCATTTTTAGGTTCAGTGGTAGGAGAGTGTGTAGGAAGGAAAACATCATCCCTTCTTGAAGGCCGTAGGAAAAGCAATGAATTTGAAAGAGAGTCGGGTTTCAGGTACAGCAAGAGGATAGAGTTATCATTCAGATAGGATGCAGAGGATGACATAGAGGATGTTGCTGATGACAGAGAGTTTCAAAGACATAATGCCTAATGGTGGCATAAACCTGAGGTCATTGTGACCTAAGAGGGATGATCGGATGTAGGCAGCATCAAACTAGAAATGTCTGTAAAAGCGCTAGTGACTTGAGAAGCTCAATTTGGGGAGCCCAATATTAATTTATAGATCAAGTCACTCTCTTTCTTTCAAACTTTCTTTAATTTTCATTTTCTAAAAGTAATACACACTAATAGAAAAATATGAACATTACAGACATGTATCATTTAAAGAGGGAAAATGTCTGTAATTCCTTTTTGTGAATAATTCTCCAAAATTTGAATTTCTGAGTCAAATATTTTCTAAATTTTCTTTTTATTATTAAGGTGTACTTTTTAATGTTTACTGGAAATTAATATTTTTTCCTATAAATTGCCTCATCATATATCCCATATTTTTATTCCACATTAATTGTAGTTTTCTTATAGACTTTACAAGCATTTTGTATTAGGCTGTATCATAAGAAACTTCCATTTTTGTAGGTCAAAATTTTTTATTATTGGCAATATCATATAGTTAAACTTAATATACATCGGATATTATCTGATAGATGTAAGTTAGCATGGGTTACATTATCTTAATTTTTAAATTACATTCAGCAATATTCTTTAAAAGGAGATTGATTTTTAGAATAAAAACAACACTACAGCAACTAAAGGCATCAGAAAAACAGTTTAATCCCATATGAATACTTTACCTTCTGCTTAATGATGCCTTTAAAAATAAACATACTATACTTTATTGGAAATAATAATGTTTTTATAAGAAAAATAGAATGGTCTAATTTTGCTTACACACACAATTAAGTTTACCAAACTAGCATACAAAGTCTTACTACATTGTATCCTGCTTTACATTTTAAAGTGACTTCGCATAAGTTTATTCTTTCCATAATTCCTAAAACAAAATGTAGTTGTAAGAAACTGAGACCCAGAGAGATAAAATAGTCAAGATTCGCAACTATTTTGTTAAAAAAAAGGATTGTACTAGTGAAATTTCAAAGCAAAACATCTAAGATATTAATGAAAATTTTATATCTCTGTTTAAAATACAAATTTTAATTTATACATAAAATGACTATGAAAGAAACATTCTTTACAGTCAAACATATACATTTGTAACCATATTGAGCACATTGATTATTTAAAATACTGAAAAGTATTAAAAAGAGGACTTACAACCTTGGAAGAGACATTTCCCCTGCCTATTTATTGCCTGGACTTGAGCATAGTAACTTGAAACTGGTGAGTGATGTTGAGTGATGACATCATAAAGGGATTGTAAATAAAAGAAATTTAAAGGGAAAAGACAGAGTAGTCATTTTTTAAAGTGCACAGGGGCTTTTGAATTTATTCTTAAATTTTGGTTGTATTCACACTCAACTTTTTAAAATTTGGAATGAATTAGTTAAGTATTCATTAATTGAATCTACCTGGTTGATTTATTATATATTTAATTATTTCATATCAGCCTATTTTAACACTTGCTTTGAATGTGCTTATGTGCACACAGATATGTTTATGTGTGTATATTTGTTAAAGAGATATATGTGCTGAAAGGGAAATAGAACAATATAAATTTTCCTCTAAAAAGAGCAGTGGTAGCTTACTGTATTTTTTAATTTTCAAGTTTTTCTAGCCTGAAACCTTTTCGTACATTCATAGTGATATTCCTATAAAATAACTTGAACACATCTTAGTCTTGGATATGTAAATTCAGCAAAAGTAAACTATCTATTAAATTACTATTGACAAGTCTGTAAAAACATTTCACCCAAACCTTAAAACAACTCTTCTTATGTACAGAGTTGTGTTAGAGCAAGTTATCAACAGCTAATTGGTATTTAAAAAAACACATAAATGTGAATTAGTCCTTATAGATATAAAACTTTCAGGGCAGGTAGGGATGTATACAGGTAATATTGTCCATCTGTGTTTTAGATAACAGTGATGATATATCTAGCCAAGGAGAAAAGTAATTCATTAGTTTTTCATTAATTAATTTTTAAATTATACTTTTAAGTTCTGGGGTACATGTGCAGAACATGTAGATTTGTTACATAGGTATACAGGTACCATGGTGGTTTGCTGCATCCATAATCCCGTCATCTACATTAGGTATTTCTCTTAATGCTATCCCTCCCCTAACCCCCTCACCCACCGAGAGGCAATAGCGTGTGATGTTCCCCTCCTTGTGTCCATGTGTTCTCATTGTTCAACTCTCACTTATGAGTGAGAACATGTGGTGTTGGGTTTTCTGTTCTTGTGTTAGTTTGCTGAGAATGATGGTTTCTGGCTTTATCCATGTCTCTGCAAAGGACATGAACTCATCCCTTTTTATGGCTGTATAGTATTCCATGATATATACGGTGCCACATTTTCTTATTTAGTCTATAATTGGTGGACATTTGAGTTAGTTCCAGTCTTTGCTAATGTGAACAGTGCCACAGTAAACATATGTGTGCATGTGTCTTTATAATAGAATGATTTATAATCCTTTGGGTATATACCCAATAATGGGATTGCTGGGTCAAATGGTATTTCTAATTCTAGATACTTGAGGAATCACTACACTGTCTTCTACAATGATTAAACAAATTTACACTCCCACCAACAGTGTAAAAGCAATGCTATTTCTTCACATCTCCAGCATCTGATTTTTTTAATGATCGCCATTCTAACTGGCATGAGATGGTATCTCACTGAGGTTTTGATTCGCATTTCTCTAATGAGAAATTAATTTTCTCTAATGACCAGTGATGGTGAGCTTTTGTTTCACATGTTTGTAGGCTGCATAAATGTCTCTTTTTGAGAAGTGTCTGTTTATATCCTTCACCCACTTTTTGATGGGGTTGTTTTTTCTTGTAAGTTTGGTTATTTGTAGATTCTGGATATCAGTCCTTTGTAAGATGGGTAGATTGCAAAAATCTTCTCCCATTATGTAGGTTGCCTGTTCATTCTGATGATAGTTTCTTTTTCTGTGCAGAAGCTCTGTGGTTTAATTAGATCCCCATTTGTCTATTTTAGCTTTTGTTGCCATTGCTTTTGCTGTTTTAGTCATGAAGTCCTTGCCCATGCCTATGTCCTGAATAGTATTGCTTAGGTTTTCTTCTAGGGTTTTTATGGTTTTAAGTCTTACATTTAAATCTAATCCATCTTGAGTTAAATTTTTGTATAAGGTGTAAGGAAGGGATCCAGTTTCAGCTTTCTGCATATGGCTGGCCCGTTTTCCCAACACCATTTATTAAGTAGAGAATCCTTTCCCCCATTGCTTGTTTTTGTCAGGTTTGTCAAAGATCAGATGGTTGTAGATGTGAGTCATAATTTCTGAGCCCTCTGTTCTGTTTCATTGGTCTATATCTTTGTTTTGGCATGAGTACCATGCCTTATTGATTATAGTAGTCTTGTCTGAGGACTCCAGCTTTGTTATTTATTTATTTTATTTATTCATTCATTCATTCATTCATTCATTTATTCATTCTTAGCATTGTCTTGGCTATGCAGGCTCTTTTTCGGTTCCATATGAAATTTAAGGTGTTTTTTTTTTTTTTTTTCCAGTTCTGTGAAGAAAGTCGATGGTAGCTTGTTGGGGAATAGCATTGAATCTACAAATTACTTTGGACAGTGTGGCCCTTTTCACGATATTGATTCTTTCTAACCATGAACATGGAATGTTTTTCCATTTGTTTGTGTCCTCTCTTTATTTTCTTGAGCGATGGTTTGTAGTTCTCCTTAAAGAGGTCCTTCCCATCCCTTGTTAGTTGTATTCGTAGGCATTCTATTCTCTTTGTAGCAATTATGAATGAGAGCTCACTCATAATTCGGCTCGCTGTTAGTCTATTATTGGCGTATAGGAATGCTTTTAATTTTGCACATTGATTTTTTTTCCTGAGACTTTGCTGCAGTTGCTTACCAGCTCAAGGAGATTTTGGGCTAAGAGAATGAGGTGTTCTAAATATAAAATCATGTTGTCTCCAAGTAGAGACAATTTGACTTCCTCTTATTTTAACTGAATATCCTTTATTTCTTTTTCTTGCTTGATTTTCCTGGCTAGAACTTCCAATACTATGTTGAATAGGAGTGGTGAGAGAGGGGGATCATTTTATTGTGTCAGTTTTCAAGGAGAATGTTTTCATTTTTTTCCCCATTGAGTATCATATTAACTGTGGGTTTATCATAAATAGCGCCTATTATTTTGAGATATGTTCCATCAATACCTAGTTTATTGAGAGTTTTTTTAGCACAAAGAGCTTTTTAATTTTATCAAAGGCCTTCTTTGCATCTATTAAGATTATCGTGTTTTTGTCTTTCGTTCTATTTATGTGATGGATTATGTTTATTGATTTGTGTATGTTGAACCAGGCTTGCATCCCAGAAATGAAGCTGACTTGATTGTGATGGATAAGCTTTTTGATGTGCTGTTGGATTTGGTTTGCAGTTTTTTATTGAGTTTTGCATCGGTGTTCATCATGGATATTGGCCTGAAATTTTCTATTTTAGTTGTGTCTCTGCCAGGTTTTGGTATCAGGATGACCCTGGCCTCATTAAATGAGTTAGGGAGGATTCCCTCTTTTTGTATTGTTCAGAATAGTTTCAGAAGAAACGGTACCAGCTGCTCTTTGTACCTCTGGTAGAATTTGGTTGTGGACCCATCTGGTCCTGGACTGTTTTTGGTTGGTAGTCTATTAATTGCTGCCTCAATTTCAGACCTTTATTATTGGTCTATTCAGGGATTCAATTTCTTCCTGGTTTTGTCTTGGGAGAGTGGAAGTGTCCAGGAATTTATCCATTTCTTCTAGATTTACTGATTTATTTGCATAAAGATGTTTATAGTATTCTCTGACGATAGTTTGTATTTCTGTGGGATTGGTGGTGATATCCCCTTTATTATTTTTATTGCATATATTTGATTCTTCTCTCTTTTCTTCTTTATTAGTTTGGCTAGCAGTCCATCTATTTTATTGACCTTTTCATAAAACCAGCTCCTGGATTCATTGAGTTTTTGAAGATTTTTTTTGTGTCTCTATCCCCTTCAGTTCTGCTCTGATGTTAGTTATTTCTTGTCTTCTGCTAGCTTTTGAGTTTGTTTGTTCTTGCTCCTTTAGTTCTTTTAATTGTGATGTTAGCATGTTGATTACAAAAATTGCAACTACAAAATTTAAATGTAATGCAATGGGAATAATTTAAATGCAATAGGAATAATTTGATCCCAAGGTGGCAGGAGCCAAGTGGCAGCATTCAACTGTCAAAGGCAAGGCAGGCATAGCTACTGTAATGGACAGCAGAGACAAAGCAGCTGACAGGATATTCTGACTCATGTAGAGCTCTGGCATTGGCTAATTAATCACAGTGTTCCTAGAAGTGAAGTTGAAAGAAAACCCACTGCTTTCCTACTTAATTTATGTAAGCAGAAATATTCCAGGTCTAGTGGACAAAGACTAATTTAAACTATAAAAACTGTGAATCATGGCCCCTGAATCAATTTCCAGAGCTGAGCCAGTCAGTTTACAAATCCAGAACCTCTTGAATGCAGAAAAGGCCAGGTCCCCTTGAGGAAGGATCCCACTACACTACTGACAATTTATGCTGTTAATCTTTCTCTCATCTTTCCCCAAGGAGACCTCCAACCTTTTACCAGGGTATCTGTACATTGGGGAAAAGGAAATGGTCAGACATTTTGAGGACTACTGGACACTTGCTCTGAGATTGATTCCAGGGGACCCAAAACGTCATTGTAGTCCTCCAGTTAAAGTGAAGTCTTATGGAGGTCAGGTAATTAATGGAGTTTTAGCTCAGGTCTGACTTACAGTGAGTCCAGTGGGTCCGCAGACTAATCCTGTGGTCATTTCACCAGTGTCAGAATGCATAATTGGCATAGACATACTTAGCATCTGGTGGAGACACTCACATTGGCTCCCTGACTGATAGGGTGAGGGCTATTATGGTGGGGAAAGGCCAAACAGAAATCATTAAGACTGCATCTACCTATAAAACTCATAAATCAAAAACAATATCACATCTCTGGATTGTAGAGATTAGTGCAGTCATCAAGCATTTAAAAGTTTCAGGGGTGGTTATCCTCATTCAACTCTCCTATTATGTGGCCTGTTCAGAAGACAGATGGATCTTGGAGAATAACAGTAGATTACCATAAGCTTAACCAAGTGGTGACTCCAATTTCAGCTGCTATACCAGATGTGGTTTCATTGCTTGAGCAAATTAACACATCTCCTGGTACCTAGTATGCAGCCATTGATTTGGCAAATGCCTGTTTCTCCATTCCTGTCAGTAAGGCTGACCAGAAGCAATTTGACTTCAGCTGGCAAGGACAGCAATATATCTTTACTGTCCTACCTTGGGGGTATATCAACTCTTCAGCTTTGTGTCATAATCTTGTTCAAGAGACCTGGATTGCTTTTTGCTTCCACAAGATATTACACTGGTCCATTACATTGATGACATTATGCTAATTGGATCCAGTGAGCAAGAAGTAGCAGACATACTGCACTTCTTGGTGAGACATTTGCATGCCAGAGAATAGGAAATAAATCCAACTAAAATTCAGGGACTTTCTACCACAGTAACATTTCTAGGAATCCATTGGTGTGGGGCTTGTGGAGATGTTCCTCCTAAGGTGAAGAATAAGTTGTTGCATTCAGCACCTCCTACAATCAAGAAAAAGGCATAGTGCCTAGTGGGCCTATTTGAATTCTGGAGGCAACACATTTTCATTTGGGTGTGTTACTCCAGCCCACTTATTGCATGACCCAAAAGGCTGCCAGTTTTGAGTGGGGTCCAGAACAGGAGAAGGCTCTGCAACAGGTTGAGGCTGCTGTGCAAGCTGCTCTGCTACTTGGGCCATGTGACCCAGCAGGTACACTGGTGCTTGAGGTGTCAGTGGGAGATAGGGATGCTGTATGGAATCTTGACAGGCCCCCATAAGTGAATCACATTGGAGCCCTCTAAAATTTTTAAGCAAGGCCCTGCAACTTTCTACAGATAACTACTCTCCTTGGAAGAGAAGCTCTTGGCCTGTTACTGGGGTTTGGTGGAAACGGAACATTTGATTATGGGTCATCAAGTCACCATGCAACCTTAACTGACTGTCATGAACTAGGTGCTTTCTGACCCATCTAGCCATAAAGTGGGTCATGCACAGCATCATTTCATCATTAAACGGAAGTGGTATGTGCATAATCAGGCTCGAGCAGGTCCTGAAGGCACAAAGAAGTTACGTGGAGAAGTGGCTCAAATGCTCATGGTCCCCACTCTTGCCAGTTTGACTTCTTTTTTTTCTATATCTATACATTTTATTTCTTATCTTGCTTGATTGTTGTGAATAGTACATCCAAGTATTATGTTGAATAAGAGTGATGAGAGTGAGAATCCTTGTTTTGTCATAGCTCTCAAGGGGAATGAATCCTTTCAGGAATTGTGCATTTGGTATAATGTTGGCTGATGGCTCTGATTATTTGGAGGTATGTCCCTTTGGTGCCTAGTTTTTTTGATGATTTTTATCATAAAATCAGTTGTATTTTATTGAAGACTCTTTCTGCATCTATTGAGATTTTATACATATATATCTTTATATATATTGAATATGTATATACATATATATAAAATTCAGTTTATGCTATGAATTTTATATATTGATTTACATATAGGAATAAAGCCTACTTGATTATGGTGAATTAATGTTTCAATGTGCTTTTGAATTAGATTTGGTAGTACTTTGTTGAGCATTTTTGTGTCTTTTATCAGGAATATTTGGCTGTAATTGTATTTTATTGCTGTGCCTTTTCTAGGTTTGTTATAAGGGTGGTACTTCATAGAAGGAGTTAAAAAGAAGTCTTTCCTCAATTTTCTGGCAAAATGTCAGTAGAATTGGTGCCAGTTTTCGTACATCTGTTAGTTTTCGGCTGTGAATTCATCTGGTCCGGGGATTTCTTTTGATTGGTAGGTTCTATATTACTGATGCAATTTTGGAACTAAACATTGATCTTTTCAGGGTTTCAATTTTTCTTTAGCCAATCTTGGAAGATAGGGTTTTTCCAGGAATTTTTCCATTATCTCTAGCTTTTCCAGTTTATGTCCATAGATATGTTCATAATAGTCTCAGAAAATCTTTTTTCTTTTATGTGGTATTAATTGTAATGTCACCCTTGTTATTTCTGACTGTGGTTTTTGTGACTTCTGTCTTTTTTCTCTGCTATTCTAACTAGTGATTTATCAATATTGTTTATTCTTTCAATAAATCACCTTTTGATTTGACTGAGACTGTATGGATTTGGGGATGTCAATTGTATTCTTGTCTGCTCTGATTTTATTCATTTTTCTGCTAGCTTTGATTTTACTTTGTTGCTGTTTTTCTAGTTCCTCTAGGTGTGATGTTAGTTCATTAATTTGAAGTAATTCTGCTTTTTTGAAGTCATTAATTAGCACGATAAACTTTAACACTGCTTTGGCTGCATCTCAGAGAATTTTGATGTGTCTCTTTTCATTTAATTAAAAAATTTATGTATGTATGTATTTATTTATTTATTTTGAGATGGAATCTTCCTCTGTTGCTCAGGTTGGAGTTCAATGGCAAAATCTCCATTCACTGAAACATTTTCCTTCCAGGTTCAAGTGATTCTCCTACCTCAGCCTCTCCAGTAGCTGACATTATAGGCACCTGCCACCATGTCTGACTAATTTTTATATTTTTAGTAGAGATGGGATTTCACTATTTTGGCCAGGCTAGTTTCAAACTCCTGACCCCAAGTGATCTGTGAACCTTGGCCACTCAAAGTGCTGGGATTACAGGTTTGACCCACCATGCCCAGCCCAGTGTTTTTTAATTTCTTAACTTTATGGGTTACTCTGAAGACATTCAGTATCAAGTTATTTAATTTTTATTTATTTCTGTAGTTTTGACAGATCTTTTTGGTATTGACTTTTATTTTTATTTCCTTGCTGTCAAAAGTATGCTTGCTGTAATTTTGATTTGTGTTATATTTATTGAGATTTACTTTGTACCTGAATATGTGATCCATCTTGGAGTATGCACTCTATATAGATAAGAAAAAATGCATATTTTGTGGTTGATAGGTAGAGCATTTTGTAGATGCCTATGAGGTATAATTGTTCAAGTGTCAAATTCAATTTCAGAATTTCTTTGTTAGTTTTCTCCCTTGATGATCTGCCTATTCTTGTCAGTGGGGTGTTGAAGTCTCCCACTATTGTTTGTCTGTACAAATCTTTCTGTAGATTTAGAAGTACTGTTTTTAGGAATTTGGATTTTCCAATGCTGAGTGCATATTTATTTAGAATAGTTATGTCTTCTTGTTTAATTGAACCCTATGTAATTATGTAATGCCATTCTTTGACTTTGTCTTTTTGTACTGTTGCTTGTTTAAAATTTGTTTTTTATATGAGTACTGATACCTGCTTTTTTTAATTTTTCATTTGTATGGTAAATTTTTCTCCATTGCTTTCTGTTCAATTTATGGGTGTCTTTACATGTAAGATGGTCTCTTCAAGACAACAGGCAGATATTTTTATTCAACTTTTCACTGTGTGCCTTTTATGTGTGGTGATTAGACCATTTGCATTCAAGATTAAATTTAATTTGTGAGATTTTAATTCTATTATGAGGTGGCTATCTCGTTGCTTTGCCATTTCTATTGTGCCTCTGCTTTATATAGTCTGTGGGCTATATGTACTTAGGTGAGAATTTTGTTACAGACAGCAGGTATTATTCATTTGTTTTCATGTTTATAACTCTTTTAAAAATCTCTCCTGAGGATTGTCTAGTGGTAGCAAATTCCCTTAGCATTTGCTTGTCTGGAGGGACATATTTTATTCCTCCTTTGCTTATGAAAATGATTGTTTTGAATGTCTTTCCTTTAAGAATGCTTAAAATAAGCCCTTAATATCTCCTGGCTCATAAAATTTCTGCTGAAAAGCCTGCTGTTAACCTGATTCGGTTCTCTTTGTATACGATATAACCTTTTTCTCTAGCTTCTTGAGATTTTTTTTCTTTAACATTGACTATAAACCAACAACAGTATAAAAAAGGACAAAGGATGACATATTTATTTCAGTTGGGGACTGTTTCTGTACAATCCCTTATTGGTATCAATATATTCAGCTTTTCATGATTCCTGAATCCTTGTGCTGACTTCTTTTCATCTGGACATTCTAACACTTCTAATTTTGTAATTATTTTTGTGCAAGTAGAATTTTTCTTTTCTCTATAATAAAATTAGTTGTTTCTCTTTCTCTTTGCTCCTGTACCTAGGGGATTTGCCTTTATAGGATGCTGACTAGAGTCTGCATTGGCTTTGCTTCTATAGCCCTGTGCACTTCTGTAAGTGTGTTTTATATTGGGCTATGCCATTTGACCTACAAACCAGTAGATGGTGCTAATAGGTAAGAGGCTGCTGCACCAACTATGACTAGATGTGTTCTTGATTATTGTTTACTGGGAGAAGCTCACTGTTGCCTCAGGCAATAAGCTGATTTGTGAAATGAATACTGATCTGTGCTCCCTAATTAACCTGGTGGTCTGAGGACCAAAATGGTTGGGAGCCCACTGGGCATGTCTTCCTAGAGGTCCCATGATGGCAGGTACAAGCACCAGCCCTGAGAGAGAATCCAGTGGGTAGCCACCAAGTTTCCTAAGTTGTGCCTCAGCATGAATCTGAAAAACCTTGGCCTCATGTTCTCTGCCTAGTAATGAGCCATGGCCTAAACTCCTAATCTAGGAGAGTGGGTGCTCCAGGTCCCTATAGATTGGCCTGGATGTGGAATAGAGAGGATTTCTTGACACTAAGATCTCTGCACAAGAAGGTTGGGGGCAGCTAAGGCTTCTGTTTCAATCAAGTAGGTGCTCCAATGCCTGAAAATCTGCCTGAGCATGTAATAGGAAAGGCCCCCCTATACCTGAATTTCTGTACAGAAAGGGTGGGGGTGGCTTAGGCTGCTGACCGAGGCAAGCTGGTGCTTTGAATGCCTAGAAATCTGCCTGGGTGTGGAACAGAGACACCCCACAGGGCTACAATTTATGTCCAGGAAAGCTAGAGCATCTCAGGCTGCTGAACCAGACAGGTGAATGCTATGAATGCCTGGAGATCTGTCTGGATATAAAGCAGAGAAGCCCTCTCGCACCAGGATCTCTGCACAGAAAGTGGGGTGGGTCAAACTGCTGAATCAGGGGAATAGGTGTGAGGGATGCCCGGAGACCTGCTTAGGCATTAAGTGAAGGAGGCCTCCCTGCACCATGATCTATTTTAAGGAAGGGTGGAAGGGTTAGTCTGTAAATCAAGTTGAGTAGATGCCCTGGATGCCTGGAGATCTGCCTGGGAAATGAGCATAGAGCACCCTCATTTCACCCCGATTTATAGCCAGAAAGGTTGCGGCAGATCAGACTGCAGAACCAGTTAAATGGCTGGTTAAATTCAGGCTACAAAAGCCTGAATTTCTGCTCAGGATCAAGTGGAGGGGGTCATGTTGCACCACAGTCTCAGGGGGAGCTGACTTGGGCACTGGGCAATGGCACACACAGACTGGTTCCAGGACACCAAACTGGCCCTGGCTGCAAATTTTGCATCCCAGGAGAAACTGCAGCTATGGCTGCTCTCCTCCTGCTCTGGGCTTGTGACAGGAAAGAGCACAATTTCAGCACCTACTGATAAGGTGCTTTTCACGTTCTGGCAGTGTAGGCCCCTACCCTATTCCAGAGCAGGTGCTCCAATGTCTGTCCCAAGACTAAAATGCCTTTGCAACCACACTGCTATTTCGCCAAAGTATGTCTGACTTTGTGTGCCCCCAGATTAAAAATATCATCCTGTTTTTGCTCCTGGGTCTGGACAAATGTCTGTAGCTTTTCCTGTTATCCTTCCCTCACAGCATCTCCAAACTTCTCCTCAAGTTAGCTCTAGGGCTTGGAAGAAACTAAATTTTCTCCCTCAGTCGAAGTTGATCAGATCCCCCAGTGAAAAAGTGATTGACAAAGGGAGGCTCTCTGCCATTCTCATATATTGGGGCTTCACTCACTTTTATCAACTGGAGACAATCAGAGTCTGTTCGCTGTCATTCTCCTCCCTGGGATCTGGAGTGTCCTTTATAGTTCCAGTCGATTTCCATTTCCTACTTGAATTAAAGCTCATGGAATTGATCTTATGCACTATATTCCTATTTATAATTGGCTGAGGCATGCCAAAGCATCTAATCTGCCATCTTGGAAAAAAAAAACATAAATGTCTCAAGATATTTTGTAACTTCCCTTTTCAATTCTTTGGCCTGTTGACTGTTCAAAGAGTATGTTTTCTCTCCTCAATTTGTATATTTTTATATTTCCCTTCTGTTATTAATCTCTATTTATTTCTAGTGAACAGAAAAAGTACTTGGTATAACTTGAATCTTTTTTTTTATTTTTTAACTTTTTATTTGGATAAATTTAAGAGGTACAAGTGTCATTTTGTTAAATTAGTATATCATGTCATAATGAAGTGTAAACTTTTAAGTGTAACTACCACCTGAATAATGGACATTGTACCAATTAAGTAATTTATCATCTGTCACCCTCACCCCACCGCCCCACTCTTTCAAGTCGCTAACATCTATTATTCAACACTCTATGTTCATGTGTATACAATATTTAAACACACCAATATGTGAAAACATGTGGTATTTAACTTTGTTTCTGAGCTGTTTCACTTGTAATAATGGTCCCCAGTTCTATCCATGTTGCTGCAGAGTAAATAGTTTTACTCTTTTTAATAGCTGAATTATGTTCCATTATATATATATATAATTTTCTCTATCCAACCATTCATTGATGTACACGTAGGTTGATTCCATATTTTTTCAATTGTGAACAGTGCTATGATAAACTTATAAATGCAGTGTCTTTTTATATAACAATTTATTGTCATTTAGGTAAATACCCAGTAGAGGAATTCAGAATCAAGTGGCAGTTTTATTTTTAGTTCTTTGAGAAATCTCCATATTGCTTTCTTTATTTTATTTTATTTTATTTTATTTTATTGCATTTTAGGTTTGGGGGTACATGTGAAGAACATGGAAGATTGTTGCATAGGTACACATATGGCAGTGTGATTTGCTGCCTTCCTCCCCATCACCTATATCTGGCATTTCTCTGTAAGTTTCATTAATTTACGTTTTCATGAACAATGTGTAAACTTTCCCTTTTCTTTACATTTTCACCAACATCTGATATTTTTGCCTTTTTAATGATAGTAATTCTAAGGTAAAATTATATCTCATTATTGTTTTAATATTTATCTGATGATTAAAGATATTCAGCATTTTTATGTGCTTGTTACCCCTTTGTATGTCTTCTTTTGAAGGATGTCTATTCATGTTTTTTTCTTATTTTTAAATGAAATTGTTTGTTTCTTGTTGCTGATGATTTGAGTTTCTTGTAAATTCTGAATATTAGTCTTCCATCTGATGCATACCTCACAAACATTTCCTCCTATTCTGCAGGTTATTCACAGTATCAGAAAAAAAAAAAAGAAAAAGAATCAAAAATAAACAAATAAAAATTTATATGAAAACAAGAAAAAACTTAAGTAGCTAAAGTGACTCTAAGCAAAAAGAACAAGTCTGGAACTGAGTGAAAGACGATCTACAGAATGGGGGAAAATCTGCATATCACCAATCTGATAAGGAAATAATATCCAGAATACATACACAACTCATCCATTGCAACGACAGAAACCAAGTAACTCTAAAAATAAACAAAGTTTCCTCTTTTGGTTATTTATTTTCTTGTGCAGAAGTTATTTTAGTTTAATTCAGTCTCACCTGTACGTTTCTTGTTTTTGTTGCCTATGCTTTTAACGTGTTAGTCATGGATTATTTGCCTGGAGTGATGTCCAGAGTATTTGTCTATAGGTTTTTTGTTTTTAGTATTTTTATCATTTCAGGTTATACATTTAAGTTTTTAATTCATCTTGAATTGATTTTTGAATACTGTAAGAGAGAGAAGTCCAGTGTTATTCTTCTGCATGTGGTGGTTAAATTTTCCAAAGACCATTTATTGAGTTGAGTGCTCTTTCCCCAATGTACGTTTTTGTCAACATTGTTGAAGATCAATTGGTTCTAATTATGTGGCTTTATTTCCAGGTTCTGTATCCCATTGCCTGGATCCATGTGTGTATTTTTGTAATAGTACCATGCTGTTTGGTTTGCTATATCCATGAGGTATAATTTGAGGTCCAATAATATAATGCTTCTAACTTTGTTCTTTTTGCTTAGGATCGTTTTGGCCATTTGAGCTATTTTTTGCTTCATATGAATTTTAGAATTGTGTTTTGTAATCCCGTGAAAAATGAAATTGGTATTTTGATTGAGATTGAATTACATTTATATAATGTTTTGGGTAGATGGTCATTTTATTGATATTAATTCTGATCCATGATTATGATACTTGTTTCTATATGTTTTGTCATCTGCCATTTTCTTTCTTTTTTATTTTTATTGTACTTTAGGTTTTGGGATACTTGTGCAGATCATGCAGGATTCTCCCATAGGTACATACACGGCAAGGTGGTTTGCTGCCTCCATTCCCCTGTCACCTGTATCTGGCATTTCTCCCCATGTTATCTCTCCCCAACCTCCCCATCCCCTGCTGTCCCTCCCATAGCCCCCCCAAAACAGACCCAGCACGTGATGCCTCCCTTCTGTGTGTCCATGTGTTCTCACTGTTCAACACCCACTTATAAGTGAGAACATTCAGTGTTTGATTTTCTGTGCTTGTGTCAGTTTGCTGAGAATGATGGTTACCAGATTCATCCAAGTCCCTACAAAGGACACAAACTCATCATTTTTTATGGCTGCATTGTATTCAATGATGTATATGTGCCACATTTTCTTTGTCCTGTCTAACATCTATGGGCATTTGCGTTGCTCCCAGGACTTTGCTTTTGTAAACAGTGCCACAATGAACATATGTATGCATATGTCTTTATAATAGAACTATTTATAATCCTTTGGGTGTATACCCAGTAATGGGATTGCTGGGTCAAACAGTATTTCTATTTCTAGATCCATGAAGAATTGCCACACTGTCTTCCACAATGGTTGAACTAATTTACACTCCCACCAACAGTGTAAAAGTATTTCTATTTCTCCACATTCTCTCCAGCGTCTATTGTCTCCTGATTTTTTAATGATCACCATTCTAACTGGTGTGATATGGCATCTCCATGTGGTTTTGATTTGCATTTCCCTAATGACCAGCGATGATGAGCATTTTTTCATATGTTTGTTGGCCTCTTATATGTCTTCTTTTGAAAAGTGTCTGTTCTTATCCTTTGCCTACTTTTGAATGGGTTTGTTTTTTTCTTGTAAATGTGTTTTAGTTCCTTGTATATTCTAGATATTAGCCCTTTTTTCAGATGAGTGGATTGCAAAATATTTTTCCCATTCTGTTGCTTGCCAGTTCACTCTAATGATTGTTTCTTTAGCTATACAGAAGCTCTGAGGTTTAATTAGATTCAATTTATCTATTTTGGCTTTTGTTGCCAATGCTTTTGGTGTTTTAGTGATGAAGTCTTTGCCTATGCCTATGTCCTAAATGGTTTTGCCTAGGTTTTATTCTAGGGCTTTTGTGGTGTTAAGTCTTATGTTTAAGTCTTTAATTTATCTAGAGTTAATTTTAGTGTAAGGTGTCAGGAAGGGGTCCAGTTTCAGCTTTCTGCACATGGCTAGCCATTTTCCCAACACCACTGTCAAAGATCAGATGGTTGTAGATGTGTGGCATTGCCTCCAAGGCCTCTTTTCTGTTCCATTGGTCTATATCTCTGTTTTTGTACCAGTACCATGCTGTTTTGATTATCTGTAGCCTTGTAGGATAGTTGGAAGTCAGGTAGTGTGATGCCTCCAGCTTTGTTCTTTTTGCTGAGGATTCTCTTCGCTATTCAGGCTCTCTTTTGGTTCCATATGAAGTTTAATTTGTTTTTTTTTCCAGTTCTTTGAAGAAGGTCATTGGTAGCTTAATGGGGGATAGCATTGAATCTATAAATTACTTTGGGCAGTATGGCCATTTTCACAATATTGATTCTTCCTATCCATGAGCATGGAATGGTTTTCCATCTGTTTGTTTCTTCTCTTATTTTCTTGAGCAGTGGTTTGTAGTTCTCCTTGAAGAGGTCCTTTACGTCCTTTGTTAGTTGTATTCCTAGATATTTTATTCTCTTTTGTAGCAATTGTGAATGGCAGTTCACTCTTGATTTGGCTCTCTGTTTATCTGTTGTTGGTGTATAGGAATGCTTTTGGTTTCTGCACATTGATTTTGCATCCTGTGACTTTGCTGAAGTTGCTTATCAGTTTAAAGGGATTTTGGACGGAGATATGGGGTCTTCTAAACATACAATCATGTCATCTGCTAATAAAGACAATTTGACTTCCTTCTTTCCTAATTGAATGCCCTTTATTTCTTTTTCTTGTCCTGAGTGCACTGGCTAGAATTTCCAATACTATATTGAATAGGAATGGTGAGAGAGGGCATCCTTGTCTAATGCCAGATTTCAAAGGGAATGCTTCCAGTTTTTGTCCATTCAGTATGATATTGGCTGTGGATTTATTGTAAATAGCTTTTATATTTTTGAGATACATTGCATTGATACCTAGTTTATTGAGAGTTTTTAGCATAAAGCGCTATTGAATTTTGTTGAAAAACTTCTCTGCATCTGTTGAGGTAATCATGTTGTTTTTGTCTTTGGTTCTGTTTATGTGGTGGATTATGTTTATAGACTTGTTATGTTGAACCAGCCTTGCATCTCCAGGATGAAGCCTACTTGTTCGTGATGGATACGCTTTTTGATGTGCTGTTGCAATCAGTTTGCCAGTATTCTATTGAAGATTTTTGCATCTATGTTCATCATGGATATTGGCCCAAAGTTTTATTTCTTGTTGAGTCTCTGCTGGGTTTTGGTATCAGGATGTTGTTGATCTCATAAAATGATTTCAGAAGGATTCCTTTTTTTTTTTTTCTTTTTTTGCTGTTGTTTGTTTGTTTGGAATAGTTTCAGAAGGAGGGGTACCAGCTCCTCCTTGTATGTCTGGTGTAATTTGGCTGTGATCCCATCTGGACTTGGGCTTTTTTTGGTTGGTAGGTTATTAATTACTGCTTCAACTTCAACGCTTGTTATTGGTCTATTCAGGGTTTCAATTTCTTCCTGGCTTAGGCTTGGGAGGTTGCAAGTGTCCAGGAATTTGTCAGTTTTATCCAGGTTTACTGGTTTATGTGTATAGAGTTGTTTGTAGTAATCACTGATAGTAGTTTGTATTTCTGTGGAATTGGTGATGATATCCTCCTTATTTTTTTTTATTGCATCTATTTGATTCTTCTTGTGCAGATCATGCAGGATTGTTGCATAGATACATACATGCCAAGGTGGTTTGCTGTCTCCTTCCCCCACATCACCTGTATCTGGCATTTCTCCCACGTTATCCCTCCCCATCCTCCTCACCCCCTGCTGTCCCTCCCCTAGCCCCTACAACAGAACCCAGTGTGTGATGCTCCCCTCCCTGTGTCCATGTGTCTGTGGTCTATTTTGTTGGTCTTTTCAAAAAAACCAGCTCCTGGATTTATTGAATTTTTGAAGGACTTTTTGTGTCTCTATCTCCTTAAGTTCTGCTCTGATATTAGTTATTTCTTGTCTTCTGCTCGCTTTTGAATTTTTTTAAATCTTGTACCTCTAGCTCTTTCAATTTTTATGATAGGGTGGAGATTTTGGATCTTTCCTCACTTATCATGTGGATATTTATGGCTATAAATTTCCCCTCTGGACACTACTTTAAATGTGTCCCATAGATTTTGGTATGTTATGTCTTTGTTCTCATTGGTTTCGAAGAACATCTTTATTTCTGCCTTTATTTCAATGTTTATCCATTGACATTTGGGGAGCCAGTTGTTCAGTTTCCATGAGTTGTGAGGTTCTGAGATAGTTTCTTAATCCTGAGTTCTAATTTGATTGCCCTGTGGTCTGAGAGACTGTTTGTTATGATTTCTGTTCTTTTGCTTTTGCTGAGAAGTGATTTACTTCCAATTATGTGTTCAGTTTTAGAGTAGGTGCGATGTGGTGCTGAGAAGAATGTATATTCGGTGGATTTGGGGGTGGAGATTTCTGTAGATGTCTATTAGGTCCACTTGGTTGAGATCTGAGCTCAAGTCCTGGATATCCTTGTTAATTTTCTGCCTGGTTGAACTGTCTAATATTGACAGTGGAGTGTTCAAGTTCTCCCACTATTATTATGTGGGGAGTCTAAGTCTCTTTTTAAGTCATTAAGAACTTGGTTTATATATATATGTGCTCCAGTATTGGGTATGTATATATTTAAGATAATTAGCTCTTCTTGTTGCATTCATCCTTTTCCAGTTATGTAATGCCCTTCTTTGTCTCTGAATCTTTGTTGGCTTAAAGTCCATTTTATCAGAGACTAGGATTGCAACTCCTGCTTTTTTTTTTGCTCTACATTTGCTTGGTAAATTTTTCTCCCTCCCTTTATTTAAGCCTATATGTGTCCTTGCACATGAGATGCGTTTCCTGAATACAGCACACCTATGGTTGTTGACTTTTAACCAATTTGCCAGTCTGTGTCTTTTAATTGGGGCATTTAGCCCGTTTACACTTAAGGTTAATATTGTTATGTGTGAATTTGATTCTGCCATTTTGATGCTAGCTGGTTGTTTTGCCCATTAGTTGATGCGGTCTCTCCATTGTGTTGGTGGTCTTTACCATTTGGTACGTTTTTGCACTGGCTGGTACTGGTTGTTCCTTTCCATGTTTACTGCATCTATCAGGAGCTCTTGTAAGGCAGGCCTGGTGGTGGTGAAATCTCTAGCAATTGCTTGTCCATAAAGGATTTTATTTCTCCTTTGCTTATGAGGCTTAGTTTGGCCGGATTTGAAATTCTAGGTTGAAAGTTCTTTTCTTTAAGAATGTTGATATTGGCCCCCACTCTCTTCTGGCTTGTAGGGTTTCTGCTGAGAGATCTGCTGTGAGTCTGATGGGCTTCCCTTTGTGAGTAACCTGACCTTTATCTCTGGCTTCCCTTAGTATTTTTTTCTTCATTTCAACCCTGGTGAATCTGACGATTATGTGCCTTGGGGTTGCTCTCCTTGAGGTACATCTTTGTGGTGTTCTCTGTATTTCCTGGACTTGAATATTGGCCTGCCTTGCTAGGTTGGGGAAGTTCTCCTGGATAATATCCTGAAGAGTGTTTTCCAGCTTGGATTCATTCTCTCTGTCACATTCAGGTACACCTATCAAATGTAGATTAGGTCTTTTCATGTAATCCCATATTTCTTGGAGGCTTTGTTCATCTCTTTTCACTCTTTTTCTCTAATCTTGCCTTCTCATTTTATTTCATTGAGTTGATCTTCAACCTCTGATCTCCTTTCTTCTGCTTGGTCAATTTGGCTATTGAAATTTGTGTATGCTTTGTGAAGTTCTTGTGCTGTGTTTTTCAGCTCCATCAAGTCATTTATATTCTTCTCTAAGATGTTTAGTCTAGTTAACATTTCGTCTAACATTTTTTCAAGGTTCTTAGTTTATTTTCATTGGGTTAGAACATGGTCTTTTAGCTCAGAGAAGTTTGCTATGACCCACCTTCTCAAGCCTGATTCTGTCAATTCATCAGACTCATTCTGCATCCAACTTTGTTCCCTTGCTGTTGAGGAGTTGTGATCTGTTGGAGGAGGAGAGGTGTTATGGTTTTTGGTGTTTTCATCCTTTTTGCACTGGTTTCTTCCCATCTTCATGGATTTATCCACCTGTGGTCTTTGTAGTTGGTGACTTTCAGATGTAGTCTCAGAGTGGACATCCTTTTTTATTTGATGTTGAAGATATTTCTTTCTGTTTTTTAGTTTTCCTTCTAACAGTCAAACCCCCCTGCTGTAGGTCTGCAGGAGGTCTACTCCAGACCCTGCTTGACTGGGAATCACCCAGGAGGGCTGCAGAGAAGTAAAAGTTGCTGCCAGTTTCTTCTGTTATCTTTGTCCCAGAAGGGTACCCACCAGATGTCAGCCAGAGCTCTAATTTAGGATGTGTCTCTTTGGATATACAAGGGTTGGGGGAGATGCTTGAGGAGACAGTCTACCCCTTATCAGAGCTCAAGTGCTGTGCTGGAAGTTCTGTTGTTCTGTTCAGAGCTGTTGAGCAGGTACATTGAAGTCTGCTGCATCAGAAGTCATAACCATCCTTTTCCCAGGTGCTCTGTCCTGGGAAGGTGGGGCTTTATTTATAAGTTCCTGAAGTGCTGCTGCCTTTTTTCAGAGATGTCCTGCCAAGACAGGAGGTAGTCTAGTCACAGTCTGCCAGCAGAGACATTGCTGAGCTGCTGTGGTCTGCCTCAGCAATGGTGGACTGCCTTGGTAATGGCAGACTGCCTCAGTAATGGCGGATTGCCTCAGAAATGGCAGATTGCCTCCATTTTAGCGGACTTCCTTGGTGATGGCTGACTGCCTCAGTAGTGGTAGACTGCCTAGGTAATGGCAGACGCCCCTCTCTCCACAGAGCTGGACGGTCCCGGGTCCAGCTGTGCTTGCTGTGAAACACTCAATCCAGAGCATTTCAGATTGCTGGTCTTTGTGGGGTGGGACCTGCCAAGCCAGACCACCTGCCAAGCCAGACCACCTGCCTCCCTACTTTCAGCATCCTCTTTTTCAGTTGAATGGGCAGCTCTGTCTCTCAGGCAGTCCAGGTGCCAGTTGAAACAGCCACCCAGATTTGTGTGAGTTTTTGTGTGGAAACCTGCGGTGCTGGCTAAACAGCCATGCTGGAAACACCTGGTGCTTTTCAACCCAGGAATCTCCTTGTCTGTGGATAGTAAAAACTGCAGGAGAAGCACAGTATCTGAAATGGAGTGCTGGAGTGGATGGAAAAGCCCCTGATGGCCTACATTGGGTAGGCAGTGGGGCTCTCCAGGGATTGCACTTCCCGGGTGAAGCAGTGCCCTACCCTGCCATGGCTCACCCTTCTTGGGCTACACCCACTGTGCAAACAGTCCCATTGAGATGCAGCTGGTATGTCGTTTTGAAATGCAGTGATCACTCACCATCTGCGTTGCTCTCACTGGGAACTGCACTCCAAAGCTCTTCCTATTTGGCCATGTTGGATCCCTTCCTCAGCTTAGCGTGAAGAGAAGGGCAGTTGTTTATCTGGCTTCTTGGTGACCGGCCTGTCCTAGGCCACTGGCCTGCTGGGCTGAGGATCTAGTCTTCTGGGAAAGGGACTTGCCAGGCTCTGGGACAGGCTTGGAAGGCAGCAATTTTCTTCATTAATGTTTTGTTGTTTACACTGTAAACATCTTTCACTTTTTTGGTTAAATATATTCCTACATATTTAATTATTTTTTGCTATTGTAAGTGGAATTGCCTTTTAATTCATTTCTCACATTGATTATTATTGGTGTCTAGAAATGCTACTAATTTATGAACAATTGATTTTGTATCCTGAAAATTTAATGAATTCATTTATCAAATCTAAGAGGCTTTTCCCAGGAGTCTTTAGGGCTTTCTAGACATAAAATCATATTATCAGAGAACTGTGATAATTTGACTTCCTCATTTTTAATTTGAAACATTTTGAATTAGCTAAAACTTGTTTTTTGGCCTAGCATATGATTTATCTTGGAAGATGTTTTACATGCACTTGATAAGGATTTATACTCTGATGCTGTTAAACAAAATGTTCTATATATGTCTTTTATGTCCATTGCTATTCAAAGTTGTTCATTTCTGCTTTTTCCTTATTCATTAACTTTCTGGTTGTTCTGTCTATTATTGAATGTGAGATATTAAAGTCACCTATTACTATTATATTTCTATTTCTTCCTTCAGATCTTTCAATACTTGCCCTATATTTGAGTATTCTGATGTTGAGTGTGTATGTATTTATAATTGATATGTCTTCTTGTTGAATTGGCCATTTTAACATTATGTAATAAACTTTCTTGTCTCCTGTGAGAGTTTTTTTTTTTACCTAATGTATACTTTCTTTTGTATAAATATAGCTATTCATGTTCTCTTCATTACTGTTTACATGGAATATCTATTCTCCACCCCTCCACTTTCAAACTATGTTCATCCTTAAATAGAAGGTCAGTCTATTTACCATGTAGTTGGATTTTGTGTTTTCATTCATGTATTATGTCTTTTGATTGGAAAATCTCCTCTATTTACATTGAAAATAAAATTACGGTTAGGTAAGGATTTACTATTACCATTGTGTGGGTTGTTTTATGTCTTTTCTATAGTATCCTTTTTTCTTTTCCTGTCTTGCTTTTTTTCTTTGTGACTTAATGATTTTTGTTGTAATATTCTTTTATTTCTTTTTTTGCATATCTTCTATAGGTATATTCTAAGTTTCTATGTTATTAATTATTCATGATGCACTGTCAAACTCTAAAACATAGATAATATAAATGACAGTTATAACTTGGGATGGACACTGTCATACTTGTTAAAAGGAACCTTGAAGTAAGTTAGTCATCTAATATTGAGAGGTATAAAACTTGCAGCAAACAAAAAGTGGTAAATTGTATTGTCAACTTGAGCCAACAATCTTATGTTTTCAGAAAACATGCAGGGAAGTTTTACATGAAAGTAGAGCTATTTCAGTTTTTGTTTTTAGTAGTGTTGTTTTTGTGGTGCATAATTTACTTTCTCATGCTTAGCAGAATGCTGCAACAAAGTAGGCACTAAAAAAAATATTTGTTGAATGCATAAATATGTAAGAGAGTGTATGATCAGAAAAGGGTTGTACTAAAACAGTGAATAAAAGGCTGATGGGCAATATCCTTAGCAGTACAAAAGTACATGTTTTTATAGACACTGAGAGATATTTAATATGAAAGCAGTTATTATGCTGCAATTAGTTTAATCCTGTGTAGTATTTCTTAGACTCTTTTATTTAAAGTATGTTCTAGAAATTCTTATGGTAAAATATGTGATATGAGCACACACACAGACGTACCATTATAAATCAGAGAATCAGAAGATCTTGTCCTTTAAAAACAAGAGAAACTTTCTAAAGCTTATCAGAGAACTCTAAGACTTTACTAAATTTTGTGTTTATATGTAAAACCCATAACAAGTAAACAGTGCCTAAAATTTGAGGAAATAACTGAAGACCAGTGACAAAGTTAATTAGATATGTGTTTCATTGACTCAAATGGAGAAATTTAAAAAGCAATATAAATCAGAGTACTAGAAAGGCAATGCTTGCTTCTTTTATCTATCTCTCTGAAGATAAATACTACACATTAAACTCCCATATTTTAGTAGGTAAACATGTGAATCCAAAAAAAAATTTCAACTATGTTCCACCATTTTCTCCAGGTCCTTATTACTCTTGACAACTGAAACATGTCTTGATAGGTCTTCTTGATTGCTGATGTTGTTTGAATATTTGTATCCTTCTCAAAAAAAAAAAAAAAATATGGCCCACAATGTTGGAGGCGGAGTCTGATGGAAGGTAATTTTGTCATGGAGGCAGATCCTTCCTGAATTGCTTGGTATCATATCCATGGTAATATGTGAGTTCTTGCTTTATTAGTTCATGTAAGAGCTGGTTATTAAAACAAATCTGGCAAAACTTTTCCTCTCTCTCTTACTCCTTCTCTCATCATGTTACATGACTGCACCCTCCATATCTTCTCTAATTTTAAAATTCCTGAGGTTCTCACCAGATGCAGATGCTAGTGCCATGCTTCTTGAAAATTTTTAGAACTGTGAGTTTGTTTTTATACAAATTACTCAGCCTTAGGTATTCCTTTATAGAAGTACAACATGGAGTAATACTGGAAATTTGTACCAGGAATGGGTTTGTTGCTGAAAAGACACTTAAAGCTGTGGGAGCAACTTCAAATCTGGGTAATGTACAGAGGTTAGAAGAATTTGGAGAAGTAGAAGATATAAAGTTTAGAGAATGTTTGGAACTTATTAGAGACTATTTAAGTGGTTGTGACCAAAATGCTGGTAAAAATACGGATGGTAAAAGTGAGGCTGTTGATATATCAGGTGGAAAAATGAAAAAGAAACTTATTGGGAACTACAGCAAAGATCATCTTTGTTATGTCTTAGCAAAAATTTAGCTGAATTGTGTCTATGTCCTAGACTTTTTGGAAGACTGAATTTAAGAAGGATAATGTGGGAATACGGAGGAAGAAATTTCTAAGCAGCCAAGTATTCGATAAGTGGTCTGGCTGCTTTGACCACCTAGGAATAGATACATGAGCAAAAGAACTGAATTAAAGGTGGAACTTATATTTTAAAAGTAAAGCAGAGCATAAAAGTTCAAAAATTTTTCAGTCTGGCTCTGTAGTAGGGAAGAAAATAGTCTTTTCAAATGAGGAATCCAGGAGGAGGCAGGGTAACCCCTTATGTAGAGAAATTAGCGTGATTAAAAGTGAGCCAGGTACTAATATTGAACACAATAGGGAGAAGACCTTGAAATATTTTCCAAAACCTTTCAGGCTTTTCCTCTCATGAAGGCCCAGAGGCCTAAGAGGACATATTCATTTGGGGGGTCATGAATAGGGTGCTGTTGACCTATGCCACCTCAGGATGCTGCTCCTTGCATCCCAGCTACTCCAACTCCATCCAAGGTTTGAAGTACTGCAGGTATATCCTGGGCTGCCACTCCAGAGGGTGCAAAGTGTCGGCTTGTGAGTTGCACTTGGTATTAAGCCTTCAGGCACATAGAATGCAATTGGAAAGAAGATTTGGTGGTTTTCACCTAGATTTTAGAGGATGTATTGGAAAGCCTGGGTGCCCAGGCAGAAGCCTGGCACAGGAACAAAGGTTATTCAGAGAAGCTGTACTAGGACAGTGCTAAGGGAAAATGTGGGATTGGAGCTCCCACACAGAGTTCCCATTGAGGCACTGCCTAGTAGAGATGTAGGAATGAGGTCACCACTTTTCAGTTCCCAGAATTGTAGAGCAATAAGCAGCATGCACCCTCATCTGGGAAAAGCTGCAAGCATTGTACTGCAATGCTTGAGAGCAACCACGTGGGCTGCACCCCAACAGAGCCATGAGGGCAAGGCTGCCTAGGGTCTTTGGAGAACACCTCTCACAACAGTGTGCTTAAGATGTGAGAAACAGTATCAAGAATTATTCTGGAGCTTTAGGATTGAATTTCTTGCCCCGATGAATTTTAAAGTTTTATGGGGTTTGTTGTCTCTCTTCTTTGCTAACTTATCCCTTTTGCAATGGGAATGTTTACTCAGTTTCCGTATCACTATTTTATCTTGGAATTAGAAACTTATTTTTTTCTTACAGGCTCATAGCTGAAAGAAACTTGCCTAGCACCTCAGATGAAATTTTAGACTTTGGACTCTTGAACTGATGCTCAAACAGGACTTTGGGGAACTATTTAAAAGGAGTAATCATATTTAGCAATGGGAGAAGGGCAATATATTGGGAAGTGCAGAGTTGAAAATGACATAGTTTGTTTGCTCTTTCCAAATCTCATGTTGAAATGTGCCCCCCTCCTCCCAATGTTAGAAGTGCCATCTAGTGGGATATGTTTAGGTCATGTACATATACCTTTCATGAATGCCTTGGTGCCTTCTGCATTGCAATCAGTGAGTTCTCACTCTATTAGTTAATGCAAGAGTTGTTTTTTATATATATATATATATATTTTTTTTATTGCATTTTAGGTTTGGGGGGTACATGTGAAGAACATGCAAGACTGTTGCATAGGTACACACATGGCAGTGTGATTTGCTGCCTTCCTCCCCCATCACCTATATCTGGCATTTCTCCCCAGGAGCAGAAGGGAAAGGAAGGTGTCTAGACTCTTCTTAAAACCAACTCTTTGTGTGATGGACACAGGGAGGGAAGCATCACACAAAGAGTTGGTTTTTAAGAAGAGTCTGGCACCCTTCCTTTCCCCTCTTGCTCCCTGTCTCATCATGTGACATGCATACTTTCCAGTGTAATTGTAACTTTCCAGAGCCCTCACCAAAAGCAGATGCTAGTGCCATTCTTTGTGAACAGCCTTCTTAAGCATGGACCAAATAAATTTATTTTCTCTATAAAGTACCTAGTGTCAGGTATTCCTTGATAGCAGCACAAAATAGACTAATACAATTATCTACTCAACATTTTTTTCTGCCTGTTAATCCCTTGCCTGTCATCACTGTAGAAGCTAAGAATGCCATGTACATACTTTCTAAGTCCTTTTTGAAGCTAACAATGGCCACCTGACTCAGTTTGAGGAAATTATAAATAAGAACAATACTTCTGGGTGGTGTCTAGTGTTTTTCTTTAAATGAACACTGGAAATCCATGGGTTTTACTACAAAGAAAATGGGGTTTCTTTCTGCATTGTGCATTTTAATGTGAAGACATGATACTTGAAAGTGCAGCAGCCATTGTTGCCCTGTCAGGGGACCTAGTGCCAATGTTAAAGACAACTCAGCAGAAAACTGAAAGAGCTGGTTGGTATTGCTAAGCCACTGAATCAATCACAAAATTTTCCTTCCAGAAATCTCATTAATAAAACAGTAATGTTCCTATAATTTAAGCCATTGTTAATGGGTTTTTGTTACATTTTTTAAAAAAGTAGCAATAACTGATACAACTGTTCTTTTCCAGTGTCTTTCGGTTCATATAAAATAGCCTTCTTCTCTTTCCATTTTTCATAATTTTTTAAAATCAGAATCACATCTAAGATGTCTTTCTTTTTGAAGCCTTTCCTTTCTTCATCATTAAGAATTAGTTGCTCTTCAGGTATATTTGTCATTGATTAGAAAGTATTTATTGAGAAACCTACTATACGACAGACAGTATACTAGATGCTAATAATTTATCATTAAAAATGACCTTTAAAAAGCTAAAAGTTTATAGTACATATAATCGGTTGCTTACCAGTATCATTTCTCTATTATTTATACTAAGGGCCATCATTTCGTTCTGTTGCCCATTGTATCTGGCCATTCTTACATTGCTATAAATACATGAAACCATAATTTATAAGAAAAAATATTTCATTGGCTCATAGTTCTGCAGGCTGTATAGGAAGCATAGTGGGACCTGCTTTTAAAAAGATTTCAGAAAGCTTCCAATCATGGTGGAAGGCAAAGCAAGAACAGACACTTCACATGGAAAGAGCAGGAATAAGAGGGAAGGAGAGAGAGAAAGAAACATAGCGAGAGATAAATAGATAGATAGAATGATAGATAGATAGATAGATGATAGATAGAATGATAGATATATAGCTAGCTAGATAGATAGAGAGAGACAGAGAGGTGTTACACACTGTTAAATGACCAGATCACATTTAAACTCAAAGTGAGAGATCACTTATCACTGAAGAGATGGCCAAAGCCATTCATGGGAGATCCACCTCCGTGTTCCAAACACCTCCTAAAGAGTCCATCTTCGACACTGAGGATTACAATTTCACATGAGATTTGAGTGGGGACAAATATCCAAATTATATCATTCTGCCTCTGGTTTCTCTAAAATATCATGTCTTTCTCACATTGCAAAATAGAATTTTGCATTTCCAACAGTCCCCAATAGTCTTAACTCCCACAAGCATTAACTCAAATGAACTAAGTCTCACCTGAGACAAAGCAAATACCTTCTATCTATGAGCATGTAAAAGCAAAAGGAAGTTAGTTACTTCTGAGATACAATGGGTATATGGACATTGGGAAAACATTGTCATCCAAAAGGGAGAAATCCGCCAAAGAAAAGGGGCTGCAGGTCCCACACAACTGAGAGGTGGGCTCCCAAAGCCTTGGGCAACTTTGACCCTGCGGCATTGCAGTTGCTGAGTGCCTACAGGTTTTTCAGGCACAATGCAAGCTGCTAAGGGTCTGGAGAACAGTGGCCCTCTTCTCACACCTGCACTAGGCACTGTCCCAGTGGGTACTCTGTGCGGGGGCTCCAACAAAATATTTCCCTTTCACACTGCCTTAGTAGAGGTTCTCTCTGAGGGCTCCACCCCTACAGTAAGCTTCTGCATGGGCACACAAGATTTTATGCACATTCTATGAAATCTAGATAGAGGCTACCATACATCTCTACTCTTGCATGCTGCAAGTGTACAGCCTTAACACCACAAAGAAGCATTCTTCAAAGTGGCAGTCTGAGCTGTACATGAGCCCCTTTTAGTTATGGCTAGAGCATCTGAGATATGAGAAGCAGTGCTTTGAGGCTGCACAAAGATGTAGGATCCTGGATCTGAACAACAACAAAAAAAATTCTTTCCTCATAGGTCTCTGTGCCAGTGATGAGAGGAGCTGCTTTGAAGGTCTCTGAAATGCTTTCTAGGCCTTTTCTCTATTGTGTTGGCTATCAAAACTCGACTCCCTTTTAATCAGGCACATTTTTCTAGCAAGTGGTTGCTCCATAGCCTGTTTGGACTCTTCTCCTAAAAATGGGATTTTTTTTTTTCACATGGCCAGGGTGCACATTTTTCAAACTTATATGCTGTGCTTCTATTTTAAATATGAGAACCAGCTACAAGAACAGAAAATCAAACACCGCATGTTCTCACTCATAGGCGGGTGTTGAACAATGCGAACACATGGACACAGGGAGGGGGAGTATCACACACTGGGGTCTGTCGGGGGAAAAAGGGGAGGGATAGTGGGGGGGTAGGGAGTTGGGGAGGGATAGCATGGGGAGAAATGCCAGATATAGGTGATGGGGAGGAAGGCAGCAAATCACACTGCCATGTGTGTACCTATGCAACAATCTTCCATGTTCTTCACATGTACCCCCAAACCTAAAATGCAATAAAAAAAAAAGAAAAAAAAAGACATTTCTATACTCCCAGATCTGAGAATAGGTTGTTAGAAGCAGCCAAACCATATCTTGAATGCTTTACTGCTCAGAAATTTTTTCCACCAGCTACCCTAGGTCATTCGTTTCAAGTACAAACTTGCACAGATCTCTAGGTCATGGACATAATACAACTAAGTTTTTCCACTAAGGCATAGCAAATGACCTTTGCTTCAGTTCCCAATAAGTTGCTTATTTCTATCTGAGACCTCAGAGCTTGGACTTCGTTCTTTGTATCACTATGAGCATCTTCATTACAACTGTTTAATCAGTCTCTAACAAATTCCATTTTCCCTTATCTTCCTGGCTTCTTCTGAGCCCTGCAAAATCTTTTAACTTCTGCTTGTTACCCAGTTCTAATGTCACACCCACATTCTCATATATCTTTATAGCAATGCCCCAATTCTTGGTACCAATTTTCCGTATTAGGCCATTCTTGCATTTCTATAAAGAAATATCTGAGACTAGGTAATTTATAAGAAAAGATATTTAATTAATTCATGGTTCTGCAGGTGGCACAGAATCTGCTTCTTCTGAGTGAGGCTTCAGGAAACTTCCAACCAGGGCAGAAGGTGGAGCAGGAGCAAGTACTTCATATGGAAAAAGCAAAAGCAAGAGAGAGAGAGTGTGGAACAAGGTGCCACACACTTTTAAATGGCCAGATCCTCAGATCCTGTGCATTTTGCTCACTTATCACCAAGGAGAAGGATTTTTTTTTTTTTTTTTTTTTTTTTTTTTTTTTTTTTTTGAGACAGAGTCTTGCTCTGTCACCCAGGCTGGAGTTCAGTGGCACGATCTTGGCTCACTGCAACCTCTGCCTCCCGGGTTCAAGAAATTATCTGCCTCAGCCTCCTGAGTAGCTGGGATTACAGGCACCCACCACCATGACCTGCTAATTTTTTAAAAATCATTTTTATTAGGGACGGGGTTTCACCATATCAGTCAGTCTGGTCTTGAAATCCTGACCTCATGATCCACCTGCCTTGGCCTCCCAAAGTGCTGGGATTACAGGCATGAGTCACCATGCCTGGCCAGGACCATGCCTTTTATGAGGAATCTGTAGCAATGACCAAAACATCTCTCACCTGGCCCCACATCCAATATTGGGAATTACAGTTCAACATGAGATTTGGGAAGGGACAAACGTTCAGACTGTATCACCCATCCTTCCTCCATATAAGATAGGAGAGTCAAACCATATCTGAAGCTCTAAGTCTAAATCAATGCTGCATTAATTCCTTGCTCAGGTTATTTTGCTGGTAATTAATTTAGGGGTAAGCATATTATTTGGCTAATGCAAATAAAATGCAAGGAATGGTTTCCAGGAAAATTTTTCTCATTTCAGAAATGACAGTTTGTTTTCATTTGGTAGACATTTTTATATCTGTTTGCAATGCTTGACACTAATGCAGAGACCATCTTTCAACCATAGATAAAGCCAGACTAAAGGCAAATATAAACAGAATATAGGGATAGAAACTAGGTTTTTGATGAGATTGGTGATCTGCTCAATTAACTAACTCTAAAACATACTTTATCTCAAAACCCCTTATTGTGTAGCATAATAAATTCCATTATTGAATAAGACAGTTTGAGTCAGGATTTTCAGATATGAAATTGATGATATGATAACTAACATACAGCCTGAGAAAATACAAGGGAAATATGGTAAATGAAAAATAAACTCTAGAGGGAAAGGTTTTTGGATCTATTGATAAAAAAACGATAGTCCCATAATAATTAGATTGCTCATTTAAGAGCACATAAATAGATCATGGAAAGTTATTCTTGCTGATTGCTTGTATATACATTCTCTTACTACTAACCAATTTTGTAGTTTTTGGAGTAGCAGTGGCAAGTTTAACTCAAATCATTATTCCATTTCTTTTTGTGAGTGTCTAAATGTTAGCCAGTATTGGACACATTTCTGTGAACACAAGAGAGAAGATACCTAATTATGTTACAAGTGAGTCCTGGGCTATTATCTTACTTGCATTGACCTCTAATATGCTGAGTTAATTTGTTGTGGATTTTACAGCCCATTTAATATGCTGGAAATACTCAATATATGTTACAAAATTAACACTGTGTTTTAAATGCGTGTGGCTTCCATTCCTATTATATTTTTGTGCCATCTAAGCTTTTCTAGTCTTTTGGCAATTGGTATTAACTTTATGCAAAAATTTGCCATTTTTAATAACCTTGGCAATTCCAGTAAAATATTTTTACATAAAAATTTGACTGCATATGCAAACTATCAGAGTTTTAATTTATAAAATTACATCCACCAAGACATATTTATAATGTGCCCTTTTTTATATTCAGAATTTTTATTTTTCATGTTCATTCAAAGGTCAAGGCCACTGCATATAAGTTGGTTTAATCAATTTAATAATGGGTACTGTCTGAGACTTTTATTTTGTTTCATATTCTTGGGCCAAGAATTCAAAGGCCACCTGCATATTTGCAAGTTTATGAAGCTTACACCTGAATTTGGGAAGTTGGTTGGATATAAGGAAACATCTGAAAGAAAATATCCAACAGGCTGGAACAAAGCAGATTGAGGCCAGAGATTAAAAAGTAGGCAGTTCTCATGGAAATTAAAATGTACATTTTAATTCTTCTATACATGTTAACAATAATATTTATATTTTGACCTTAGAATAACCTGGACATAAACATAAATCTTTCCAGTTTTTTCTCTGAACTTTGATTGTGACAGTCAAATAAATTAAAATGTTTAAATGGGATCATACTGACATTTTACTCAAATGTAAGATCCATATAGTCCACATTTAATATTACTGGCTAATTCTTGACATTTTTATAAGAAATTCTAAACACCAAATATTGTGCTTTATAATTGTACTCTAGGACCTCTTCTCTTTTCTCTTGACTCAGGAGGTCTTAAGCTTGGTTCCACAAATTCCCAATATGTACAGAGTTTCAGAAATTCCATACAGGTGTCAGCAAGTTTAAATATATGTATTTGCATAGATGAATTTTTTGGGAGAGAGTTCCATTGATTTCATAGAAAGAATTCATAACCCCCCACATTATTAAGAACCACTTCTCTAAATGTTGTTTTAGGATTGCAATTGCTGCCACTTTCACATGTTTTATTAACCCAATATATTGATGCTATCTACACCTGTAGTACTCTTTCAATCCTTCCTCTTGAGTTTCAGGCTCCTATATTTAACTTTCTGATGGATATATTTGTTTTTGTACATCACAGTCATTTATAGTGCATATATATCAGACTAAATTCATTTTATTTTCCCTTTGCTCTTGTTCACGTCTTTTTATCTTGGAGTTTCTACCTCAATCAATGGCCTATCACCCATCCTGTTATCCAAGTCAAAAAACCAGGCATTGTCTAATTTCTTATCTCTTACCAACCCACTCTGATACCAATAATTACTCTCTAAAGCATATTCTTAAACATCTTCTGAACCTATCCATTTTTTCTATCCTTACTGCCACTATTTTAGTTCAGACTAATATAAATTCCTTAGATTTTTGACAGTTCTTCTAATTGATAATGTAGTCTCTCAGATTTTCCCTGTTCTGATCCACTCTAATCCACACTGCAGCACAATTATCTTCCCCAAACAAAATTTGATTATGTCACTCACTCAGGTTATTTCCCGTTTCATTTATTATGTATGTTCTTGGTTTGTGGTTCCTTTTCTGGGTTCTCTATTCTGTTTCATTGATCTAAGTGTCTTTTTTCTTTTCTTTTCTTTTTTTTTTTTATGCTGGTACCATGCTGTTTTGGTTACTACACCCTCTGTAGTATTATTTGAAATTGGGTAATTTAATTTTTCTGTTTTTGTTATTTTTGCATCAGATAATTCTCTCTACTCTGGGTCTTTTGTATTTCCATGGAAATTTTAGAACAGTTTTTTTTTTTTTTTAATTTTTGAATGCCATTGGTATTTTTATAAGGATTGCACTGAATCTGTAGATTGCTTTGGGTAATGTAAACATTTTAAGAATATTTATTCTTCCAATTCACAAACATGAGGTATTTTTTTCATTTATAGAGATATCTTACTTATTTGACTAATAACTAGGTACTTACTTTTATGTGTGGCCATTGTAAATAGGATTAGTTTTAAATGTTTTTTTCTCCTTTTTTTACTGTTGTAATATAGAAATGTTACCGATTTTTGTATGCCGATTTTCGTATCCTGCAACTTTATTTATAATTTCTAATAGTTTTTTTGTGTGGGGTCTTTAGGTTTTTTCCAGTATAGATTATATCATTCACAAACAAGGATAATTTGATTTTTTCCATTCCAATTTTGATTCATGTAGCATCTATCTTTTGAGTGCTCTAGCTAAGATTTTCATTACTATATTGAAATAACAATAGTAACAATGGACAACCTTGTTGTTTTACAGATCTTAGAGGAAAGGCTTCTAGTTTTTCACCATTCAGTATGATACTAGAAGTGGGTCTCTCATATATAGATTTTATGTTGAGGTATGTTTCTTCTATATCCAGGTTTTTTTTATGGTTTTCGTCATTAAGGGATGTTGAAATTTATCAAATGCTTTTCCAGCATCAATTGAAATGATCATATGGTTCTTATCACTTATTCTGTTGATATGATCTATCACAGTAACTGATCTGTGTGGTTTAATATACCATTCTTACATCCAAGGGATAAATTCCCCTTGATTATTATCAGTAGTCTTTCTAGTGTATTGTTTAATTCAGTTTTTTAGCATTTTCTTGAGAAATTTTGCATCAATATTCATGAGATTTTGTCTTGCAGGGTTTTGTTCTAGATGTGTTTTTCTGGCTTTTGTATCATAGTAACACTAACCTTATAGAATTAGTTTGAAAATATTCTCTCCTTTATTTTTTAGAATAGTGTTTGTAGGATTCGTATTTGTTATTCTTTAAATGTTTGGTAGAATTTAGCAATGAAGTCATCAAATCCTGGACGTTTATTTACTTGGAAATTTTTGTTATGGCTTCATTCTCACTACTTGTTTTTAGTCTGTTCAGGTTTTAGATTTTTTTCTGGTTCAATACTGGCAGGTTTTATGTATCTAGGAATTTATTAATTACTTCTAGGTTTTTCTTAGTTTATTGTCATATAGTTGCACGCAGTAGCCACTAATGGTTCTTTGAATTTCTGCACTATTTGCAGTAATGTCTACTTTTTCATTTCTGATTTTATTTATTGGGATCTTCTCTCTTTTTTCTTGGTAGGTTTGGCTTAATGTTTGTCAACTTGGTTCAAAATGTCAAAAAACAACCTTTTTGTTTCATTGATCTTTTGTATTATTTTTATTTCAGTTTCATTTATTTCTGCTCTGATTTTTTGATATTTCTTTTCTTTTAATTTTGAGTTTGGTTGGTTCTTGCTTTTCTAGAAATTTAAAGTACATTGCCAGATTGCTTATTTTGAGGTTTTTCCTCCTTTCTAATGTAGGCACTTACACCTATAAACTTCCCTTTTTTGTACTACTTTTGTGGTATTCCATAGATTTCGGTATGTTTGGTTTCTATTAACATTTGTTTCAAAAGTTTTTCTTTTGTACATTTGTTTTTATTTAACTTTATTTTTTAAATTGGAGAGGTGCATGTGCAGGTTTGTTATATAGGTAAACTTGTGTCATGAGAGTTTGTTGTGCAGACTATTAAAGCACCCAAGTATTAAGCCTAGTATCCATTAATTATTTTTTCTTATCCCCCCTCTCCTTCCACCCTCCACTTTCTGATAGTCCGCAGTGTGTGTTGCTTCTCTCCCCTGTTTCCATGGATTCTCTTCATTTAGTTCCTGTATTTGGTTTTATTTTGTTTTACATTAGTTTGCTAAGGATAATGGCCTTCAGCTCCATCCATGTTTTTGCAAAGGACATGTGCTCATTTTTTATAGCTGCATATCGCTCTATGGTGTATGTGTACCAAATGTGCTTTATCCATTCTGCCATAGATAGGCATTTAGGTTGATTGCATGTATTGATATTGTAAATAGCACTGCAGTGATCATACATGTGCATGTGTCTTTTTGATAGAATGATTTATAGTCCTTTGAGTATATACTATGTAATGAGTTTGGGATTGCTGGATCAAATGGTGTTTCTGTTTTTATGTCTTTGGGGAAATTGCCAAACTGTTTTCCACAATAGGTGAACTGATTTCCACTTTCACCAATAGGGTATAAGTGTGTTTTATTCTCTGCAGCCCCATGAAAATCTGTTTTTTTTTTTTTTTTACTTTTTAATAATAGCGGTTTCTACATGATTTGATTTTTATTTCTCTAATGATCAGTGATGTGCTTTTTTTTTTTTATATATGATATAGGCTGCATGTGTGTCTTTTTTTTTTTTAAGTGTTTGTTCCTGTTCTTTATCCACTCTTTTAAAGGGTTGTTATTTTATTGTAAATGTGTTTAAGTTCCTTATAGATGTTGGCTATTAGACCATTGTCATATGCATAGTTTGCAAAAATTTTCTCCTATTCTGTAGTTGGTTGTCTGTTCACTCTGTTGCTAGTTACCTTTGCTGGGCAGGAGATCTTCAATTTAATTAGATCTCATTTGCCAATTTTTGGTTTTGTTGCAATTGCTTCTGGCATCTTTGTCAAGGAATTCTTTTCCATTCCTATGACCATAAAGATATTGCCTACGTTGTCTTACAGGGTTTATAGTTTTGGGTTTCACATTTAAATCGTTAACCCGTCTTGAGTTGATCTTCGTATATAGTATAAGAAAGGGCTCCAGTTTCACCTTCTGCATATGGATAGCCAGTTATTCCAGAACCATTTATTGAATAGGAAGTATTTTCTTATTACTGATATTGTTTAACTTTGATGAAGATCAGATAGTTGCAAGTGTGCATTTTATTTCTGTGATCTCTATTTAGTTCCTTGGGTCTATGTGTCTGTTTTTGTACCAGTACTATGTCCTTTTGGTTATTGTAACCGTGTAACGTAGTTTGAAGTCAGGTAGGGTGATGCCTTTAGCTTTGTTCTTTTTACTTAGATTTTCCTTGGCTATTCATGCTCCATTTTATTTCCATATTAAATAATTTTAAAGTAGTTTTTTTTTCTAGTTCTGTGAAAAATGCCATTGGTAGCTTAATTGGAATGGTGTCAAATCTATACATTTCTTTGGATAATATGGCCATTTGAATGGTATTGATTCTTCCTATCCATGAGCATGGAATGTTTTTAATTTGTTTGTGTCATCTCTGATTTCTTTGAGTAGTGTTTTGTAGTTCTTCCTGTAGAGATCTTCGCCTCCCTTGTTAGTTGTATTTCCAGGTAGTTTTGTGTGTGTGTGTGTGTGTGTGTGTGTGTGTGTGTGTGTGTGTAGCAGTTGTAAATGGGATTGCATTTCTAGTTTGGCTCTCGACTTGACTGTTATTGATCTATAGGGATGCTAGTAATTTTTGTACATGGCTTTCTATTCTGAGACTTTGCTGAAGTTGTTTATCAGCTTAAGAAGCTTTGGGGTTGAGACTATGGCATTTTCTAAGCATAGATTTATGTCATCTACAAATAGTAATAATTTGACTTCCTCTCTTCCTATTTGAATTCCCTTTATTTCTCTCTCTCTTGCCTGATTGCTCTGGCCAGGACTTCTAATTCTGTGTTGAATAAGAGTGGTGTGATAGCACATTCTTTTCTTGTGCCAATTTTCAAGAGGAATGCTTCCAGCTTTTGCCCATTGAATAGGATATTATCTGTGGTTTTGTCATAGATGGCTGTTATTTTTTTTGAGGTATGTTCCTTCAATACCTAGTTTTTTTTAGAGTATTCAACATGAAGTGGTGCTGAATTTTATCAAAAGCTTTTTCTGTATCTATTGAGATAATTATGTGGTTTTTTTTTTTTGTGTTGTGTTCTATTTATGTGATGAATCACATTTATTGATTTGCACATGTTTAATCCATTTTACATCCCAAGTAAAGCCTATTTGATTGTAGGGGATAAATATTTGATATGCTGCTGGATTCAGTTAGCAAGTATTTTGTTGAGGATTTTTGCTTTGATGTTTATTAAGGGTATTGGCCTGAAGTTTGTTTTTTGTTTGTTTGTTTATTTGGTCTCTCCCCAGGTTTTGGTATCAGGATGATACTTGCCTCATAGAATGAGTTACAGAGGAAGTCCTCCTCCTCAATATTTTGGAATAGTTTCAGTAGGAATGGTAACAGCTGTTTTTTGTACATCTAGTAGAATTCAGCTTTAAATTTGTATGGTTCTTGGCCTAGGCTACTTACTTCTGATTTGAATTCAGATCTCATTATTGGTTTATTCAGTGATTCAATTTCTTTCTGGTTCAATACCTTCAGGATGTATAAGTCCAGAAGTGTATCCACTTCTTTTTGATTTTCTAGTGGTGTTCATAATATTCTAATGGTTTTTGTATTTCTGTGGGGTCAATGGTAATAACCCTTTTGTAATTTATGATTGTTTATTTGGATCTCTCTCTCTTTTCTTCTTTATTAATTTAGCTAGAAGTCTACCTTATTATATTTTCAAATAGTAAAGAGCTCATGAATTTGTTGATTTTTTTGGTGTGTGTGTGTGTGTGTGTGCGTGTGTGTGTGTGTGTGTGTGTTTCTCAGTCTCCTTCAGTTCATCTCTCATCTTGTTATTTCATCTCTTATGCTAGACCTGGGGTGGGTTTTCTCTTTGTTCTTGGATTCTTTTAGTTGTGATGCACTGTCTTAGCTGTGTCTTAAATTCTGATGTGTCGTATCTTTGTTCTCATTAGTTTCAAATAACTTCTTGGATTCTGCCTTAATTTCATTATTTACCTAAAAGTCATTTGACAGCACGTTATTAAATTTCCATGTAATTGTATGTTTTTGAGTGGATTTCTTAGTCTTGACTTCTAATTTGATTGTGCTGTACTCTGAAAGATTGGTTGTTACTATTTTAGTTTTTCTGCATTTGCCAATGATTGTTTTGCTTCCGATATTGTGATTGATTTTAGAGTATGTGCGATACGATGATAAGAAGAATGTATATTCACTTGTTTTGGGGAAGAGAGTTCTGTAGCTAAATATCAGGTCCATTTGATCTAGTGCTGAATTCAGGTTCTAAATATTGCTAATATTCTATCTTGATGATCTGTCTAATATTGTCAGTTAGATGGTAAAATCTCCCACTATTTTTGTGTGGGAGTCTAAGTTTTTTATGGTCTCTAAAAACATGCTTTATGAATCTGAGTGCATTTGTGTTTGATGCATATATACGTAGAATAGTTAAGACTCATTGAATTGAACCCTTTACCAATATGTAATGATCTTCTTTGTCTTTTTTTTTTTATCACTTTTGGTTAGAAAACTGTTTTATCTGAAACTTGGATTCCAACCCCTGGTATTTTCTGTTTTTTATTTTCTTGGTACATTTTTCTCCACCTCTTTTTTGAGCCTACATGTGTCATTGCAAGTAAGATTGTTCTTTTGAAGACAACATGCCAATGAATCTCGGTTCCTAATTCAGCTTTTCACTCTGTAACTTTTAATTGATTATCTACTCCATTTATACTCAAAATTTGTATTAATATATTTGAATTGGATATTGTCATCATGATGTTAGCTGGCTTTTATGTAGACTTGTTTATGTGGTTGCTGAAGCCTAATTATTAACTCAGAAAATAAAATAATGGAAAAATACTAAATAAATAAAGTGTACACCACAAGATAATAATATACGTTTCAAGATATTCTTGTCATTCCAATCCCACAGAAAACAGTAATCTTGCCCACACATCAAGTACGTAACTACCACAACCAGCAACTGGGAAAAACAGCACACAAAAATTCTCTATAACTAAGGTTATACAGAGTCATCACCGCTAAAAGCACCAAGATCAAGTTAGGCTACAATAAAATATGAACATTGAAGTCACATCCTTACAAAGAAGAAAAAAAATAAAAAATAAAGTTCAATCAAAAATAAATTCTGGAACAAGTTAAAGAAATAGTCTACCCAAATGAGAAGAAAACATAAAAGAAATTCTGGTAATATAATAAACAGGGTTTTACAACACTCCCAAAAAAATCACACCATTTCCCCAGCAATGGACCTAACCAAGAAGAAATCTCTGAAATGCCAGACAAAAAATTCATAAGGTTGATTATTAAGATACTAGAGGAGATATCAGATAAAGAGTCAAACCACCATAAGGAAATTTTTTTAGAAGTCCAGCCTATGAATGAAAGACTATCCAGAGAAATAGGTATTATTTAAAAAATTCAGAACTCCTGAAAATGAAAGACACACTTAGGTAAATACAAAATTCAGTTGAATTTTTTAACCATAGACTAGAACAAGTAGAAGAAAGAATTTCAGTGCTCGAAGACAAGGCTTTCAAATTCACTCAATTAGACAATGACAAAACAAAAGAATTAAAAAATAAAGTCTCTAAGAAATATGGGACTATGTAAAATGGCCAAACCTAAGAATAATTGGTGTTCTTGAAAGATAAGACTAAAAGTTTTAAAAAAATGTATTTGAGGAAATAATTGAGGGAAACATCCTTGGTCTTGCTAGATATGTGGACATCAAAAAAGAAACTGGGTAACTTATTGCAAAAAGATCACCATCAAGTCACATACTCATCAGGCTATCTAAAGTCAAAATAAAGAAAACAATCTTAAGAGCTGTGAGGGAAAAGCATTAGTTAAACTATAAACAAAAATCTACCAGACTAAGAGCAGATTTCTCAGCAGAAATATTACAAGTCAGAAGTGATTGGGGTCTTACCTGTAGCCTCCTTAAAAAAAATAATTTTCAGCCCCCAAATTTTGTGTCCGATGTAACTAAGCTTCATAAACAAAAGAGAAAGTCTTCTTCAGACAAACAAATACTGAGAAAATTTCCCACCCCCAAAACAGCACTGCAAGAAATGCTAAAGAAGACAGACAAGTTAGCCTGTTAGAAGCAGCTGTGGTACGTGGCACTTATGGAGAGGAATGAAAGGGGCAAGTGAATTCAACACCTTCAACAGATATATCCAGGTTCTTGCATTGGGACTGAATAAGCAAGCAATTGGGACCCACAGAAAGCAAGGACAGGCAGCGGTGGGAGTGACAGCTCACCTGGAAACAGCGTGGAGCCAAAGGGACCCCCAACTCCAGCCAGGGGGAGGTGGTGAATAATTGGTGACCTTCCCTGGAAGCCATGCTTCTCCCACAAATATTTGCAACTTGTGGATCAGGAGATCCCTTCGTGATGCCACACAATCAGGGCCTTTGGTCTGATCCACAGAGCTGTGTGCAGTCTTAGCAATACAACTGCTCAGGAGTACACAAAGACCAAGGAGCTTTGCATGCTCTGGCCCAGGAATCCCCGCCAAGGTAAAAAAAATAAAAATAAGATTTTGAAAAGAGAGTGGATCCAAGATGGCCGATTAGGAGCAGCTGAGGATTGCAGCTCCCAGTGAAAGCGTGGAGGGTGAGTGGACGCCGCATTGCCAGACAGATTTTTATTGCCCCACAGACCAGGAGATTCCCAGGGGTAGGAGCCCCCACGGGTCGCCAGCGCTGCTGTTTGGGCGGCGTCCCAGCGCAGCGGTTCCCCATACAAAATACGTGGGTCCAGGTGCCGTTTTAGCTGGCAATTGGAGCTCCGGGAAGGCAGAGCCGCCCATTCATCTGATTAAAAAGGGGACTGAAACAAGTAGCCAGGCCGGGAGATTTCCTGGGCAAAAACGACACGAATCTCCGCGCCTGCCGGTTTCAGCGAGCGCAGTGGGTCACCGCACCGGGAAATCACACAGATCCCGCGCCTTTCAACAGGCGGCTGGAACACCTGGGAGACTCTGAGGCAGGGAGCCAGGTGATCAGGCTCGGCTGGTCCCACCCCCACAAAAAACAGCCATTGGAAACGCTCTGGATCGAGAGTTTCACAGCAAGCACAGCTGAGCCCAGGATGGCCCACTCTGTGGGGGGAGGGGCGTCCGCCATTACTGAGGCAGTCCTGCTGCTACAGAGGTAGTTTGCCATTGCCAAGGCAGTTCTCACTACACCGGTATAAACAGGACTGCAGGGAAGTTCATATGGCAGCTGGGCGGAGCCCACAGCAGCTCAGCAAAGCCTCTGTACGCAAACAGTGACTAGGCTGCCTCATCGCTGGGCAAGGCAGCCCTGAGAAAAAGGCAGCAGCACCAGGGGAAACTCATAAATAAAGCCCTAACTCCCCGGGACAGAGCACCTGGGGAAAAAAGGGGTTTATGAGTTCTGCTGCAGCAGACTTAAACGTACCTGCCCAGCAACTCTGAATGAACAACGGAGCTCACAGCTCAGCACTTGAGCTCCTATAAAGGAAACTATGTCTCCTCAAGCAGCTCCCCTGATCCCCGCATATCCAACGAGTCCACCTCACAAAGGAGTGCTCAGACGGACATCTGGCGGGTATTCTTCTGGGACAAAGATAGCAGAAGAAGAGACTGGCAGCAACAGTTACTGTTCTGCAGCTGCTGCAGGTGATCCCCCAGGCAAGCAGGGCCGGGAGTGGACCTCAGCAGTCCTACAGCAGAGGGGTCAGACTGTTAGAAGGAAAACTAAGAAACAGAAATAAATAACTTCATCATCAACAAACGGGACGTCCACTGAGAGACTCCATCTGAAAATCACCAACCACAAAGACCACACATAGATAAATCCACAAAGATAGGAAGAAACCAGCACAAAAAGGAGGTAAACACCCGAAACCAGAACGCCTCTCCTCCTACAAGGGATCACAACTCCTCACCAGCAAGGGAACAAGGCTGGATGGACAATGAGTGTGATGAAATGACTGAATCAAGCTTCAGAAGGTGGGTAGTAAGAAACTTCTGTGAGCTAAAAGAACATGTTCTAACCCAATGCAAACAAACTAACAACCTTGAAAAAAGATTTGATGAAATGCTAATGAGAATAACCAACTTAGAGAGGAATGTAAGTGAATTGATGGAGCTAAAAAACACAACACAAGAACTTTGCGAAGCATACACAAGTTTCAACAGCCGAATTGACCAAGCAGAAGAAAGGATATCAGAGGTCGAAGATCAACTCAATGAAATAAAACGAGACGGAAAGAGTAGAGAAAATAGGGTAAAAAGGAATGAACAAAGTCTCCAAGAAATATGGGACTATGTGAAAAGACCTAATCTACGTTTGATAGGTGTACCTGAATGTGAAGGAGAGAATGAATCCCAAGCTGGAAAATACTCTTCAGGATATTATCCAGGAGAACTTCCCCAACATAGGAAGGCAGGCCAATATTCAAGTCCAGGAAATACAGAGAACACCACAAAGATATTCCTCAAGAAGAGCAACCCCAAGGCACATAATCGTCAGATTCACCAGGGTTGAAATGAAGGAGAAAATGCTAAGGGCAGCCAGAGAGAAAGGTCGGGTTACCCACAAAGGGAAGCCCATCAGACTCACAGCAGATCTCTCAGCAGAAACCCTACAAGCCAGAAGAGAGTGGGGGGCCAATATTCAACATCCTTAAAGAAAAAGAACTTTCAACCTAGAATTTCATATCCAGCCAAACTGAGCTTCATAAGTGAAGGAAAAATAAAATCCTTTGTGAACAAGCAAGTTCTCAGAGATTTCATCACCACCAGGCCTGCTTTATAAGAGCTCCTGAAAGAGGCACTAAACATAGAAAGGAACAACCAGTACCAGCCACTCCAAAAACATACCAAACAGTAAAGACCATCAACACAATGAAGAAACTGCATCAACTAACGGGCAAAACAGCCACCTAGCATCAAAATGGCAGGATCAAATTCACACATAACAATATTAACCCTAAATGTAACTGGGCTAAGTGCCCCAATTAAAAGACATAGACTGGGCAAACTGGATAAAAAGCCAAAACCCGTCTGTGTGCTGTATCCAGGAAACCCATCTCACATGCAGAGATACACAAAGGCTCAAAATAAAGGGATGGGGGAAGATTTACCAAGCAAATGGAGAGCAAAAAAAAGCAGGAGTTGCAATTCTCATCTCTGATAAAAATAGACTTTAAACCAACAAAGATCAAAAGAGACAAAGAAGGACATTACATAATGGTAAAAGGATCAATGCAACAAGAAGAGCTAACGATCTTAAATATATACGCACCCAATACAGGAGCGCCCAGATACATAAGGCAAGTTCTCAATGACTTACAAAGAGACCAAGATTCCCACACAATAATAGTGGGAGACTTCAACACCCTGTTGTCAATGTTAGACAGATCAACAAGACAGAAAATTAACAAGGATATCCAGGACTTGAACTCAGACATGGATCAAGCAAACCTAATAGACATTTACAGAACTCTCCACCCTAAATACACAGAATATACATTCTTCTCAGCACCACATCGCACCTACTCTAAAATTGACCACATAATTGGAAGTAAATCACTCCTCAGCAAATGCAAAAGAACAGAAATCATAACAAACACTCTCTCAGACCACAGTGCAATCAAGTTAGAACTCAGAATTCAGAAACTGACTCAGAACCACACAAGCTTCATGGAAACTGAACAACTGGCTCTTGAATGTTGACTGGATAAACAATGAAATGAAGGCAGAAATAAAGATGTTCTTCAAAACCAACGACAACAAAGACACAACATACCAGAATCTCTCGGACACATTTAAAGCAGTCTCTACAGGAAAGTATATAGCAATAAATGCCCACATGAGAAGCAAGGAGAGATCTAAAATTGACACCCTATCATCAAAATTGAAAGAGCTAGAGGAGCAAGATCAAAAAAACTCAAAACCTAGCAGAAGACAAGAAATAACTAAGATCAGAGCAGAACTGAAGGAGATAGAGACACGAAAATCTCTTCAAAAAATCAACAAATCCAGGAGCTGGTTTTTTGAAAAGGTCAACAAAATAGACAGACCACTAGCCAGATTAATAAAAAAGAAAAGAGAAAATAATCAAATAAATGCAATAAAAAACGATAAAGGGGATATCACCACAGATTCCACAGAAATTCAAACCATCATCAGAGATTATTACAAACAACTTTATGCACATAAACTAGTAAACCTGGAAGAAATGGATAAATTCCTGGACACATGCATCCTCCCAAGCCTAAACCAGGAAGAAGTCGAAACCCTGAATAGACCAATAACAAGGTCTGAAGTTGAGGCAGCAATTAAGAGCCTACCACCCAAAAAAAGCCCAGGTCCAGATGGGTTCACAGCCGAATTCTACCAGACATACAAAGAGGAGCTGGTACCATTCCTTCCTGAAACTATTCCAAACAATCCAAAGAGAGGGAATCCTTCCTAAATCATTTTATGAGACCAACATCATCCTGATACCAAAACCTGGCAGAGACTCAGCAAGGAAAAGAAAACTTCAGGCCAATATCCATGATGAACATAGATGCAAAAATCTTCAATAAAATACTGGCAAACCAACTGCAACAGCACATCAAAAAGCTTATCCACCATGATCAGTAGGCTTCATCCCAGGGATGCAAGGCTGGTTCAACATACGCAAATCTATAAACATAATCCACCACATAAACAGAACCAAAGACAAAAACCACATGATAATCTCAATTGATGCAGAGAAGGCCTTTGACAAAATTCAACAGCCCTTTATGCTAAAAACGCTCAATAAACTAGGTATTGATGGAACGTATCTCAAAATGATGAAAGCTATTTACGACAAACCAACAGCCAATATCATACTGAATGGGCAAAAACTAGAAGCATTCCCTTTGAAATCTGGCACTAGACAAGGATGTCCTCTCTACCACTCCTATTCAATATAGTACTGGAAGTTCTAGCCAGAGCAATCAGGCAAGAAAAAGAAATAAAGGGTATTCAAATAGGAAAGGAGGAAGTCAAATTGTCTCTATTTGCAGACGACATGATTGTATATCTAGAAGACCCCATCGTCTCAGCCCAAAATCTCCTGAAACTGATAAGCAACTTCAGCAAAGTCTCAGGATATAAAATCAATGTGCAAAAATCACAAGCATTCCTATACACCAATAACAGACTTAAGGACAGCCAAATCAAGAACCAACTGCCATTCACAATTGCTACAAAGAGAATAAAATACCTAGGAATACAACTAACAAGGAACGTAAAGGACCTCTTCAAGGAGAACTACAAACCACTGCTGAGTGAAATAAGAGAGGACACAAACAGATGGAGAAATATTCCATGTTCATGGCTAGGAAGAATCAATATTGTCAAAATGGCCATACTGCCCAAAGTAATTTACAGATTCAATGCTATCCCTATCAAGCTACCAATGACCTTCTTTGAAGAACTGGAAAAAACCACCTTAAACTTCATATGGAACCAAAAGAGAGCCCGCATAGCCAAGTCAATTCTAAGCAAAAAGAACAAAGCTGGAGGCATCACAGTCCCGGCCTTCAAATTATACTACAAAGCTACAGTAATCAAAACAGCATGGTACTGGTACCAAAACAGAGATATAGACCAATGGAACAGGACAGAGACCTCCGACGCAACACAGCACATCTACAACCACCTGATCTTTGACAAACCTGACAAAAACAAACAATGTGGAAGCGAGTCTCTGTTTAATAAATGGTGTTGGGAAAACTGGCTAGTCATGTGCAGAAAGCAGAAGCTGGACCCCTTCCTGACACCTTACACTAAAATTAACTCCAGATGGATTAAAGACTTAAACATAAGACCTAACACCATAAAAACCCTAGAAGAAAATCTAGGCAAAACCATTCAGGACATAGGTGTAGGCAAGGACTTCATGACCAAAACACCAAAAGCAGTGGCAACAAATACCAAAATAGACAAATGGGACCTAATCAAACTCCATAGCTTCTGCACAGCAAAAGAAACAGTCATTAGAGTGAATCGGCAACCAACAGAATGGGAAAAAATTTTTGCAGTCTACCCATCTGACAAAGGGCTGATAACCAGAATCTACAAAGAACTGAAACACATTTTCAAGAAAAAGACAAACAAGCCCATTCAAAAGTGGGCGAAGGATATGAACAGACACTTTACAAAAGAAGACATACATGAAGCCAACAAACATATGAAAAAATGCTCATCAATCACTGGTCATTAGAGAAATGCAAATCAAAACTACATTGAGATACCATCTCACGCCAGTTAGAATGGCGATCATTAAAAAATCTGGAGACAACAGATGCTGGAGAGGATGTGGAGAAATAGGAACGCTTTTACACTGTTGGTGGGAGTGTAAATTAGTTCAACCATTGTGGAAGACAGTGTGGCGATTCCTCAAGGACCTAGAAATAGAAATTCCATTTGATCCAGCAATCCCATTACTGGGTATATATCCAAAAGACTATAAATCGTTCTACTATAAGGACACATGCACACGAATGTTCATTGCAGCACAGTTTACAATAACAAAGACCTGGAACCAACCCAAATGCCCATCAATGATAGACTGGACAGGGAAAATGTGGCACATATACACCATGGAATATTATGCAGCCATCAAAAACGATGAGTTCGTGTCCTTTGTAGGGACATGGATGAACCTGGAAACCATCATTCTCAGCAAACTGACACAAGAACAGAAAATCAAACACCGCATGTTCTCACTCATAGGCGGGTGTTGAACAATGGGAACACATGGACACCGGGAGGGGAGTATCACACACTGGGGTCTGTCGGGGAGAAAAAGGGGAGGGATAGTGGGGGGTGGGGAGTTGGGGAGGGATAGCATGGGGAGAAATGCCAGATATAGGTGATGGGGAGGAAGGCAGCAAATCACACTGCCATGTGTGTACCTATGCAACAATCTTCCATGTTCTTCACATGTACCCCCAAACCTAAAATACAATAAAAATAAATAAATAAATAAATAAATAAAATAAAAAAATAAAAAATAAAAAGAAAAAAATGCAACCATTAATAGCCTTAGGAAGGCAGATGAAGACAGGGAGCCAAGCAGCAGTGTTCTGTAAGCCTCACTTCCATGGCATCTCATGGGTTAAGACCCACTGGCTTGGAATCACAGACAGCCACCAGCAGAGTGCTGAAGTCCACCAGAGACAGAACCCAATTTCCAGGCCAAGGGACAGTCACCATCTCTGAGGTTCTGGAGACTCAGCCATTCTAGTTTACCAGCTATGGAGAGTACCTATGGTCCAGACCAAGAGGGGTCCCTCATGGCCCATTGCAGTGACCTTTTCAGATATTGGCCAGCGTGCTTCTTTAAGCAAGACTCCAATCCATTCCTCCTCAATTGGTGGGACTTCTGTGCACAGGCTTCAGCCACTCCAGCCAGGGTTTTATGGATAAAGCTCAGACATCTTCCTGGGACAGAGCTACTGGGGGAGAAGGTTGGGCGCCGTCTCTGCAGTTTGGTTGACTAAGTTACTGCAGTCCACCAGCTTTAAGAAAACAAATGGTCCAGATGAGTAAGGGTACCCTCAATGTAGCACACCTGTTCTACCAAAAAACAGCCAGACTGCTTATTTAAGCAGGTCCCTGATCCCATTCCTCCTAATAGATATCTGCAGAACTCTCCACACAAAAACAACAGAATATACATTATTCTCATCAGTACAGGGCACTTACTCTAAAATTGATAACATGTTCCAGAAGTAAAACACTCCTCAGCAAATGCAAAAGAATTGAAATCCTAACAGTCTCTCAAACCACAGAACAATCAAATTAGAACTAAATATTGAAAAATTCACACAAAAACATACAACTACATGGAAATTGAACAACCTGCTCATAAACGACTCTCAAGTTAATAATGAAATTAAGGCAGAAATCAAGAACTTCTAGGAAGCTAATGAGAATGAAGAAACAATGTACCAGAATCTCTGAAACACAGCTAAAACAGGGTTAAGAGGGAAATTTATAGCTTTAAATCCCCACATCAAAAAGCTAGAAAGATCTCAAATCAACAACCTAACATCACAAGTAAAAAGAACTAGAATCAAGAGCAAACAAACCCCAAAGCTAACAGAAGACAAAAAAAAAAAAAAAACCAAAAAAAACAAACCAAACCAAACAAACGAAAAATCCCTAAGATCAGATCTGAACTGAAGGAAATAGAGACATGAAAATCTCTTCAAAAAATCAACAAATTTGGGGAGCTATCTTTCCTTTTTTGAAAATGTTAGTAAAATAGACCATTAGCTAGACTAATAAGAAAGGAGAGAATAATCAAATAACAAAATAAGAAAAAATAAAAGGGATATCACCACTGACTCCACAGAAATACAAGCAACCATCCAGAATACTATCAACATTTCTATGTACATAATCTAGAAAATTTAGAAAAAATGGCCAATTTCCTGTACAAATACATCATCCCAAAACTGAACCTGGAAGAAACTGAATCCCCAAACAGAACAATAATGCGTTCTGAAATCGAGGCAGTAATAAATAAATAGCCTACCAACCAAAAAAAGCCCAGATCCAGACAGATCCACAGTTGAATTCTACCAGAGGTACAAAGAGAATCTAGTACCATTTCTACTGAAACTGTTCCAAACAATTGAAGAGGAGGGATTCTTCCCCTAATTCATTCTATGAGGCCAGTATCATCCTGATAACAAAATCTGGCAGAGACACAACAACAAAAGAAAACTTCAGGTCAATATCCTTGATGAACATCATTAAAAATTCCTCAATAAAATAATGGCAAACCAAATTTAGCAGCACATCAAAAAGCTTATCCACCATGATCAAACTGACTTCATCCCTGAGATGCAAGGTTGATTCAACACATGCAAATCAATAAACTCAATCATCACATAAACAGAACTAAAAGCAAAAAACACATGAATATCACAATAGATGCAGAAAAAGAGCTTTGATAAAATTCAACATCCTTTCATGTTTAAAACTCAATAAACTGGGTATTGAATAATCATATCTCAATATAAATAATAGCCATATGCAACAAACTCACAGACAGTATCATACTGAATAGGGAAAAGCAGGAAGCATTTTTCCATGAAAAACAGAATAAGATACACCTCCCATTTACAAACATAGTATTGGAAGTTCCTCCCAGGGCAATCAAGCAAGAGAAAAATAAAGGTACTCAATTACAAAAAGAGGAAGTCAAACTATCTTTTTTGGCAGATCACATGATTCTACATCTGGAAAACCTCATTGTTTCAGTCAGAAGCTTCTTAAGCTGATAAGCAACTTCAGCAAAGTCTCTCGATACAAAATCAATTTAAGAATTAAGTTCTGGGTACATCTGCAGAACGTGCAGGATTGTTACATAGGTATACACGTGTCTTGGTGGTTTGCTCCATCCATCCCCCTGTCTGCGACCTTGGAGTATTTCTCCTAAGGTTATCCCTCCCCAATAGCCCCACCCCCAGCTATCCCTCCCTATGTGCCCCCATCCCCAAACAGCCCCTGTGTGTGATGTTCCCCTCCCTGTGTCCATATATTCAGATTGTTGAACACCCACTTATGGACGTAGGAGCATGCAGTGTTTGGTTTTCTGTTCTTATGTCATGCTGAGAATGATGGTTCCAGCTTCATCAGTGTCCTGCAAATAACATGAACTCATGATTTGGTACGGCTGCATAGTATTCCATGGTGTATATGTGCCACATCTTTTTTTTCTTTTAGAAATTAATTTCACTATTTAAAAACATACCTACAAAGTGGGTACAGCAACAAAAGAAGTCCACCTAGTATAGATTTCAGTATCAGGTTCCACCAGTCAGTTTAGCATGCCTTTTATCTCCTGTACCTTTATCAAACAGTGTTTGTTTTCCAGAAGGAGAACCAGAATAGAGCTAGCTCATTATATCCAGGTAAAACATTGACAAAATATCCAATTGTATGGCCATAGTCATCTAGTAAAGTCTAAATGATATTGAGAATATATATATATATATATTATATATATAATATGTATATTAGTAGATAATATGCCCTTATACATATAAAAATACAGAAGAGGGTTTTTAAATTTCTTAGAATTTTCATTGCCTTGTTATTTCATCTCCAAATAGACAACATTTACAACTGAAGATCAATCTGCTGCACAGGAAAAACTGACCTGGCAAAACCCTAGGTCTTTAGTTATTTGCTATGTTCATTATTAGCTATTAAAATTCCCTGGCATGGCCAGGTGCATGGCTCATGTCTGTAATCCCAGCACTTTGGGGCCACAGTTTCTTTATCCAATCTATCTTGGTGGGCATTTGGGTTGGTTCCAAGTCTTTGATTTTGTGAACAGTGCTGCAATAAACGTGCATGTACATGTGTCTTTATAACAGAATGTTTTATAATCTTTAGGTATATACTGAGTAATGGGATTGCTGGGTCAAATGGTATTTCTAGTTCTAGATCCTTAAGGAATCGCCACATTGTCTTCCACAATGGTTTACACTCCCACCAACAGTGTAAAAGCATTCCTATTTCTCCACATCCTCTCCAGCATCTGTCTCCTGATTTTTTAATGATTGCAATTCTAACTGGCATGAGATGGTATCTCGATGTGTTATAGATTTGCATTTCTGTAATGCCCAGTGATGATGAACTTTTTTTCATATGTTCATTGGCTGCATAAATGTCTTCTTTTGAGAAGTGTCTGTTCATATCCTTTGCCCTCTTTTTGATGGGGTTGTTTTTTTCCTTGGAAATTTAAGTTCTTTGTAGATTCTGGTTATTAGCCCTCTGTCAGATAGGTAGATTGCAAAATTTTTTTTCCCATTCTGTTGGTTGCCGGTTCACTCTAATGATAGTTTATTTTGCTGTGCAGAGAAGCTCTTAAGTTTAATTAGATCCCGTTTGTCTATTTTGGCTTTTGTTGCCATTGATTTTGGTGTTTTAGTCATGAAGCCCTTACCTATTCCTATGTCCTGAATGGTATTGCCTAAGTTTTTTTCCAGGGTTTTTATGGTGCTAGGTCTTATGTTTAAATCTTTGATCCATTTGGAGTTAATTTTTGTATAAGGTGTAAGGAAGGGTTCCAGTTTCAGCTTCTGCATATGTCTAGCCAGTTTTCCCAGCACCATTTATTAAACAGGGAATTCTTTCTCTATTGCTCATTTTTGTCAGGTTTGTCAAAGATTGAGTAGTTGTGGATGTATGCCATTACTTCTGAGGCCTCTGTTCTGTTTCATTGGTCTATATTTCTGTTTTGGTACCAGTACCATGCTGTTTTGATTACTGTGGTCTTGTAGTATAGTTTGAAGTCTGGCAGCATGATGCCCCCAGTTTTATTTTTTTGCTGAGGGTTGTCTTGGCTATGTGGCCTCTCTTTTGGTTCCATATGAAGTTTAAGGTGTTTTTTTTCCAATTCTATGAAGAAAGTCAATGGTAGCTTGATGGAGATAGCATTGAATCTATAAATTACTTTGAACAATATGGCCATTTTCACAATATTAAGTCTTCCTAACCATGAGCATGGAATGTTTTTCCATTTGTTTGTGTCATCTCTTATTTCCTTGGGCATGTGTTTGTAGTTCTCCTTGAAGAGGTCCTTCACATCCCTTGTTAGTTTTATTCTGAGGCATTTTATTCTCTTTGTAGCAGTTGCACATGGGGGTTCACTCATTATTTGGCTCTCTGTTTTGTCTGCTATTGGTATATAGGAATGCTTGTGATTTTTTGCACATTGATTTTTTATCCTGAGACTTTGCTGAAGTTGCTTATCAGCTTAAGGAGATTTTGGGATGAGACAATGGGGTCTTCTAAATATACAATCATGTCATCTGCAAATAGAGACAATTTGACTTCCTCTTTTTTACTTTTAAGTGCCTTAATGGATATAAACAAAATCTAACTGTGTGTTGTTTACAAAGGACTCAGTTTAGGTTTAAGGATACACATAGGCTCAAAGTGAAAGGATAAAAAACATATTCCATGCAAATGATCACCCGAAGAGATCAAGAGGCTATAACAATGGTAAATATATATGAATCCAATATCAGAGCACCTAATCTATTAAGCAAATATTTACAGAATTGAAGGGAGAAATAGAGAGTAATCCAATAATAGTAGGGGAGATTCAATACCCTGCATTTGGCAATGGGTAGATTATACAGTCAGAAAATCAATAAGGAAGCAATGAACTTGACCTTCATTTTAGACAAACGTACCTAACATACATATTTATTTATTTATTTATTTATTTATTTTATTGCATTTTAGGTTTGGGGTACATGTGAAGAACATGGAAGATTGTTGCATAGATACACACATGGCAGTGTGATTTGCTGCCTTCCTCCCCATCACCTATATCTGGCATTTCTCCCCATGCTAACATACATATTTCTTATAGCATCAGCTAAATACATGTATTTGTCAAGCACACACAGAATTATTTCCAGGGTATAACATAAGTTAGGTCACAAAACAAATATCAAAAAATTCAAGGTGATTAAAATCATGTCAAGCATCATTTCCAACAACCATCCTGTGACACTAGAAATTAATAACACAAGATAAACTGTAGCATTTTACCTTATGTGAAAATTAAAACACATACAAACAACCAATGGATCAAATATGATTTCAAAAGGTAGAGCCCTCCTATTCCATACAGCTTCTTTTAGGCCCCACTTTCTAGCAGCATTGTATTGGGAATTAAATTTCAAACACTTGAATTTTTGGAGGGGACATGTTCAAACCATAGCACCATATTTCTGACAAGGGTTTAATATCCAAAATACAAAAGAAACTCCTATAATTTAATAGCTAAAGAACAAATACAAACAAAACACCACAAATAATCTAATTAAAAATGGGCAAACGATCTGAGTAGCCATTGTTCCAAAGAAGACACACAAGTGGTCAACACATAGTTGAAAAGATATTCAATTATGCTAATCATTTGAGAAATGTAAATCAAAGCCACAATGATATGTTCCCTTATACCTGGTAGGATGGCTATTATCAAAATGTCCAAAGGTGCATGTTGGTGAGAATGTGGATAATTTGGAATACTTATCCACTGTTCGTGAGAATGTAAATTGGTACAGCTATTATAAAAAACAGTACGGAGGTTCTTCAAACAATTAAAAAGAGAACTATCATGTGATCTACAATTTCACTTCTGGTTATATATCCAAAATAATTAAAGTCACTATTTCAAAAGATATCTGAATTTTTATGTCATGTGGCATTATTCACAAGAGCCAAAATATTGAGTCAACCTAAATGTCTATTAACAGATGAATGAATATAGAAAGTATGACATATGTACACAATAAATATTATTAAGCCTCAAAAAGAAATCCTGTCATTTGCATCAACATAAATGAACCTAAAAGGCATTGTGCTAACTGAAATAAAACAGGCAAAGAAAAACAAATGCTACATTATCTCACTTATATGTTAAATCAAAAAAGTCAAATTTATAGAAACAGAGAGTGAATGGTGGTTAGTAGGGGCTGAGGGAAGTATTTGGTCAAAGTGTACAAAAATCTCAGTTTGCAGGATAAATATGTTTTGAGAAACTAGTGTACAGCATAGTGACTATAGTTAACACTGTATTGTGTAATTGAAATGTGTTTAATTTAAATGTTTTTACCACACAAAAAATGGTAACATTATGAGGTGTTATATATATGTTAATTAGTTTGATTAAGGTAATTATTTCATTATGGAAACACATGTCAAAATACCACACTGTACATATTCAATATTTATAATTTTTGTTTGTCTATTTTACCTCAATATACCCAGAAAATAAAGTAGAAAATTCCAAAGACATGAACTTCACTGTGTTATCTCTACAATAGAGAGGATAGTTGCTTAACACAGAGCTATTAGTAAATGTCACATAAGAAAAAAGTTGATCAATGAGCTTTGAAAATCTCAAAACCTTCTGCAATTTTAAGGTATTCTTATAGAAATCTCATATTGTAGATGCATTGCTCACCTCTTTTGTCATCAGGAATTTCATTATCATAGAGGCTCTAAAACAAAGTCTAGTTTCCCCATTTACTAAACTTACTAATAAACCTCTGGCTTGTTTGTCTCATTCTGTATGGCAAAGCAGAAATATGTCACATTTTTTACTACCAGCAACATGAACTCTAGTTGGAAGGGTTGTGACTTTTGAGATTATTTCTGTGTTTTTATAAGCCATGTAATATGTAAGTTACAGACATTTTTAAATATTTAACAGGACTGAGCAGTAAAGGTTGAAAGTTTTGGCTTGATTTTTGAAGTTAAATAAATAGGTTTTATTTACAATTATTAAAATAGATTTTATTTTAAAATTTATTAAAATGTTTTTTAAACTAAACAAAACTAAAATTTATTTTAGAAAGATACAATAGATTTTTGTTAACTATAGTCACCCTATTGATCAATCGAAAGCTAACTTTCATTTCTTCTATCTAAATGTATATTCACACTCTTTATTTTAAAATAAATTTAAGTTCAGTTTATCATTTTAAATAATTGAATACCTAGCACATTTTTTATAATGGAGATAGTACAAAATAACAAAAATTAGCGGTTATAACAGGATATTAGAAGGCTATGACAAGGATAGATACTGAGTTCAAAACAAGGACAAGAAAGGGAAATTATAATATGATATCAAAAATGCATCATCCCAGGAATATTTATCCCTGGTGCTGGCTGTTGATATTCTTTTGACAGATTCAATACTATTTTTTAGTGCTCAAAGATTATGTGCAGAGTTAGTAGCTGAGTACTTGTGGTCAGTACTGACATTTTGCTGCTATAATAATTACATCAATGCCTTGTAATGAAATATCCTAACAAACAATTTTTATTGTGATGTAGGTAAATGGTTAAAATATGGTACTATTAATCTCATTGAATTCTGAAGGTTATTAACATGACAAGAAAGCTTAATTGTGACTTTGAGGTTACCAATTCAATAGCTTTATAAAAGTTGCAGTGGTGCAACTCCTAAGAAATATACTAAGTAGCCATACTATAACATATTGCCTCCCCAATTGGGTCTTAATGAGAAGACACATTGTTTCAATTTGAATTGTTAAACCACATTTGACAGCCTTTGGTTTGTTAATTTTGATTAATATATAAAATAATGTACATATTTTGAGGGAACATGTGTTACACTTTTATAATGTGTAAAGATCAAATGAGTGTAATTGAGATATCCATTATATTAAATATTTATTTTTTTCTTTATGATAGAAGCATTTTAATTATTCTTTTCTAGCAATTCTGAAAGTTACAATAGGTTATTGTTAAATATAGTCACCCTATTGATCTATCAAACACTAACTTTTACTTCTTCTATCTAACTGTATATTTGTACCTATTCATCAACCTCTCTCCATGCCCGCCCCCAGCCCCTGGTAAGCATTAGTTTACTCTTTACCTTCATGAGATTCACTATCATAGTTCTCATATATGACTGAGAACATAACGATATTTGTCTCTTCTGCGCTTGGCTTATTTAACGTAACATAATGACTGCAGTTTCATCCTTGTTTCTGCAAATAATAGTATTTCATTCTTTTTTCATTTATTTTTCAACTGACATAATAATTTACATATTTATGGATGCACAGTAATTTTTCATATATATAATGTATAGTGAACATACCAAGGTAAATAGCATATCCATCATCTTCAAACATTTATTATTTCTTTGTGTTAGGAACATCCAATATTCTTTTTGTAGCTATTTGACACTGTGGAGGCTGAGGCAGGAGAATCACTAGAATCTGGAAGGTGGAGATTGCAGTGACCCAAGATCATGCCACTGCACCCCTTTGAACCAGCAACACAGTGTTCTCCAGCCTCTGTTAAACAGCAGATAGTAAGGGGATCCAGTCTCGGTTCTGGCGCCTTCTATAGCAGTCAAGGAGCTATCCTAACTGCGATGGACAATCATTTGATCCAATAAGATGGCCTCACCAGCCTTCATCTGACACAGCATATCCTAAGGGGGTAGCCTTCCCAAGACCCTCCTGTTGCAGTTGGATAAGTATTCTAGCTGTGCAGGAACCTGCTGGAAGGCATATACATCTGGGCCAGTGGGAGAATTCTGGGCTTGAGTCTTGGATCAGCTTTACCAAACAGCGTCAGTAGCCTCCTTGAGACTTCCCCAGGTCCATCTGGGTTGCAGAGTTACATCAACCTTGGAGCCCTTGTGAGACTCATTGCTGATATGAGCTTAGAGTGTCTCCTAGTGCTGAGACAGCTGCTGTGGTGACTGGCTCAGAAAACACAATGATCTGCTTAGAAACTCTAGAAGACCTTCTTAAAAAGGGGAAACACAAACCAAGCCAGACTGCAAAAACTGGAATAAATATCTAATCTCTCAATACACAGATATCATTGCACTTCTACAAACATCAAGGACATTCAGGGAGCTATAACCTCACAAAATGAAGAAAATATGGCAACAGAAACTGGCCTTAAAGTGAGAGATGTGTAAACTCTCTGACAGAGGATTCAAAATAGTTGTTTTAAGAAAAGCTTAATAAAATTCAAGGAAACACAAATAATTCAAAAATTTATCAAAGAAAGTTGAGAGAGAAATTAAAAAATCAAGAGCTATTTTTTTTTTATTTATTAATCATCTCCACCTGTCTCCCACTCCCTTCCTACCTTTCTTACCCTCTGGTAAGCATTCTTTTACTCTCTATCTCTAAGCTGATAAATATAATAAATAAAATCAAAATGCAATAGAGAGCATCATCAACAGACTTCATCAAGTAGAAAAGAATTAGTAAGTTTAGAGACAAACTATTTGAAAATAGAGGAGAAAAAAAACAAATAAAATGTAATAAAGTCTACAGGATCTATGGGACAACATAAAAGGAGCAGTAATTTCAGTTAATGGAATTAAAAAGAAATTGAGAAAAACAAAGGTGGTAGAGAGGCTATTTAAATATATAAGATAACTTTCTAAACCTAGAGAAAGATGCAAATATCCAGGTAGAAGATCAAATGTCACCAGCCAGATTCAACCTAAATATGAATACCTAAAGATATATTATAATCAAACTCTCAAAATTTGACAAAGACAAAGACAAAATTCTCAAATCAGTTAGAAAAAGGAAGCAAATAAGATATAAGGGAGATCAAATATGCCTGACATTTAACTCCTCAGCAGAAACCTTATATGCCATGAGGGAATCAAAGGATAAATTCAGAGGGCTAAAAAGAAAATTTGCCAAACAAGAGTACTGCACTCCACAAAGCTATACTTCAGAAATTATGGCGAGATAAAGACACTCCCAGAAAAATGAAAGCTGAGATAATTAATCCTTACCTGATCTGTTCTACAAGAAATGTTAAAAGTTCTGCAGACCAATAGAATAGGACATCAACATGACTGCTATTCTAATACTGTATTCATGATGTGTAAACTACTTATATCTTTAGTATGGACCCTAAAACACAAAATATTAAAATGAATAATAACTACAATAATTTGTTAAGCAATAATCAATATAGCAAATGTAAATTGTGACATCAAGAATTCAAAATGTGAAGAGAGAAGGTAAAACACAATTTTTTTTTGTTTCTGTTTTATTTGCAATCAAATTAAGTTCTTATAAGGAGAAAATAACTTTTTATAAAAGTTGCATTTTTTTGTAAGCTTCTGGGGTAACCAAAAGCAAAAACCTACAATGGATACACTGAAAATGAATATCATTAAATCAAAACATACAATTAGAAAAACTAAGTTAACCAGAAAGGAAGACTGTAGGAGAAGAAGAAAGAAGGAAACTATCTAAAAAACAAATAAAAAACAAGTTACAAAAGGGCAGTACTAAGCCCTTACCCATCAATAATTACATTAAATATAAATAGATGTAATTGCCTAATTAAAAGATATAGAGTTGCTGAATGGATTAAAAAACTGGACCTAACTCCTTCTGTCCTACAAGGGACTTCCACAGTTAAAATATACAATAAATGAAAATGATAAAAATGGAAAAATACATACCATGCAAATGAAAACCAAAAGAGAAAAAGAGTAACTACTTATATAAAATAAAATAGATGTTAATCAAAAAATGTAAAAATAAAGAAAGCCATTACATAATGACACAGGTGTCAACAGAACAAGCAGATACAACAATCATAAATATGCACTCAATGCATTCAACATAGGAGCACCTAAATTTATAAACAAATACTAATAGACATAAAGGGAGAGATAGACTGCAATACAGGATTAGTAGGGGACTCCAGCACCCAAATTTCAACAATGGACATATCTGGACAAAACTCAATACAGAAACACCAGAAGTAAACCACACTCTAGAAAAAATGCACCTAACAGCATTTATAGAACATTTCATACATAGCCACAGAATACATATTCTTCTCAGCACCACATAAAACATTCTCCAGGTTAGATCATATGTTAAGCCAAAATAAGTTTTACATATTTTTAAATTGTAATTGTATGAATTATTTACTTCTGAAAACAATGGAATAAAACTAGATATCAACAAATAAGCAACACTGGAAACTGCATGAATACATGAAAATTAAACAACATGACCCTGAATGGCCAGTGGGTCAATGAAGAGATTAAAAAGAAAATTAAGAGTTTTTAGCAAAAAGAGCTTTTTAATTTTTTTGAAGGCCTTCTCTGCATCTATTGAGATAATCATGTGGTTTTTGTCTTTGGTTCTGTTTATCTGGTGGATTACATTTATAGATTTGCGTATGTTGAACTAGCCTTGCATCCCTGGAATGAAGCCTACTTGATCATGATGGATAAGCTTTTTGATGTGCAGTTGTAATCAGTTTGCCAGTATTTTATTGAATATTTTTGTGTCAGTGTTCATCATGGATATTGGTCTGAAGTTTTCTTTTTTTGTTGAATCTCTGCCGGGTTTTGGTATCAGGATGATGTTGGTCTCATAAAATGATTTGGGAAGGATTCCCTCTTTTGGATGGTTTGGAATAGTTTCAGAAGGAATGGTACCAGCTCCTCCTTGTGTGTCTGGTAGAAATCAGCTGTGAACCCATTTGGAACTGGATTTTTTTTTTTTTTTTGGTTGGTAGGCTATTAATCGGTGCCTCAACTTCATCTCTTGTTATTGGTCTGTTCAAGGTTTCAACTTCTTCCTGGTTTAGGCTTGGGAGGGTGCAAGTGTCCAGGAATTTATCCATTTCTTCCAGATTTACTGGTTTATGTGCATAGAGTTGTTTGTAGTAATCTCTGACTGTAATTTGTATTTCTATGGAGTCAGTGGTGATATCACCTTATTCATTTTTTATTGCATCTATTTGATTCTTCTCCCTTTTCTTTTTTATTAGTCTGGCTAGTGGTCTGTTTTGTTGATCTTTACAAAAAACCAGCTCCTGGATTTATTGATTTTATGAAGGATTTTTTGTGTGTCTATCTCCTTCAATTCTGCTCTGATCTTACTTATTTCTTGTCATCTGCTAGCTTTTGAGTTTTTTTCATCTTGTTCCTCTAGCTCTTTCAATTTTGATGATAAGGTGTTGATTTTAGATCTTTCCTTGCTTCTCTAGTGGGCATTTATTGCTATACATTTCCCTGTAGACACTGCTTTAAATGTGTCCCAGAGATTCTGGTATGTTGTGTCTTCATTCTCATTGGTTTCAAAGAACATCTTTATTTCTGCCTTCATTTCATTGTTTATACAGTCAACATTCAGGAGCCAGTTTTTCATTTTTCATGAAGTTGCTCAATTCTGAGTTAAATTTTTAATTCTGAGTTATAATTTGATTGCACTGTGGTCTGAGAAACTGTTTGTTACAATTTCCGTTCTTTTGCATTTGCTGAGGAGTGATTTACTTCCAATTATGTGGTCAATTTTAGAGTAGGTGCCAGCTCGTGCTTAGAAGAATGTATATCCTGTGGATTTGGGGTGGAGATTTCTGTAGATGTCTATTAGGTTCACTTGGTTGAGATCTGAGCTCAAGTCCTGGATATCCTTGTTAATTTTCTATCTTGTTGATCTGTCTAATATTTACAGTGGAGTGTTAAAGTCTCCCACTATTATTGTGTGGGAGTCTAAGTCTCTTTGTAGCTCGTTAAGAACTTGCTTTATGTACCTGTGTGCTCCTGTATTTGGTGTGTATACATTTAGGATCATTAGTTCTTCTTGATGCATTGATCCTTTTACCATTATGTAATGCCCTTCCTTGTCTCTTTTGATCTTTGTTGATTTAAAGTCCATTTTATCAGAGACTAGGATTGGAACTCCTGCTTTTCTTTGCTCTCCATTTACTTGATAAATCTTCCTCCATCCCTTTATTTTTAGCCTATGTGTGTCCTTGCACATGAGATGGGTTTCCTGAATACAGTACACAGATGGGTTTTGACTGTTTATCTAATTTGCCAGTCTGTGTCTTTTGATTGGTGCATTTAGTCCATTTACATTTAATGTTAATATTGTTATGTGTGAATTTGATCCTGCCATTTTGATGCTAGATGGATATTTTGCACGTTAGTTGACACATTTTCTTCATTGTGTTGATGGTCTCTACCTTTTGGTACATTATTGGAGTGGCTGGTATTGGTTGTTCCTTTCTATGTTTAGTGCTTCTTTCGGGAACTCTTGTAAGGCAGGTCTGTTGGTGATGAAATCACTCAGCAATTGTTTGTCCATAAAGGATTTTCTTTCTCCTTCACTTATGAAGCTTAGTTTGGCTGGATATGAAATTCTAGGTCAAAAGTTCTTTTCTTTAAGGATGTTGAATATTGGCCCCCCACTATCTTCTGGCTTGTAGGTTTTCTGTGGAGAGATCCACTGTGAGTCTGATGGGCTTCCCTTTGTGGGTAACCTGACCTTTCTCTTTGGCTGCCCTCGGTATTTTTTCCTTCATTTCAACCCTGGTGAATCACGATTATGTGCTTTGGGGTTGCTCTCCTTGAGGAATATCTTTATGGTGTTCTCTGTATTTCCTGGACTTGAATGTTGGCCTGCCTTGCTAGGTTCAGGAAGTTCTCCTGGATAATATCCTGAAGAGTGTTTTCCAGCTTGGATTCATTCTCTCTTGTCACATTCAGGTACACCTATCAAACATAGATTAGGTCTTTTCACATAATCCATATTTCTTGGAGGCTTTGTTGATTTCTTTTCACTCTTTTTTCTCTATTCTTGCCTTCTCATTTTATTTCATTGAGTTGATCTTCAATCTCTTATTTCCTTTCTTCTGCTTGGTCAGTTCAGCTATTGAAACTTGTGTGTGGTTCACAAAGTTCTCATGCTGTGTTTTCAGCTCCATCAAGTCATTTATATTCTTTTCTAAGCTGTTTATTCTAGTTAGCATCTCACCTAATATTTTTTCTAGGTTTTTAGTTTATTTTCATTGGGTTAGCACATGTTCTTTTAGCTCTGAGAAGTTCATTATTACCCACCTTCTGAGGCCTGTTTCTGTCAGTTCATCAGATTCATTCTCCATCTGTCTTTGATCCCTAGCTGGTGAGGAGTTGTGATCCCTTGGAGGAGGAGAGGCATTCTGGTTTTTGGTGTTTTCATACTTTTTGCACTGGTTTCTTCCCATCTTAGTGGTTTTATCTAACTGTGGTCTTTGTAGGTGGTGAATTTTGAATGGGGTCTCTAGTGGACGTCCTTTTTGTTGATGTTGAAGCTGTTTCTTTCTGCTTCTTAGTTTTCCTTCTAACAGTCATACCCCTTTGCTGCAGGACCACTGGAGGTTCACTCCAGACCCCACTCACCTGGGGATCACCCGTGGGGGCTGCAAAACAGCAAGGGTTGTCACCAGTTTCTTCTTCTGCTATCCTTGTCCCAGAAGGGTACCCACCAGATGTCGGCCTGAGCTCTCCTTTATGAGGTGTCTCTTTGTTTATATGGGGGTCAGGGAGTTGCTTGAGGAGACAGTCTGTCCCTTATAGGAGCTCAAGTGCTGTGCCGGGAGCTCTGCTCTTCTGTGCAGAGCTGCTGGACAGGTACCTTTAAGTCTGCTGCAATTGAACTCATAACCTCCTCTTTTCCCAGGTGCTTTGTCCTAGGAAGGTCAGCTTTATGTATAAGTTTCTGTCATGCTGCTGCCTTTTTTCATAAATCCCCTGTCCCGCACCAAGTAGTCTAGTCACAGTCTGCCAGCAGAGGCATAGCTGAGCTGCTGCAGGCTCTGCCCTGCTGCTGTGTGAACTGCCTCGGTAGTAGCGAACTGCCTCAGTAGTGGGGGATTCCCTTTCCCCCACTGAGCTGGACCATCCTGGGTCCAGCTGTGCTTGCTGTGAAACTCTCAATCCAGAGCATTTCAGATTGCTTGTTTTTGGGAGATGGTACCTACTGAGCCAAATCACCTGACTCCCCTGTCTCTGCCCCCTCCCTTTCAGTTGAATGGGTGGCTCTGTCTCCCAAGTGGTCCAGGCACCAGTCAAAATGGCCACCCAGACTTGTGTGAGTTTCTGTGCGCTAACACGGCACTGGCTGAAACTGTCCCTTTGAAAACTCATGGAGCTTTTTGGCCTGGGAATCTCCTGGTCTGTGGCAGTGAAAACTTTTTTGGAAATGTAGTGAGCACTAACCCTCTGTGCTGTTCTTGCTGGGAACTGCACTCCGGGAGCTGTTGCTATTCGGCCATCTTGGATCTCCCCACTTCAAACATACAAATTCTTTTAAACTCTTCCAAAAAATTAGACTTCCAAACTATTTTCATGAGCCCAGCATTACCATGATCTCAAAGCTACATAAAGACACCATAATAAAAGAAATTATAGATCCGAATTTTTATGAAGTTAGATTGAAAATCCTCAGCAAAGTACTAGCAAACAAAATACAGAAGCATTTTAAAAGAACCAAACAACATGACCAAGTAGGACTCATTTCAGGGATTCAAAGATAGTTCAATATACACAAATCTATAAATTTTATGTGCTACATTAACAGAAAGAAGAATTAAATAATATGATTCTCTCCCTAGAGGTAAAATATTTTCAAAAAATGTGAATACTATTTCACAAAAACTCTCAACAAATTACATCTAAAAGGAATGTATCTCAACACAATAAAAGCCACATATGACTAACCCACAGCTAGCGTCATACTCAATAATTTCAAAGCTGAAAGCTTTCCCTCTCAAATTCAGAACAAGGTAAGAATGTCCACTCTCACCTCTTTTAGTCAACATAATATTGAGTGTCCTATGTAGAGCAATTAGGCAAGAAAAATAAAATGTATATAAGTCAGACTGGGTGCAGTGACTCATTCCTGTAATCCCAGCAATTTGGGAGACTAAGTGTGGTGGATAATCTGAGGTCAGGGGTTCAAGAGCAGCCTGACGAACATGGAGAAACCCTGTCTCTATTAAAAATAAGAAATTAGCCGGGTGTGGTGGTGCTTGCCTGCAATCCCAGATACTCAGGAGGCTGAGGCAGGAGAATTGCTTGAACCCAGGTGGTGGAGTTCGCAGTGAGCTGAGATTGCACCTTTGCACTCCAGCCTGGGCAACAGAGCGAAACTCCATCTAAAAAAAAAAAAAAAAAAAAGAAAAAGAAAAAGAGGTATACAATCAGAAAGAAAGAAAGTAAAGCTCTGCTTCAAGATGACATGATTTTATATGTAAAAACCCTGAAGACTCCATAAAATAACAGTTAGATATATGAGTGAACTCAGTAATTTTAAAGAATACAAAATCAACGTACAAAATCAATTGTGTTTCTAAATACTAACAACAAAGTATCCAAAAAGTAAATTAGGGAAACAATTTTATTTGCAATAGAATAAAAATTAATAAAATACTTAGGATTAAACAACAAAGAAGGTGAAAGTACTGTACATTGAAAACAGAACATTGATAGAAACATATATTAAAGACAAAAATAGAAGGACGTCCTTTGTTCATAGATTGGAAGTATTAATATTTTTAAACTGTCTACACTTCTTAAGTAATCTACAGATTCAATGCAATCTCTACCAAAATCCCAAAGGCAACTTTTATAGAATTAGATAAAAAATTATAAAATGTATTTAAACCCAGAAATGTTTCTAAATAGCCAAAGAAATTTCTACCTAGAACAAAGCTGAAGGTATCACATTCTTGTTGGTTTCAAAACATATTACAATGTACTGTAATCAAAAGAATATGGTACTGGCAGGAAAATTGACATACAGGCTAAATGAACATAATTGAGACCAAAAATAATCCCATGAATATACAGTCAACCCTATTAAAAAATAGACAAAGGATACAAACACACACTTATCAAAAGAAGACATATATGCGACCAAGAAGTATATGAAAAAATGCTCAATATAACTAATGATTAGAGAAATCAAAATGAAAAGCATAATGAGATATCATCTCACACCAGTCAGAATGGCTACTATTAAAGAGTGAAAAAATAACAGATGCTGGTGAGGTTGCAGAGAAAAAGGAATGCTTATACACTGCTGGTGGGAATGTAAATTAGTTCAACCAATGTGGAAACCAATTTGGAGATGTCCCAACAACTTAAAACAGAACTACTTTTCAACTCAGCAATTCCATTACTGGGTATATATCCAAAAGAACATAAATTGTTCCATCATAAAGACACATGCATATGTAAGATGTGTAAGTTCATGACAGTACTATTCTCAATAGCAACAACATGGAGTCAACCTAATGTCCGTCGTTGGTAGACTGAATAAAGAAAATATGTTGTATGTACACCATAAAATACTATGCAGCCCTAAAAAGAATGAGGTCATGCTATTTGCAGCAACATGGGTAGAGCTGGAGGACATTATCCTAAGTGACTTTTCACAGGCACAGAAAACCAAATGTCACATATTCTCACTTATAAGTGGGATCTAAACACTGAGCACACATAGACACAAAGAGGAAAACAATAGACACTCAGGCTCACTTGAGGGTGGAGTGTACAAGGAAGGTGAGGATCAAAAAACTACCTATCAGCCACTATGCTCGCTACCTGTGTGATAAAATAATCTGTACACCAAATCCCTATGGCATGCAATTTACCTATATAACAAACTTGTGCATGTATCCTCAAACCTAAATTAAAGACTGGAAAGAATAAATAAATGCATTTTTGTATATTAATTATACTTCAAGCTATTTGTTTTAAAGGTACATTATTAAGAGAGTGAAGAGGCAATTTAAAGAATTCTAGAGAATATTTTCAAATCACATATTTAATAAAGGTGTATATAAAGTATACCATGAATTTTTACAATGCAATAACTTTTTAATTTGGTTGTTTGTCTTTTTTCTTGTTTTGTACAAAACAGTAAAAAAAATCTGAATAGACATTTCTCCAAAGAAGATAGTCAAATGGCCACCAAATACAGGAAAGGATGTTCAACATCATTAGTCATTAAGGAAATGCCGATATAAACCACAATGTGGTATTATTTTGTACCTACTAGGATGGCTATAATAAAAGAAAAAACTAGAAAAGTAAAAAGGTTTGCAAGGATGTGGTGAAATTGAAAGCCTTATACATTGCTGGTAGGAATGCTAAACATTTCTAACTATTGGAAACAGGTTGGAAGTTTCTCAAAAAATACTTAAATTTTAGGTTAATAGATTTTCTGCATGACTCCATAATTCTGATTCTCAGTACCTGCCCAAAGGGTTTGAAAATAGGTACTCAAAAATACATGCATATATGTGTTCACTATTCAGAATAGCCAAAAGGTGGAAACAGAACAAATGCTCATCAGTAGATGAATGTACAATAAATTGTACATTCAATTATAAAATATAATTAAATACCAATACGTCACAACGTTGAGGAACCTCCAAAACTTAATATTAAGTGGAAAAAGCCAGATGCAAATAGTCATATATTACATGATTCCATTATATAAAATGTTCAGTATAGATAAATATATAGAGATAGAATGCAAAGTGATGATTGCCAGGGGCTAGATAGGAGGAGAATAAAGTGGGGAGAAACTACTTAATGGGTAAGGGATTTTACTTTGGAGTGATGGAAATATCTTGAACTAGATAGAGGTAGTGGTAAGCAACACTGTGAATGTACTAAATGCCACTGAATTGTTCACTTTAAAATGTTTAATTTTCTGTTATATTTCACCTCTATAAATTATTATCTTTATTAAAAATGTATAGTTTATTCCCACCCCCTTAGCTGATAGTAGCCATCAGCTATTTGAGGAGTGTATTAGTTTTCCATTGCTGCTGTAACCAATTACCACAAACTCAGTAGTTTAAAGCAACACATATTTATTATCTTAGTGTTCTGCAGATCAGAAGTCTAGAATCTTTCTTACTAAGCTATAATTAACATGTTAGCTTGGATACATTATTTTCTGGATGCTCTAGGAGATAATCCATGTCCTTGCCATTTTCAGCTTCTAGAGTCTGTTCATATTATGTGGCTTCTACCCCCTTCCTTCACCTTCAAACCAAGTAATTTTGCACCTCTCCTACCATTCTTCCACAATCACATCTCACTCTGACTACAGCTGGGAAAAACTCTCAAACTTCATGGATTTATGAAATTAGATGAAATCCACCTGATAATTCAAAATAATTATCCAATTTCAAGGGCTGTAATCACACTCACAAAAGTCCCTTTTTTCATTTTGCCATGTAAAGTAGCATATTCACAGGTTCCAGGGATTGGGATGTAGACATTTTTGGGGGTCCATTATTCTGTCTTTTCCATACTAGGGTTTTGTTCCACTGTGGGCTAACTTTAAATGCTATCCATGATATAGTAAGAAAAAGGAAATCTCTTAACCCAAGGTAAATAGGACAAGAGATACTGCAGATTTCCAATGACATGTGGGTACCTAATATTCTCAATGAGTTCTGTATGGTCAACTTCTCAAGGGAGTAATTTGGTTTTAAAATTTGCCCCACATTTTCCCCATTTGCTGACTACCCTCTCTTACTTACCAACAAAGATCAAATCCAGTATAATTTCAAAATTATCCTATCACACAGTATAATTAATTGGTTAGCAGAATTTTAAACACAGTTCAAAACTGGCTTTAGCATTTACTGGCTGAAGTACCTTGAGTAGTTAGTTAATTTCTCTCTCTACTTCAGTTTTCTCATCTGTAAATGTGTATATAATAGTATCTAACTCATAGCGTTGTTATGAGAATTACATAAAAATATGTATGTAATGTGTGTAATGTATAGAGCAGAGCTCATGGCCCATAGACAACATTCAATAAACGTTAACCCGTCACTTTTTTATCAACCCGACTTGTCTCTTCAAGCAGGGAGAAAGCATCCATTACATTCATTTCAATTAAAGTGCTAGAAAATAGATACGATACAATTTAATTTTATTTTCAAAAGGAGGCATGGAAATAGCAAGGTTTAACTAAAATAGTTCAATTTCTAATGGTAGAACTGATTATATTGTGGGACTTAAATGGGGGAGAAAATTTCAGTGAGGAGTCTTTCTAACACACCGCAGTTAATGGTCACCTCTAATAAGTTTCTGTTTCGTCTCCTATTCAAGTCGGTTATTTAGGTATACAAATCCTCAAAATTATTTCTTAATTTGTGGAAAGGACATATTTTCTTTAACTGCTTCTCACCAAGGTAACATTCTTAGAATTAGTAAATTATTTGTGGAGATAGTCTATATCTATCAAGTCAATTTCTTTCTTTTTATTTCTACTGCCATCATCTTAGACTAGATATTAATTCTCTATCCCCTAAACCATTTCATTAGCCTCCAAAATTCATGCAGTGTTCTCCTTTTCTACAGTCTATCCTCAACAGCAACGTAATATCCTTGGTAAGATACAACTTTGACTAAATAATTTCCCTTTTCAATAATCTTCAATGGTTTCCTGCCCCTACAAAATTCAGTCAAAATTCTTGCCAGTCATTTAAAAGTATCCACATTCAGGCCTCAGTCTGCATTTATATAGCTTTCTCTCTCTCTTCTCTTGTGCATGTGTCCTTTAGTCCTTTCCTAAAAGACATATTACACATTTTCATCACTACACCTGTGCCCAGAATACTCCTTCCCACTGATTTTAATGACCAGTGTAATATCACCTTTGAGATCTTCAACTCTAGGGCATCCATCATATTCTCTAAATTCCTTTAAAATTTAGGTCATACACTTTAAGTGACATCTAATATTCACTCATAATTATTTGTCTATATATTTAATCCCTTCCATTTAGATTATACACTTTTTGAGGAAGAGATAGTGTTCTTCTGACATGACTTGGGACATTTGAGTCAGGATAATAGCTCAGCATATATGAGTTATAATCTGAGACTATGAAGCTGAACTTAACTGGGCTCATTAGATAATTGTCAAAAATGGAATAATCAGGAGTGCATGAATATTATAGAACTTGGTAAGTTGGCAAATGCAAGAGTCTACATTTAAACAGGTAAAATTAAGAAAGAGAGAGCAAAAATAGAGAGAGTTGGAAGAAAGGCTGATGTGAATTCATTGATATATAAATGCATAAATTTTCAGGGTTAAAAAAAATTCTAACAAGTAATCTAGTCCTATTGCATCTGATGTATGAGTCCCTTTGGTCACACTTTCTCATATTGCCTTATTCACTTTTGTGGCTTGTAGAAATATATGCATATATGGTGAATGTTGGATAAGTGAATGAAATCCATTCCTTTTACTTATTGCTTAACATCCATAACATGACAGTTTAAGGATTTGTTGTAGTTTATTTACTTTGCCTTCATAATGAAATCACACAGACCTAACAACTAGGTTTCCTTTTTGGAATTCAACTGTGTTGTAAATACTATTTATTTTTTTAGGAAGTACACCCTAAACCTGAGTAACTCTTTGTTCCAGTTAGCCATTGTACTATTTAATCCACCTCAATCACTCTACCAGACCACCACTCTCCCCTTTGGTACACTGAAATGTAAATGTTAATAAGGTTTTTCTGTTGTCCCAGAAGAGGTAATCCAACAGGGAGGCAAAGGGTTACAAGGAAAAGAACTTTTGTGATTGTGAATTTTGAGATTAGATCTGCTATTGACTAGCAGTGTAATTTGTAGTAACTTAACATCTCTGGGCCTTAATTGCCTTTTCTGTTAAACTGAGATAATAAAATCTTGTATCCTTGAGGGCAGAGATGAGAATGAATTAGACTTTCAAATTTTATTCCATTTGGAACAGTAATTATTGTACGTAATTGTTGCTAATGGGGCATTCATATAAGACTGTAAAGAATACTGTCAAAATATCAGTTTAAAATAATATCAATTAAGCAAAGAAAGCAACCTGATGAATTTAAGCACTAGCAGGAGGAATCTCATCAAAGCTTCTGGTCATTATGTTGGCTAAGAAATAGAAGGAAAAATAATATCAAGGTCATAATAAGTAATTCACGCTAGATTACAAAAAATGAACCTAGACTCATTTAAAAATATATAAGGAAACCCACCCTCTTAGCCTATCGAATCACCTTAATTTAATTTGACACACATTTGTTAAAACAGTTTTATGTGAGGTACTGTGCAAGTTTCAGAAAGTAATATTTCATTATCCCTTCAATCTAGGGACTTATGGTTTAGTGGGAGCAGACTGACATTTATGCATATTAATAATGCAAGTCATACTAGAATAAGGGTAAGCCAGAATGGAAAATAAGTTCTATGGGGTAATAAAAATAATAATAATAAAAGACTAATGACTAGGAAGATCTTGGAGGTGGCATGACTGAGACTATGAAATTTGAACCAGCTCTTGAAGAATGGATAGAAATTTGATGGACTCTGTCTCCAGGTAAAGATAGGATCAGTCAGTGAGAAATGAACTGCAGGCAAGGCAGAAAGAACACAATGAACATACAACAGAAAGGGCTGGGAAATAACAGGGAGCTTCAAGAGTGTTAGGGGAATATTAGTGAGAAACAAGGGAAAATGTGTGAATTAAAAGACATGTTCCCAGTATCCCAATTCATAATTGATTTTTCTAAAACAACAGTGCTTCTGCTCGCTTCAACCTAAGTAGATGTGATTCTGCACACAGAACTCTAGAGGGCAGTCTGACATTTCCTACTAGGGATTAGAAACTAAAACAAATTATTCATTCTAAATATCATTAACACTTTGTAGATATCAATGGGATTGTTCCACAGATAACCAAAACAACTAATCAATTTTGTCAAATCATTAACAAAACTTGTTGTTACTGGTGTCATATTGACAAAAACTCTAGTTGCTTGGCTTAAAATTTTTACCTTTCAGGCAGATATTTCAGTAATATGTAACCTACTGAGATCTCATTGCAAAAACTGTTTTATAGTGACTAGGGTGATAAATATCAGTCCTATATGTGAGTAAATAGATATAGAGTGAGACAATAGATCAATAATATTTATATGGTAAGTCAAAGGAGGAGAGTAAAACATCTGATTTCAGTGTAAACTATCGTTCAGTTTCAAGGAGATTGAATACATTTATCCTGTTTCAGTTGCTTTTGCCATTGTATTTAAACACAACAAAAAAAAGCTTTGTAAATAAAACAATTTGTTTTTGCTATAAATAATAATAACTACTTGCATACATGTAAGTGCTTTCACATATGTTACCTTATTTAATCTTCATAAAAACTCATACAATAGACACTGAGCATATTAGTATTCTTACTTTAAAGACTGGTAACTGAAAGTCAAATTGATTAGTTGCTTGCCTAAAGTTATAAATTAGGTTTTATAAATTAGGACTAAATTAGCCCTAATATTGTCACTGCCTAGTCGATTACTGTATGTACTGTACCTAATACCTACCTTAGTTTCATGAAATTTAACACTTTTCAGCAGTTTGAGATAGTCCTTAAAATAGCTTACAAGTAGTTGTCACTGCACAAACCCTCATTGGAGAGAGACAGCAAGTCACATTTAATGATAAATAAAAACATAAATTATGCTTTGATGGTTTTGGTCACTGATCCGAGTGTTCTCTGAAATTAGGGAGAACATTTTATATGAATAAAGGGTCATAAATATTTTCATTATTGGTATTAATAGAACTAATGGTCTGGAAAAATAAATATGACATTTTAGTTGTAGCCCTGGGTCATTTTGTTCTCTAATTATAATATGAAAAACTGAACATTTACCCACAAATTATTGTAACAAAGTATGTCACTCAGAAATAAAAGTTGTTAGGAAAGAATGATATTTTTATTGTTGGAAGTTATGATGCTTGCTTTAGTAATTCAGGCTTAGTACTGCAGATATTGTCTTTGCCAGCACTTTTTAAAAAACTATTGACAATAGGAAATGCCAGCTCAGAATAAAATAGACACATTTCTATTTAAATTTCTTTCTCTCCAACAATCTTCTTTATTCTGGGAAAGAGTCCAATTATGACAAACTCATGTGTTCTGGAGTGTAGATTTTTTCATTTCAGGAGCATCAAAGCAGTCCTAAAGGTTTCTTTAAAAAAGGGCAGGAACCTGGGAGGAAAACTTCAAAAAGTTGGCAAGGAGACAAATAAAATACCCTTCACTTTTAAATGAATGCAAAACATTGTGAAACTGTGTCTTAGAGATTATTCCCAACATCTAATTTTAAAAATGTTGGCTAGTGTTCACAAAGAAGGGGGCATGCTTACCCCTCACCTTCAATAACAAATATTCACAAGGTCCTTTTCATTAAGATTCTCATTTGTAAGTTTAGACTTGTTATTTTTATTAGCCAAACATTTTAATATCTTGGGAAAGGGGGGAAAAACACTTTTCTCTTTCATCCTATTGTAAGTGAAATAAGTGAAATGATTATCTTCCATTTATAATTTGAAAAGTCTCTAGTTAATAGATTTTGGGTGGATGAGGGATGGGCTTCACTTGTCTAAAGAAGATTATTTTAAACATGAATGTGTAACTTGTATTGGATAGGTGGGTTTTAAAAAATTTTATTCTGAGCAAAAAGTGAAGAGAAACATGGATAATCTTCTACTGCCTAAGTTATTTACTTATATTTTTCCTCATGGTGTTCATGGGACTGTCTTACCAATTAAAGAAACTACTCTGATCAGAACTCTTCCCAATTCATCAGTAATATCTCATTGGCATAGAAGGAATATAGCTAGTCAAGCAAAATCCCTTATTTCTCCCAGAATTGACTGGATTACTGGTTTTTCCCCTTAGGGAACTAAAATTGAATTTAGAAATGTTGATTTTAGTGAAATTCTCACGATCCCAAAGTTCCACAATCATTGTCTGCTTCTGAAAAATTATGTGGACGTAACCTCATATTATAAGTGAACATTTGAGAGAAAGAAAAACAATTCTTAAAAATAAAAGACTGAGCATGTGATACAAAATAGATAAATGAGTTAATAATGATTAACTTTAAGATAAATCTTAAGAAAATGCTTGACATAATAACGTGGCTGATCTTTTATTACTTATAACTACACTGGTAGTCTGTATCATTAGGAAGCCTTAGCTCTCTTTCTTGCATAAGATGAACTAATTTCTTCATTTGAAAACTAACTCTGGCAGTAGGTCAATCTCCAAAACTCCAAGGCGAAAAGAAAACATATTTAATTACATTGTTTTAAATTATATGACTAATTAAAGGACACATATATGAGACATTCGATAGCATAGTAGACATACTTTCAATTAGATCTTCAGTAAGCAAGTGTCTTAATCCATTTTGATTTGCTATAGCAGAATACCTGAGACTGAGTAACTTACAAAGAACAGATTTATTTCTTACAGTTCTGAATGCTGAGTGAAACATATTGTGTAAGGGCCTTCTTGCTAAGTCATTCTATGGTAGAGGAAGAGGGCAAGGGAGCACACACACAGACAAAAGAGGAGAAAAGTGGTACAAACACATCTTTTTAATCAGGTGCCCATTCCTTCAATAATAACATTAATGTATATATGAGTACAGAGCTCTCATGACCTAATCACCTTTTAAAGCTCTCACCTCTCAACACTGTGGGTTTGGGAATCAAATTTCAACACATGATTTTGTGGGACACATTTAAACCACCACAGGAAAAAAAAAAAATGTTCTCTGAAGAGATAATTCTTGTTAGAGTATTTTAAAAGAAATACAAAGATTTATATTTTCTATTAGAAGATTACCATAAGAAAATTTCAAAATGTAGCTCAAGTAAATGTTTTATAATAATGGTTTGAGTTATTTAAGAATGATTGCATAAATGGTAGTGAACACCTACCAAGTTAAAAAAAAAATCATTTTAAGGGGGGGATCCCAATATGGCTGAATAAGAGGCAGCTCCAGAAAGCAGCTCCCAGTGAGAGAGATGCAGAAGCCGAGTGGTCTCTACAATTCCAGATGAGATACCAGGTTCATTTTGTGGGTTTGGTTGGACAATGGGTATAACCCAAATAGGGCAAGTTGAGGCAAGGCAGGGCACTGCCCCACCCAGGAGGTGCATGCAACTAACCGGAGGACCAGGGGATCTCCACCTCTGGGACTTCAGTTCAGATACAGTGCTCCACCCAAGCCCTCTACAACCCATAGAACAGGAGATCTTCACTGGGCTGAAAAACCTCAGTGAGCTGCCTGAACAGGGCAGAACAGCAACTTCAGCCAGTGCCAGGGCTGTCAGCATAGCTATAGGCAGAAACACTAGCTGATGTGAAAGCCAGAAAGCAAGCTGGACGGAGATACCCACCCCTCAGAAAGAAGGGGAACTGAAAACAGGGAAACAGCCCATACGGCAGAATGGGTACCCCCCCCCCCCCACCCACAAAGTCCAGCAGGCTAAAAAACTGTCACTCCAGGATTTCACACCCAGAACATCAGTTAGAGAGCAAGCAGGAACAATTGAGCTTGGCAGGGGGAAGGGAAGCCACCATTGCAGAAGCTGGCCTAATTTTCCTGAGTAAATAAAAGATGCAACAGCTCCACTGAAACTGTGGCAGCCCAGCAGCGCCTCTGCAGGCAGACAAAGGAAAGGCCACCTCCCCAAGCAGCTGCCTGAGATCAAAACTATATAAATTCAATGAGATGGGAAGAAACCAGCACAAGAACCATCAAACACCAGAATGCCTCTCCCGCATGAGAACACAGCTCTTCACCAGCAAGGGAACAAAGCTGGATGGAGAATGAATTTGATGAATTGACAGAAGCAGGCTTCAGAAGGTGGGTAATAACAAACTTCAGTGAGTTAAAGGAACATGTTCGATCACAATGCAAGGAAACTAAAAACCTTGAAAAAAGGTTAGATGAAATGCTAACTAGAATAACCAGGTTAGAGAAGAACATAAACGATTTGATGGAGCTGAAAAACACAGCCCAAGAACTTCATGAAGCATACACAAGTTTCAATAGCCAAATAGATCAAGCAGAAGAAAGGATATCAGAGATTGAAGATCAACTCAATGAAATAAATGAGAAGGCAAGAAAAGAGAATAAAGAGTGAGAAGAAATCAACAAAGCCTTTAAGAAATATGGGATTATGTGAAAAGACTTAATAAACACTTGATTGGTGTACCAGAAGATGACAGGGAGAATGAATCCAAGCTGGAAAACAATCTTCAGGATATTATCCAGGAGAGCTTCCCCCAACCTAGCAGGGCACACCAACATTCAAATACAGGAATTACAGGGAACACCACAATGATACTCATCTAGAAGAGCAACCCCCAAGGTGCATAATTGTCAGATTCACCAGGGTTGAAATGAAGGAAAAAAATTCTAAGGTCAGCCAGAGAGAAAGGTTGGTCACCCATGAAGGGAAACACATCAGACTCACAGCGGATCTCTCGGCAGAAACTCTACAAGCCAGAAGAAAGTAGGGTCCAATATTCAACATCCTTACAGAAAAGAACTTTTCAACCCAGAATTTCATATCCAACCAAACGAAGCTTCATAAGTGATGGAAAAATAAAATCCTTTAAAGTCAAGCAATTGCTGAGAGATTTTGTCACTTCCAGACCTGCCCTACAAGAGCTCCTGAAGGAAGCACTAAACACAGAAAGAAAAAACCAGTACCAGCCACTGCAAAAAAGAACCAAATGGTAAAGACCAATCACACAATGAAGAAATTACAACAACCAAAGGGCAAAACAACCAGCCAGTAATAAAATGGCCGGATCAAATTCACACATAACAATATTAACATGAAATGTAAAAGGACTAAATGCCCCAATCAAAAGACACACACTGGCAAATTGGATAAAAAGCCAAGAACCATTGGTATGTTGTATTCACGAGACCCATCACACATGAAAGGACACATAAACTCAAAATAAAGGGATGGAAGAAGATTTAGCAAGCAAATGGAGGGCAAAAAAAAAAAACCAGGGGGTGGCAATCCTAGTCTCTGATAAAACAAACTTTAAACCAACAAAAATCAAGAGACAAAGAAGGGCATTACATAATGGTAAAAGGATCAATACAACAAGAAGAGCTAACTATTCTAAATATATATGCACCCAATACAGGAGCACGCAGATAATTAAAGCAAGTCCTTAATGACCTACAAAGAGACTTAGACTCCCACACAATAATAGTGGGAGACTTTAAACTCCACTGTCAATATTAGACAGGTCAATGAGACAGAAAATCAACAAGGAAATCCAGGACTTGAATGCAAATCTGGACCAAGCAAAATTAATAGACATTTACAGAACTCTCAACCCAAAATGCACAGAATATACATTCCTCTCAGCACCACATTGCACTTACTCTAAAATCAACCACATAATTGGAAGTAAATCACTGCTCAGCAAAAGCAAAAGAATGGAAATCATGACAGTCTCTCAGACCACAGTGAAATCAAATCAGAGCTCAGGATTAAAAAATTAACTCAGAATTGAGCAACTTCATGGAAATGGAACAACTGGCTCCTGAATGTTGATTGGACAGGCAATGAAATGAAGGCAGAAATAAAAATGTTCTACTAAACCAACGAGAATGAAGACAAAACATACCAGAATCTCTGGACAGATTCAAAACCGTGTCTAGAGGGAAATTCATAGCAACAAATGCCCACATGAGGAGCAAGGAAATGTCTAAAATCGACACTCTATCATTGAAATTGAAAGAATTAGAGGAGCAAGATAAAAAAAAAAACAGCAAAAGCTAGCAGAAGACAAGAAATAACTAAGATCAAAGCAGAACTGAAGGAGATAGAGACACAAAAACCCCTTCAAAATATCAACAAACCCAGGAGCCGGCTTTTTGAAAAGATCAACAAAATAGATAGACCACTAGCCAGATTGATAAAAAGAAAAGAGATAATAATTAAATAGATGCAATAAAAAATGATAAAGGGGTTATCACCACTGATTCCACAGAAATACAAAGTAGCATCAGAAATTACTACAAACAACTCAATGCACACAAACCAGTAAATCTGGAAGAAATGGATAAATTCCTGGACATTTGCACTCTCCCAAGACTAAACCAAGAAGAAATTGAATCCCTGAATGGACGGATAAAAGCGCTGAAGTTGAGGTAGCAATTAATGGCCTACAAACCAAAAAAGCCCAGGTGCAGACGGGTTTACAGCTGAATTCTACTAGATTTACAAAGAGAAGCTGGTAACATACCTTCTGAAACTATTCCAAACAATACAAAGAGAATCCTCCCCAAGTCATTTTATGAGACCAACATCATCCTAATACCAAACCAGGTAGAGATGCAACAAAAAAAGAAAACTTCAGGCCAATACCCATGATGAACAGTGATGCAAAAATCTTCAATAATATAATGGCAAACAAAATGCAACAGCAAATCAAAATGCTTATTCATCATGATCGAGTAGGCTTCATCCCAGGGATGCAAGGCTGGTTCAACATACACAAGTCTGTAAAGGTAATCCATCACATAAACAGAACCAAAGACAAAAACCACATGATTATCTCAATAGATGCAGAGAAGGCCTTCAACAAAATTAAACAGCACTTTATGCTAAAAAAAATCTCAATAAACTATGTGTCCCTGGAATGTATCACAAAATAATAAAAGCTATTTATGACAAACCCACAGACAATATCATACTGAGTGGACAAAAACTGGAAGCATTCCCTTTGAAATCTGGCACAAGACAAGGGTGCCCTCTCACCACTCCTATTCAATATAGTATTGGAAGTTCTAGCAAGAGCAATCAGGCAAGAAAAAGAAATAAAAGGTGTTTAATCAGGAAAGGAGGAAGTCATATTGTCTCTATTTGTAGATGACATGATTGTATATTTAGAAGACACCATTGTCTTAGCCGAAAATATCCTTAAACTGATAAGCAACTTCAGCAAAGTCTCAGGATACAAAATCAATGTGCAGAAATCACAAACATTCCTATACATCAATAACAGACAAACAGAGAGCCAAATGAAGAGTGAACACTCATTTACAATTGCTACAAAGAGAATAAAATACCTAGAAATAAAACAAACAAAGGATGAAATGGATCTCTTCAAGGAGAACTACAAAACATTGCTCAAAGAAATAACAGAGGACACAAACATATGGAAAAACATTTCATGCTCATGGTTAGGACTAATAAATATCGTGAAAATGGCCATACTGTCCAAAGTAATTTATAGATTCAATGCTATCCCCATCAAGCTACCAAAGATCTTCTTCATGGAACTAGAAAAACACACTTTAAACTTCATATGGAACCAAAGAGAGCTGGCATAGCCAAGACAATTCTAAGCAAAGAGAACAAAGCTGGAGACATCACACTGCCTGACTTCAAACTATACTGCAAGGCTACAGTAATCAAAACAGCATGATAGTGGTTGACATAGACCAATGGAACAGAACAGAAGCCTCAGAAGAAACACCACACATCTACAACCATCTGATCTTTGACAAACCTGACAAAAATAAGCAATGCGGAAAGGATTCCCTGTTGAATAAATGGTATTGGGAAAACTGGCTAGCAATGTGCACAAAGCAAAAACTGGACCTTTTCCTAACACCTTACACTAAAACTAACTCCAGATGGATTAAATATTTAAACATATTACTTAACAACATAAAAACCCTAGAAGAAAACCTAGGCAAAACCACTCAGGATATAGGCATAGGGAAGGACTTCATGACTAAAACATCAAAAGCAATGGCAACAAAAGCCAAAATAGACACATGGGATCTAATTAAACTCCAGAGCTTCTGTACAGCAAAAGAAACAATCATTAGAGTGAACCAGAAACGAAAGAATGAGAAAAAAATTTTCAATCCACCCATCTGACAAAGGGCTAATATCCAGAGTCTACAAAGAATTAAAACAGATTTACAAGAAAAAAACAAACAAATCCATCCTGAAGGATATGAACAGACACTTCTCAAAAGAGGACATATATGAGGCCAACAAACATAAGAAAAAATGCTCCTCATCACTTATCATCAGAGAAATGCAAATCAAAACCACATTGAGATACCATCTCAAGCCAGTGAGAATGGTGATCATTAAAAAATCTGGAGACAACAGATGCTGAAGAGGATGTGGAGAAATAGGAACATTTTACACTGTTGGTGAGAGTGTAAACTAGTTCAACCATTGTGGAGGCAGTGTGGTGATTCCTCAAGGACCTAGAAATAGAAATTCCATTTGACCCAGCAATCCCATTACTGGGTATATTCCCAAAGGATTATAAATCATTCTATTATAAAGACACATGCACATGTATGTTCATAGCGGCACTGTTTACAATAGCAAAGACCTGGAACCAACCCAAATACCCATTGACGAAAGACTGGACAAGAAAAATGAGGCACATATACACCATGGAATACTGTGCAACCATAAAAATGATGAGTTCGTGTCCTTTGTAGGGACATGGATGAATCTGGAAACCATCATTCTCAGCAAACTGACACAAGAACAGAAAATCAAACACTGCATGTTCTTGCTCATAGGTGGGTGTTGAACAATGAGAACACATGGACACAGGGAGGGAAGCATCACACACTGGAGTCTGTTGAGGGGGGGCCAAAGGAGGGACAGCAGGAGAGTGGGGAGGTCAGTGAGGGATAGATGTGGGAGAAATGCCAGATGTAGGTGACGGTGGATTAAGGCAGCAAGCCAGCCACATTGCCATGTGTGTACATATGCAACAATACTGCATGATCTGTACATGTACCCCAGAACCTAAAGTACAATTAAAAAATGAAAAAATAAAATAAATAAATAAATAAAATAAAAAAAACACATAATAAGCATTTAAAAAAAGCGACTTTTTATTTATTTTTTTGCTGCTTACATCCTTGATTAGTATGAGAGTATTAAATATGAAAGGAAAGGCACTCCCAGAGACTTATCCGGCTTGAGTATATGAACAAGCTATTGCACATCTTAGAAGAGAGTTATTATTATATCCACATCCATGTTTAAAGGGTACATAAACTGTTAAACAGAAAGCAGTCCATTTATAAATCTAGAAAGTGCAGCAATGATTGAGCAATTGGCAGTGTACCATAGAAAGTGCATTACTTAGAAAATTAAGCAACCAAATCAAGAAATTCTCTAAAACCCATCTTACCAAAATAACATAGATAAGATTGCATTTTGAAAGTAGAAGTTTATAAATTGTGTGTGAAGAACAGCTATATCATCTTAAATGGTTATATGTACACAAATCTGTCCTAGAAAATAATAACAGAAATAACATAAGCCAGAGAAGTATAATTTCTAAAGAATTGCTTTCAAAACATTCAGCACATAAAAAGAAACTTTTATATACATAAATGTTGCAAATTTTAAATGAAAAGAAGTTCTTAAGAAAAATTAAACATACTACGTCAGTCAACACCTAAATGTTAAGCTCATTGTGACACTATGCGTAATAGCAAACACATGAAATCAACCTAAATCTCCATCAGTGTTAATCTAGATAAAGATAATGTGGAAAAGGGTGTCAAGATGGCCAAATAGAAACAACTTTGGTCTGCAGCTCCCACTGAGGTCAATGCAGAAGGTGGATGATTTCTGCATTTCCAATTGAGGTACCTGGCTCATCTCACTGTGACTGGTTAGACAGTGGGTGCATCCCAGAGAGGGCAAGCTGAAGCAGGATGAGGCATCACCTCACCCAGGAATCACAAGTGGTAAGGGAATTCCCTCCCCCTAGCTAAGGGAAACTATGAGGGACTGTGCTCTGTGAAATGGTGCACTCTGGCCAAGATAACATGCTTTTCCCATGGTCTTTGCAACCTACAGACCAGGAGATTCCCTAGGGTGCCTAAAACACCAGGGTCCTGGTTTTCAGGCACAGAACTTGGGGGGTGGGGGGGGATGGGGGATTTGTGCAGACACGAAGTTAGCTGAAGGAGATTTTTTCTTTATTTTTTTGATACCCCAGTGGCATGTGGAATGCAAGCGAGACTGAAGCATTAATTCCCCTTTAAAGGAGGTTAGGGCCAGGGAGGCAGGTGGTCTAGCTCAGGGAATTCCACCCCCATGGAGCCCAGAGAGCTAAGATCCACTGGCTTGAAGTTCTTGCTGCCAGCACAGGAGTCTGAAGTTGACCTGGGACACTCTAACTTGGTAAGTGGAGGGGCATCCATCATTACTGAGGCTTGAGTAGGTGGTTTTTCCCTCACAATGTAAACAAAGTCACCAAGAAGTTAGAACTGGGTGGACCCCACTGAATCTCGGCAAAGCCACTGTAGCAAGACTTCCTCTCTAGATTTCTCCTCTATGGGCAGGGCATCTCTGAAAGAAAGGCAGCAACCCCTGTCAGGGGCTTATAGATAAAACTCCCATCTTCATGGGACAGAGCACCTGGGAAAAGTGATGGCTGCAGGCACAGCTTTAGCAAACCTAAAAGTTCCTGCCTACCAGCTCTGAATAGAGCAATGGATCTCCCAGTACAGCATTCAAACTCTGGTAAGGGACAGACTGCCTCCTCAAGTGGGTCCCTGACCCCCATGCCTACTGACTGGGAGAAACCTTTCATCGGGGTTGATATACACCTCATACAGGACAGCAATAGCTGGCATCTGGCAGGTGCCTCTCTGGGACAAAGCTTCCAGAGGAAGGAACAGGCAGCAATCTTTACTGTTCTGCAGCCTCTGATGGTGGTACCCAGGCTAATAGGGTCTGCAGTAGACCTCCAACAAATTACAGACAATTGGCAGCAGTGCTACCTGACTGTTAGAAGGAAAAGTACCAAACGGAAAAGAATAGCATCAACAACAAAAAGGACACTCACACAAAACCCCATCTGAAGATCATTGACATCAAAGACCAAAGGTAGATAAATCCATAAAGATGAGGAAAAACCAGTGCAAAAGGGCTGATAATTCCAAAAGCCAGAATGCCTCTTTTCCTCCAAATAATCACAACTCTTCAACAGCAAGGTAACAAAACTAGATGAAGAATGAGTTTGACGAATTTACAGAAGTAGGCTTCAGAAGGTGGATAATAACAAACTCTTCTCGAGCTAAAGAACATGTTCTAACCCAATGCGAGAAAACTAAGAACCTTGAAAAAATGTTAGAGAAATTGCTGACTAAAATAACCACTTTAGAGAAGAATATAAATGACCTGATCAAGCTGAAAAACACAGCACGAGAATTTTATAAAGCATACACAAGTATCAATAGCCAAATCAATCAAGCGTAAGAAGGAATATGAGAGATTGAAGACGAATTTAATGAAATAAAGCAAGAAGACAAAATTAGAAAAAAAAAAAAAAGAAAAAGGAACAAAAATCTTCCAAACAATATTGGACTATGTGAAAAGCCCAAACCTACATTTAACTGGTGTACCTGAAAGTGATGGGGAGAATGGAATCAAGTTGGAAAGCACTGTTCAGGATATTATCTAGGAGAACTTCCCTAATCTAGCAAAAACAGGCCAACATTCAAATACAGGAAATAGAACACCACAAAGAGACTCCTGAAGAACAGCATCCCCAAGACACATAATTGTCAGATTCACCAAAGTTAAAATAAAGGAAAAATTGTCAAGAGCAGTCAGAGAGAAAGGACAGGTTACCCACAAAGGAAGCCCATCAGACTAACAGCAGATCTCTCTTCAGAAAGTGTACAAACCAGAAAAGAGTGGATGCCAATATTCAACATTCTTCAAGAAAAGCATTTTCAACCCAGAATTTCATATCCAGCCAAACTAAACCCTATAAGCAAAAGAGAAATAAAATCCTTTACAGACAAGCAAATGCTGAGAGATTTTGTTGTCACCACCAGGCCTCTTTTACAAAAGCTCCTTAAGGAAGCACTAAATATGAAAAAGAAAAACTGGTACCAGCCACTGCAAAAACACATCAAATTGTAAAGACCATCAACACAATGAAGAAACTGCATCAACTAACGGGCAAAATAACCAGCTAGCATTATAATGACTGGACAAATTCACACATAACAATATTAACCTTAAATGTAAACAAGCTAAATACCCCAAATAAAAGACACAGAGTGGCAAATTGGATAAAGTATCTTAAGATCATTGAGAGTGCTGTATTCAGGAGACCCATCTCACATGTAAAGACACATAGGCTCAAAATAAAGGAATGGAGGAATATTTACTAAGCAAATGGAAAGGAAAAAAAAAAAAAAAAAAGCAGTGGTTGCAATCCTAGTTTCTGATAAAACAGACTTTAAACAAACAAAAATAAAAAAAGACAAAGAAGAACATTACATAATGGTAAAGGGATCAATGCAACAAGAAGAGCTAACTATCCTAAATACATATGCACTCAATACAGGAGTACCCACATTCATAAAGCAAGTTCTTAGATACGTACAAAGAAACTTGGGCTCCCACACATGAATAGTGGGAGACTTTAACACCCCACTGTCAATATTAGACATCAACAAGAGAGAAAATTAACAAGGATATTCAGGACTTGAACTCAGCTCTGACATAATAGACATTTACAGAACTCTACACCCCCAATCGACAGAATATACATTCTCCTCTGCACCACATTGCACTTAATCTAAAATTGACCATATAATTGGAAGCAAAACACTCCTCAGCAAATGAAAAAGAATGGAAATCATAACAAAAAGTCTCTCAGACCACACTGCAATCAAATTAAGACTTAGGATTAATAAACTCACTCAAAACTGCACAACTACATAGAAAACGGAACAATCTGCTCCTGAATGACTGCTGGGTAAATAACAAGATTGAGGAAGAGAAAAAGGAAGTTCTTTGAAACCAATTAGAACAAAGATACAACATACTAGAATCTCTGGGACACAGCTAAAGCAGCATTTAGAGGGAAATTTATAGTACTAAATTCACACGGAATAAAGTGGGAAATATCTAAAATCGACACCATAATATTACAATTAAAAGAACTAGAGAAGCAAGAGTAAAAAAAAAAAAAATCGATAGCTAGTAGAAGACAAGAAATAACTAAGAAGAGAGCAGAACTGAAAGAGATCGAAGACACAAAAACACTTCAAAAAAAATTAACCCAGGAGCTGTGTTTTCGAAAAGATTAACAGATAGATGGCTAGCAAGACTATTAAACAGAACAAAGAGAAGAATAAATAGATACAATAAAAAAAATAAAGGGCATATAACCATTGATCCCATAGAAATCCAAACTACCATCTGAGGATACTATAAACACCTCTACGCAAATAAACTAGAAAATCCAGGAGAAATAGATAAATTCCTGGACACATATACCCTCCCAATACTAAACCAGGAAGAAGTTGAATCCCTAAATAGACTAATAACAACTTGTGAAGTTGAGTCGAGTAATTAATAGCCTACCACCCAAAAAAGGCTCAGGACCAGAAGGATTCATAGCCAAATTCTACCAGAGGTACAAAGAGGAGCTGGTACCATTCCTTCTGAAACTATTCCAAACAATAGAAAATGAGGAACTCCTCCCTAACTCATTTTATGAGGCCAACATCATGCAGATACCAAAACCTGGCAGAGAAAAAACAAAAAAGAGAATTTCGGCCAATATTCCTGATAGAGATTGATGCAAAAATCATCAATAAAATACTGACAAACTGAATCCAGCAGCATGTCAAAAAGCTTATCAATGACAATCAAGTCGGCTTCATCTATGGGATGCAAGGCTGATTCAACATATGCAAATCAATAAACGTAATTCATCACATAAGCAGAACCAATGGCAAAAACCACTAAATTATCTCAAATGCAAAAAAGGCCTTCAATGTAATTCTACATCATTCATGTTGAAAACACTCAATAAACTAGGTTTTGCTGGAATGTATCTAAAAATAATAAGAGATATTTATAACAAACCCACAGCCAATATCATACTGAAAAGACAAAAGCTGGAAGCATTCCCTTTGAAAACCAGCAAAAGACAAGGATGCCCTCTCACACCACTCCTATTCAACATAGTATTGGAAGCTCTGGCCAGAGCAATCAGGCAAGAAAAAGAAATAAAGGGTATTCAAAAAGGAAAATAGGAAGTCAATTTGTCTCTGTTTGAAGATGACAAGATTGTATATTTAGAAAACCCGATCATCTCAGTCCAATAGCTCCTTAAGCTGATAAGCAACATCAGCAAAGTCTAAGGATACAAAATCAATGTGAAAAACTCACAAGCATTCCTTTATACCAATAATAGACAAAGAGCCAAATCATGAGTGAACTCCCATTCACAATTGCTACAAAGAGAGTAATATACCTAGGAATACAACTAACAAGGATGTGAAGGACCTCTTCAAGGAGAACTACAAACCACTGCTCAAGGAAATAAGGGGGACACATACAAATGGAAAAACATTCCATGCTCATGGATAGGAAGAATCAATATCGTGAAAATGACCATATGGCCCAAAGTAATTTATAGATTCAATGCTATTCCCATCAAGGTACCATTTACTTTCTTCACAGAATTACGGAAACTAAATATCATATGGAACCAAAAAAAGAGCCTGTAGAGCCAATATGATCCTAAGCAAAAAGAACAAAGCTGGAGGCATCACACTACCTGACTTCAAACTATACTACATGGCTATAGTAATCATAACAGCTTAGTACTGTTACCAAAACAGATATAAAGACCAAGCAAACTAAACAGAGGCCTCAGAAATAACGCCACACATCTGCAATCATCTGATCTTTGACAAACCTGACAAAAACAGGCAATGGGGAAAGAATTCCTTATTTAATAAATGGTGTTGGAGAAACTGGCTGGGATATGCAGAAAACTGAAACTGGATGCCTTCCTTACACCTTATACAAAAATTAACTCAAGATGGATTAAAGACTTAAACATGAGACCTAAAATTGTAAAAACCCTAGAAGACAATCTAGCCAATACCATTCAGGACATAGGCGAGGGCAAAGTCTTCATGACTAAAACACTAAAAGCAATGGCATCTACAGCCAAAATTGACAAAAGAGATCCAAGTAAACTAAATAACTTCTCTTAACCAAAATAAACTATCAGAGTGAACAGGCAACCTACAGTATGGGGAGAAAATGTTTACAATGTATCCATCTCACAAAGGATTAATATTCAAAATCTACAAAGAACTTAAATTTACAATAAAAAAACAAGCAACCCCACAAAAAAAATGGGTGAAGGATATGAACAGACACTTCTCAAAGAAAACATTTATGTGGCCAATAAACATATTTTAAAAAGCTCATCATTACTTGTCATTAGAGAAATGCAAATCAAAACCCGAATGTGAAATCATCTTATGCCAGTTAAATGGCAATCATTAAAAAGTCAGGAAAATCTTTATTTTAATTAGATCCCATTTATCTATTTTGGCTTTTGTTGCCATTGCTTTTGTTGTTTTAATCATAAAGTCCTTGCCCATGCCTTAGTCCTGAATGATATGGCCTAAGTTTTCTTCTAGGGTTTTTATGGTTTTAGTTCTTATGTTTAAATCTTTAACCCACCTTGAATTAATTTTTGTATAAGGTGTAAGGAAAAGATCCAGTTTCAGCTTTCTGCATGTGGCTAACCAGTTTCCCAACACCATTTATTAAACAGGGAATCCTTTCCCCCATTGCTTGATTTTGTCAGGTTTGTCAAAGATCAGATGGTTGTACATGTGTGGTGTTATTTCTGAGGCCTCTATTCTGTTCCATTGGTGTATATCTCTGATTTGCTACCAGTACCATGCTGTATTGATTAATATGGACTTACAGTATCATTTAAAGTCTGGTAGCATGATGACTCCAGCTTTGGTTTTTGGCTTAGGATTGTCTTGACTATGCAGGCTCTCTTTTGGTTTCATATGAAGTTCAAGGTGATTTTTTCCAATTCTGTGAAGAAAGTCAATGGTAGCTCGATGGAGATAGCATTGAATCTATAAATTACTTTGGGCAGTATGGCCATTTACACGATATTGATTCCGCCTACCCATGAGCATGGAATGTTTTTCCATTTGTTTGTCTCCTCTCTTATTTCCTTGAGCAGGGGTTTTTAGTCCTCCTTGAAGAGGTCCTTCACATCCTTGTATTGATAGGGTCTTCAAAATATACAATCATGGACACAGGGAGGGGAACATCACACACTGGGGTCTGTTGGGGGAAATAGGGGAGGGACAACAGGGGATGGGGAGTTGGGGACAGATAGCATGGGGAGAAATGCCAGATATAGGTGATGGGGAGGAAGGCAGCAAATCACATTGCCATGTGTGTGCCTATGCAACAATCTTGCATGTTCTTCACATGTAACCCAAAACCTAAAATGCAATAAAAAAATATACAATCATGTCATCTGCAAATAGAGATGATTTGACTTTTTATTTTTCTATTTGAATACCCTTTATTTCTTTTCCTTACCCTGATTGCCCTGGCCAGAACTTCCAATTCTATGTTGAATAGGCGTAGTGAGACAGGGCATCCTTGTCTTGTACCAGTTTTCAAAGGGAATGCTTCCAGTTTTTGCCTGTTCAGCATGATATTGGCTGTGAGTTTATCATAAATTGTACTTATTATTTTGAGATACATTCCATCAACACTTAGTTTATTGAGAGTTTTTAGCATAAATGGTTTTTGAATTTTTTTGAAGGCCTTTTCTGCATCTATTGAGATATTCAGGTAGTTTTTGTCTTTGTTTCTGTTTATATGATGGATTATGTTTATTATTTGGGTATGTTGAACCAGGCTTGCATCCCGGGGATGAAGCCAACTTGATCATGATGAAGCTTTTTAATGTGTTGTTGTATTCAGTTTATCTAAATAAAGTGCAGATCATCTACACAGCAAAAGAAACTATCATCAGAGTGAACAGGAAAGACGACAGAATGGGAGAAAAATTTTGCAATCTACTCATCTGACAAACAGCTAATATGCAAAATCTACAAGGAACTTAAACAAATTGACAAGAAAAAAACAACCCATCAGAAAGTGGGTGAAGGATATGAACAGACACTTCTCAAAAGGAGAGATTTATCCAGCCAACAGACATATGAAAAAAAAGGTCATCATCACTGAGTATTACAGAAATTCAAACAAAACCACAATGTGATACCCCTTCACTGCAGTTAGAATGGTGAACACTAAAAAATCAGGAGACAGATGCTGGAGAGGATGTGGAGAAATAGGAACAATTTTACACTGTTAGTGGGACCGTAAATTAGTTCAACCATTGTGGAGGACAGTGGGGTGATTGCTCGAGGATCTAGAACTAGAAATGCTATTTGACCTAGCAATCCCATTATTTGATATATACCCAAAAGATTATGAATTAATCTATCATAAAGACACATGCACATGTAGGTTTATTGCAGCACTATTCACAATAGCAAAGACTTGGAACTTACCCAAATGCCCATCAATGATAGAGTGGATAAAGAAAATGTAGCACATATACACCATAGAATACTATGCAGCCACAAAAAAAGGATGAGTTCATATTCTTTGCAGGGACATAGATGAAGCTGGAAACCAGTTCTTAGCAAACTAACACAGGAACAGAAAACCAAACACCACATGTTCTCACTCATAATTGGGAGCTGAACAATGAGAACACATGGACACAGGGAGGGAAACATCACACACCAGGACCTGTCAGGAGGGTGGGGACTAGGGGACGAATAGCATTAAGATAAATACCCAATGTAGATGACAGGGTGATGGATGCCACAAACCACCATGGCTCGTGTTTACATATGTAACAAACCTGCACGTTCTGCACATGTACCCCAGAACTTAAAGTATAATAATATTTTTTTAAGTCAGGAAACAACAGATTTTGGATTGAATGTGGAGAAATATGAATGCTTTTACACTCTTAGTGGGAGTGTAAATCAGTTCAACCATTGTTGAAGATAGGATGGCAACTCCTGAAGTATCTAACATCAGAAATACCATTTCATCAAGAATCCCATTACTGGGTTATACCCAAAGTATTATAATTTATTATAATATAAAGACACATTCACATGTATGTTTATTACAGCACTATTCACAATAGCAAGACTTGGAACCAACCAAATTGCCCATCAATGATAGACTGGATAAAAAAAAATGTGGCACATATACACCATGGATACTATGCAGCTATAAAAATAGAGAAGTTTATGTCCTTAGAAAAGACATGGATGAAGCTGGAAATGATCATTCTTGGTGAACTAACACGAGAACAGAAAACCAAACACCACATATTCTTATTTATAAGTTGGAGTTGAACAATAAGAGCACGTGGACACAGGAAGGGGAACATCACATGCCAGGGCTTTTCAGGGATGGGAGGGGCTAGTGGAGGGAGAAGCATTAGGAGAAATATCCAATGTAGATGACAGGTTGATGGGTGCAGCAAACCACCATGTCACATGTATACCTATGTAACACACCTGCACATTCTGCACATGTGTCCCAGAACTTAAAGTATAATTTAAAAAAAGAAAATATGGTACATATACACTGTGTACTACTATGCAGCCATGAAAAAGAAAGAGATTTTATCCTTTGCAGGAACAGGGATGGAGTTGGAGGCAATTATTCTTAGCAAATTAATGTAGGAAGATAGTAAACCAAATACCACATGTTCTCACTTAAGGAGCTAAATGATGACACATGGGCACATAGAAGGGGACACTACACACTGGGGCCTATCAGATGCTGGAGGGTAGAAGAAGGGAGAGAATCATGAAAAACAACTAATGGATACTAGGCTTAATACCTGGTTGATGAAATAATCTGTATAACAAAATCCCGTGACTCAAGTTCACCTATATAACAAACAAGTACATGTATTTCTCAACTTAAAATAAATGTAAAAAAAAAATAAAAATAAAACAGCCTTATTGCTGACATGAAGAAAGTTTTAGTGATCTGAATAGAATTTCAAACCAGAAACAAAATTCCCTTACTCCATTAATAATATAATATTTTATAATATACTATATTACCAATATATATTAATTATATATGTTATTATAACATAGTAACAATATATATGTGTAACAATATATATAATTTTATATGTAATATCTAAAACTGTTTTATTATATGTATTTACATATACTGTAATTATATATTACTATTTACAAATTATATATATATACATATATGAAACTGTTATACACACACACATATTCTTTTACTCCTTGTCCTAGTAGTTTCAGGTGTATTATTTGTACTTTGCTGTTCATTTTCTAATTCAATATATATTTATCACCCACATAGTAGGATCTCAATCATTATTTTTTATTAGATAAATGAATATAAAACATCATGACAGAGGCTGGAAATAGAAAAAGTAAATATGTGATGGTCTCTCTCTTGACTACTAAGAAGAGATGACTGTAAACACATGAAATTAACACAAATACATAACCGTCTTTGAGACAGTGTTATGATGCACATATTCACAGATTGTAGTGGGGATTCATAGCTAGTGATCAGTTTTGTTTGAGTAATTAATGAGGGTTGAGAGAGGAGCAGTGATATTAAGAAGAGAGCATAGCCTTCAGAGTCCCAGAGATTAAGATTTGAATTTTAAAGCTGACACTAGCTTTGAAACTGTACTCAAGGACTCTAATTCGTAAGAGGAGAAGCACAGAGGCCTTTGATTGCAAGGTAGAGTAAGAAAGCACTTAGAACAATATTTGACAATTCATTTCAATCAAGTATGTCCTTCTTAGAAGTGGGTGTATATTAGTTGTCCTTTTCTGCATAAAAATTATCCCCTAAAACTTAACAACTTACAATTTATATTTGTTATTTCAGAGTTTGTGTTGGTCAAGAATATGGGCATGGCATATATAGATTCTCCACATCATGGTCTCCCATAAGGCTGGAATTAAGGTGCTGGTCAGGACTGGGGTTTCATCTGAAGTTTTGATTAAGGAAGGATCCATTTTAACTTAAACGTATCTCTTTTCAAATCTAAGAATAGGCAATTTGGTTACAAAGTAAAGTTATGCATAAAACACCTGCAATAGACATTCTACAATCCAAATATTCTGTTTTTTCAATCATATCTTTTTATCTGCTTTAAGTTAACCTTATTTTTCCATTTGTTTAAATAGAATATTGAGCTTCATTCATTGTACATATTAGCACAAAAGCCTGATGTTTACTACCTCAGTTTTGATAAAGTATTACAGAAAGTATAGTGATTTTGAAGTATATCTTATGAGGAAAACATCAAGTGGAAGTTGTGGAAGTATATTAGTCTTTAATGCTGCTGTAGGAAATTAACACAAAGTTAGTAGCATAAAAATAAAATGTAATATTTTACAGTTCTGAAGGAAAGTCTTAAATTCAAGGTATTTGTAGGTCTGCGTTAATTCTGGAGAATCCAGAGGAGAATGTTTTTCTCTTTTCATCTTCTAGATGTTACCTGCATTCCTTGGCTTGTACTCGTTCTTCATATTACTCCAAATTCTTGCTTTCATCCTCCTGGTTTCCTACTGTCAACTCTGATCCTTCAGCCACTCTCTCATGAGGACCTTTGTCACTACATTAGGCCTATTCAGACAAGCCCAGATAACCTCCTCATCTAAAATTATTTAACTTAATCACATATGCAAATACTCCTTCACTATGTAAAATTACATATTTGTAGGTTTCAGGGATTGGGATATAAATATCTTTATTTAGACTATCACAGGGTTTGCAAAATGCAAGATGGGACAGTGAAAGACAGACAGTGTCTATTGACAGATTTTTAAAGATGTGCTGTGCTCTTGAAATAATATACAATAGCAATTAATCCAGACTATAAAAGCATATGAAACTTTAAATTGTATTAAATCTTGTATATATTTGAAGCTCCATATATACTAACAACAGTGACAATTTTTTCTTTTGCTAATTTATTTTATTTTATTTTATTTTATTTTATTTTTTTATTGCATTTTAGGTTTGGGGGTACATGTGAAGAACATGCAAGATTGTTGCATAGGTACACACATGGCAGTGTGATTTGCTGCCTTCCTCCCCCATCACCTATATCTGGCATTTCTCCCCCATGCTATCCCTCCCCAACTCCCCCACCCCCCACTATCCCTCCCCTCTTTCCCCCCTCCACAGACCCCAGTGTGTGATACTCCCCCTCCCTGTGTCCATGTGTTTGCATTGTTCAACACTTTTGAGAAATAAATTGATAGGTCATTAGGAAAGACAAATTAAATTTCTCAGAAAATTACAGTAGGCATGATTTTATTTTTCCAAAACTACAGTATATGTTGGAATAGAAACTTGAATTAATTTTTCTGGCTCTCATGGACAAACACAGTACTGACAAGCAAAATTACAGAGAAGTACACTTTAACCCAAGGATTACTTCCTAATAAGAGGCATTTCCTTCAGGAGAAAGTGACTTTTTAATGATTAGAAAAGTTCAAGAAGAACTGAATAAAAAATGTATTAGATAAGCACACTTAATTCAGAGATTGGAGGATCCCAAACTGTGCGAAAATTTTAATTAGAGTATGGATAAATAAAAAGCTTTAAGAAAATTGTTTGTTTTTTTTCATAAAAATAGATTAATTAAATGTAAAGCTCTTTTTATTTAGATATTAAGTTGCATATCAGATTATAGAGATTTTGGGATAAGACAATGGGGTTTTCTAAATATACTATCATGTCATCTGCAAACAGACACAATTTGACTTCCTCTCTATTTGAATACCCTTTATAGTATGTGACTTTTAAAAAATAGCTATTCTGAATGGTATGATATAGTATGCCATTGTGGTTTTGTATTGCATTTCTGTAATGGTTAGTAACATTGAATATTTTTTTATGTAGGCCATATAGTTAATATTCTTTTAAGAAGTGTCTGTTCATGTTTTTGCCCACGTTTTATGGTGTTATTTGTTTTTTACTTGTTTATTGTTTAATTTTTAAATAGATTCCGAAATATTAGATATTGTTGGATGCATAGTTTGAAAACATTTATTCCCATTATGTAGGTTGTTGGCTAACTCTCTTGATAGTTTTTCTGCTGTGAAGAAGCTATTTGGTTTAATTAGGCCTCATTTATTTAGTTTTATTTTGAATTATTATTATTTTACAATTGTCTTTGAAGACTTTGTCATGAAATCTTTGCCAAGACTTATGTCCAGAATGGTATGTCTTAGGTTTTCTTCCAGGGATTTAATAATTCTAGTTTCACATGTAACCATTTAATCTATCATTTTCGTTTAGTTTAGGTTTTTTTTTTTTTTTTTTTTTTTTTTTTTTGAGATGGTGTCTAACTCTGTTGCCCATGGTGGAGTACACTGGCACCATCTGGGCTCACTGTGACCTCCACCTCCCAGGTTCAAGTGACTCTCCTGCCTGAGCCTCTCGATTAGTTGGGATTACAGGAATGTCCATGATGCCTGGCTAATTTTTGTATTTTCAGTAGAGACATGGTTTCACCATGTTGGACAGTCTAGTCTTGAATTCCTGACCTCAAGTGATCCTCCTGCTTTGGCCTCATAAGGTGCTCAGATTACAGGCATAAGCCACTGTGTCTGGCCAAATCTTTAATTGCTCTTGAGTTGATTTTTGTATATTTTGAAAAAAAAGGGCTTCCAGTTTCAATATTCTGCATATGGCTAGCCAATTACCCCAGCACCATTTATTGAAGAGAGATTTCTCTCTCCATTGCTTGGTTATTGCCAACTTTGTCAAAGATCAAATAGTTGTGGGTGTTTCAGCTTTACTTCTAGGTTATCTAATCTGTTTCATTGGTTTACATGTTTAGATTTGCTATCAGTGCCATGCTGTTTTGATTACTGTAATCTTATATTATAGTTTGAATACAGGTAGACTAGGGCCACGAGCTTTATTATTTTTGTTTAGGATTGCCTTACCTATTGAGTTATTTGTTGGTTCAACATAAATTTTAGAATAGTTTTTTTATAATTATGTGAAAAATGACATTGGTAGTTTTATAGAAATAGCATTGAATTTGTAAATTGCTTTGGTAAGTATGACCGTTTTTACAATATTGTTTATTCCAAACCATGGGTATGGATTGTTTTTTCATTTGTTTGTGTCCTTCATGATTTATTTCAGAACTGGTTTGTAGTTCTCTTTTTAGAGAACTTTTGACTCCCCTGGTTAGATGTTTTGCTAAATATTTTATTATATTTTGTGGCCATGGTGAATGAAATTGTGTTCTTGATTTGGCTCTCAGTTTTGACATTATTTGTATATAAAAGGGTTAATAATTTTTGTACATTGATTTTGTATCCTGAAACTTTACTAAAGTTGTTTTTTTTCTGATCTAGAAGCCTTTGTGAAGAGATGATGAGATTTTCTAGGTATAGAATCATATCATTTGAGATGAGAGATAGTTTGAATTTTTCTAATCCTGTTTGGATGACTTTACTTTTCCTCTTGCCCAATTGCTCTGACTATGTCTTCTAGTACTATGACGAATAGTAGTGGTACGAGTGGGCATCTTTGTGTTTGACCACCTGGCAGAAGGAATGCATCCAGTCTTTGCTCATTCAGTATGACATTGGCTGTGGGTCTATTATAGGTGGCTCTTGTTATTTTAAGGTATGTTCCTTCAATGCCTAGTTTTTCGACAGTTTTTAATATAAAGAGATGTTGAATTTTATTGAAAACTATCTATACGTCTATTGAGGTAATGATGGTTTTTTTGTTTTTACTTATGTTTATGTAATAATTGTCATTTAGCGATTTGCGTATGTTCAATTAATCTTGTATGTCTAGAGTAAAGCCTACTTTATTATGGTAGATTAGCTTTTTGATGTGCTGCTGAATTTGATTTAGGATTGCTTGTGATTTTTGCACATCGATTTTGTATCCTGAGACTTTGCTGAAGTTGTGTATCAGTTTCAGGAGATTTTGGACTGAGACAGTGGGGTCTTCTATAGAATCATGTCGTCTGCAAATAGAGACAATATGACTTCCTCCTTTCCTATTTGAATACTCTTTATTTCTTTTTCTTGCCTGATTTTCCTGGCTAGAACTTCTAATACTATATTGATTAGGAGTGTGGGAGAGAGGGGCATCCTTGTCTAGTGCCAGATTTCAAAGGGAATGCTTCCAGCTTGCCCGTTCAGTATGATATTGGCTGTAGGTTTGTCATAAATAGCTTTTATCATTTTATGATACGTTCCATCAATACCTAGTTTATTGAGAGTTTTTAGAGTGAAGCGCTGTTGAATTTTGTCAAAGGCCTTCTCTGCATCTATTGAGATAATCATGTGGTTTTTGTCTTTGATTCTGTTTATGTGATGTATTACATTTATGGATTTGCATATGTTGAACTAGCCTTGCATCCCCAGGATGAAGCCTACTTGGTCGTGATGGATAAGCTTCTTGATGTGCTGTTGCAATCTTGCCAGTATTTTATTGAAGATTTTTGTGTCGATGTTCATCATGGATATTGACCTGAAGTTTTCTTTTTTAGTTGAGTCTCTGCCTGGTTTTGGTATCAGGATGATGTTAGTCTCATAAAAATGAGTTAGGGAGGATTCCCTCCTTTTGTATTGTTTGATACAGTTTCAGAAGAGATGAACCAGCTCCTCTTTGTACATCTGGTAGAATTCAGCTGTGAAACCCCGTCTGGACCTGGACTTTTTTTGGTTGGTAGGCTATTCACTGCTGCCTCTACTTCAGCACTTGTTATTTGTCTATTCAGGGTTTCAGCTCTCCTCCTGGTTTAGTTTTGGTAGAGTACAAGTGTCTAGGAATTTATTCATTTCTTCCTGGTTTGCTGGATTATGTGAGTAGAGCTGTTTGTAGGGTTAATATTGTTATGTGTGAATTTGATCCTGGCTTTTTGATGCTAGCTGGCTGTTTTGCCCATTAGTTGATGCAGTTTCTTCATTGTGTTGATGCTCTTTACCATTTTGGTATGTTTTTGGAGTGACTGGTACTGGTTGTTCCTTTCTATGTTTAGTGCCTCTTTCAGGAGCTCTTGTAAAGCAGGCCTGGTGGTGATGAAATCTCTTAGTACTTGCTTGTTTGCAAAGGATTTTATTTTTCCTTCACTTATGAAGCTTAGTTTGGCTGGATATGAAATTCTGGGTTGAAAATTCTTTTCTTAAGAATGTTAAGGAGAGAGATCCAAGATGGCCGAATTAGCAGCAGCTCAGGATTGTAGCTCCCTCTGAAAGCGTAGAGAGTGAGTGGACGCCACATTTTCAGACAAATTTTTATTGCCCATGGACCAAGAGATTCTTGGCAGAGGAGCCCCATGGGTCACCAGCACGACTCTTTTGGAGGGCGCAGCCATTTTGCAGGTGCCCAGGTGTGGCGGTTCTCAGTCCGGAGTATACGGGACTGAGTGCCCTTTGGTTGGTGTTTGGAGCTCCGGGAAAGCAGAGTCTCCCATTCAGCTTATTGAAAATCGGACTGAAGTGGGGAACCAGACCGGGAGATTCCCGGGCAGAAAAGCACCACGAATCTTAATGCTGCTGTTTTCAGCTGGTGTAGTGGGGTCGCCACAGGGGAAGGCTGGTACCCCCTCCACAAAAATGAATAAAAACAGCAGTTGGAACTGCTGAGGATTGAGAGTTTCACAGCAAGTACAGCTGAACCCGGGAAGGTCCAGCTCTGTGGGGGAGGGGCGTCCACCAAAGGAAAACTAAGAAACAGAAAAAACTTTATCACCAACAAGCTGGACGTCCACTCAGAGACCTAATCTGAAAGTCAGCAATTACACAGATGACAGGTGGATAAATCCACAAAGATGGGAAGAAACCAGCACAAAAAGGCTGAAAACACCTGAAATCAGAATGCCTTTCCTCCTACAGAGGATTGCAGTGCCTCATCACCAATTGAACAAGGCCTGATTGAGAATGAATGTGAGGAGTCGACAGAATCAGGCTTCAGAAGGTGGATAATGAGAAACTTCTGTGAGCTGAAAGAACATGTTCTAGCCCAATGCAAGGAAACTAAGAACCTTGAAAAAAGGTTTCACGAAATGTTCATGAGAATGGACAATTTAAAGAGGAATATAAGTGAATTAATGGAACTCAAAAACACAATACGAGGCTTTGTGAGGTATGCACAAGTTTTAACAGTTGAATTGATCAGCAGAAGAAAGGATTTCAGAGGGTCGAAGACCAACTTAACAAAATAAAATGAGAAGAGAAGATTAGAGAAAAAAGGGTAAAAAGGAATGAGCAAAGTCTCCAAGAAATATGGGACTATGTGAAAAGACCTAATCTACTGTTTGATAGGTGTACCTAAATGTGACGAAGAGAATGAATCCAAGCTGGAAAAGATTTTTCAGGATATTATCCAGGAAAACTTTCCTAACCTAGCAAGGCAAGACAATACCCAACTCCAGGTAATACAGAGAACACCACAAAGATATTCCTCAAAAAGAGCAATTCCCAAGGCACATAATCATTAGATTCATCAGGGTTGAAACGAAGGAGAAAATACTATGGGCAGCCAGAGAGAAAGGTCAGGTTACCCACAAGGGGAAGCCTATCAGACTCACAGCTGATCTCTCAGCAGAAACCCTACAAGCCAGAAGAGAGTGGGGGCCAATATTCAACATCCTTAAGGAAAAGAACTTTTAGACCCAGAATTTCATATCCAGCCAAACTAAGTTTCATAAGTGAAGGAAAAATAAAATTTTTTACAAACAAGCAAGTACTCAGAGATTTCATTACCACCAAGCCTGCTTTACAAGAGCTTCTGAAAGAGGCACTATATACAGAAAGGAACAACCAGTATCAGCCACTTCAAAAAACCTATCGGTAAGCTGCATCCAGATCCATCTTACATGCAAGGATATACAGAGACTCAAAACAAAGGGATGGAGGAAGATTTGCCAACCAAATGGAGAGAAAAAAGAAAAAAAAAAAGACAGGAGTTGCAATTCTCCATCTCTGATGGAATAGACTTTAAAGTAATAGAAACCAAAAGAGATAAGAAGGACATTGTATAATGGTAGAAGGATCAATGTAACGGGAAGAGCTAATGACCCTAAGTCTATGCGCACCCAATATAGGAGCACCCAGATACATAGGGCAACTTCTTGGTGACTTACAAAGAGACTTGGACTCCCCACAATAATAGTGGGAGACTTTAACATTGCATTGTCAATATTGGACAGATTAATGAGACAGAAAGTTAACAAGGATACCCGGGACTTAAAAAAAGAAAAAAAAAAGAATGTTGAATATTTTCCACTACTCTTCTGGCTTGTAGTATTTCTGCTGAGAGATCTGCTGTGAGTCTGATGGGCTTCCATTTGTGGGTAACACGAATAAATAGGACTGCGTAAAGATTACATCTGTGTTTATTAAATAGACATTAGTATGAAAGTGAAAGGACAAACCTCATTGTAGAAGAAAATATTTGCAAATCACATATCTGATAAGGGTCTAGTATATAGAATATGTAACAAGCTAAATAATAAAAAGACAAACCATGTAACTTAAAAATGAAGGGTCAGAATAAACATTTTTTCAAATAAAGTGTACAAATGATCAATAGGCACATGGAAAAAAATACTCAATATCAGTAGCCATTAGAGAAATACAAATTAAAACTGCAATAAAAACTTCTTCAAACCCACTAGAATCTCTATAACAACAACAACAACAAAATACCACAGAAAGTAACAAATATCAGAGAAGATGCAGAGAGATAGGAACACTCATATATTGGTGGAACATAAAGTGATATACTCACTGTGTAAAACAGTTTAGTGGTTCCTCAAATGGTTAAACAGTTACCAAATTACTCAGTAATTTTACTTTTAGGAATATGCACGGAAGAATTGAAAACATACATCCATACAAAAGATTGTTCATGAATGTTCATAGAATCATTATTTATATTAGCTAGCAAGTGAAACAACCCAGATGTACATCAACAGATGAAATGGATAAATAAATTGTGGTACATTCATGCAATGGAATATTATTCAGCTATAACAAATGAAGTATTGATGCATGTTACAACATAAATGAAACTTGAAAACATCATGCTAAGAAGTCAGACACAAAAGGCCACATATTTTATGATTCCATTTATATAAAATGTCCAGAACAGGCAAATTCATTGACACAGAAATATTAGTGGCTGCCAATGGATGGGAAAGGGAAATTGGGAGTAATAAGTACAAGAGTGATGAAAATGTTCTGGAATTAGATAGTGGTGATTGTTGCACAGCTTTGTAAATTGTACTCTTTAAAGTGGTTGGTTTTATGCTATGTGAATCACATCTCGATTTTAAAAATGCATGGGGAAGAGAAAGTTTCAGCACAGGTTACTAGCTGTTATTAGTCTATACTCAAGAAGGACTTCCTTGCCTCTTTCCTAAATATTTGTAAATTTATAATTAATATCCTTATCTACTTTTATATTTCATAGAAGATATGAAGGGATTTACCTTAGTCATGCATACCAAATGTTTAAAATTAAAATTAAAAACCTGCAAAACATAAAAAAAGAAACGGGAGCTTTTGGCAATGAGACTCAGATATAGTTCTGAGTTTATTGGCAACCAAGACAAAAAAGGAAATAATAAAGTGTATTATAGTTATAATCCAATATGAGAAAACATACTACTCATTGGGAATGAGAAAATTTTCTTGTGTCCTCCTAAGAGAATGATAGATCTTTAAGTGGGATAACATAAAATTATTAATGTTATAACAGAGTATATAACAGTAATTTTCACTCAAGTTGATGAACTTCTCAGTTAACTGTTTTCTCACATTGATTCTTGAGAAGGGCAGTCTTGACAGATGACATCAGGTAAGCATATAAGTGGGTATTAAGCAGAAAACCAGTTGAGTTGGGAAGCTCAGTTTGTGCAGAAAGAGTGAAGTTAGGTGAGTATGTGAATACAGCTGGGGCCTAGGCTGGAAATGCTGGTCAGTTTATTTTGCTAGACCCACTGGAGCCTTGGGATATTGGCCTACTATTTGTCTGTGGTATAAGGATTGTGTTAGGGAAAGAAGAGCTTTCAGCAAAGCAAATCCCTTGCCTTTGAGGGACGTCAGTGATAAGCTCCAAATGTGCCATAAAAACATGAGGGGACAACTTCTCTCACAGAAACCCTGGTGGTCCTCCTGGTTACAAAAGGAAGAGCGCTAGGAAGTCCTGCCTGTAAGGAAACCTGAGTCCTTCAGAATTTTACCTTTGGAGAAAGGAGAGTTAGTTGATCCAATTCACTTTGATTCTTCCCTAAAGTGAGACTAACTTGCCGGTGAAGGACCCTTCCAGGGGCAGACCTGCCACTGATTTTCATCTCCTGCAACCAGGTGGGCCATCTGTCCTTCTGGATGACATCTGGCTGTTGGATAAAATACAAGTCATGCACAGATATCCTTTTCCAGTGACTGGCTGGTACCTAAAAATAGAGGTGACCACATTGTCCCAGCATTTCTCCAAAGCTGTCACAAAGAAAGATGTAATAATCTATTGGAAACCAGAGTTGACCATTATTCTCCTGCATTACTCAGCGTTGTAACTTTTAGTGGAGTGCAGTTAGCCTTTTCCAGTGGGCTGACATTAATGTCAAAGGTTTCTCCTGGGCCTGGAATGATAGCTCTGTTGAAAGCTAATCCTAAGGTTGTCTCTACACAGCTGATAAGGGAGAAAAAAAACAACAACAAAAACACCGACGCTTGAGTCTTTAAAATAAATGACCCTAACTTCTGCTGACATTTTCTGCACTTTATTTTAAAAACCTAAAGGAAAACTGTTTGTCATTGAAGTTTGCTGAAATGCAGACTACTTAAAAGGAAAATATGTAAACTTTTAAAAGCAAACGAGAAGCACTAAAAAAATCGATCCTATATTCAAAATAACCTGTAGACACCTAGAATTCAGACTTCTGACCTGTGAGACAGAGAACTGTGAGACAATAAATTTCTGTTGTTTAAGCCATCCAGTTTGTGGTACACTGTTATGATTACTCTAGGAAACTAATACAATAAATTTAACATTTCGTAATTACAGTCATGTGCTGCATAACGATGTTTCAATCAATGATGGATCACATACACAACAGTGGTTTCTGAAGGTTATAACTGAGCTGAAAAATTTTGTCACCAAGTGACATGGTAACTATTGTAATGTCACAGTGCAACATATTATGTGTTTGTAGTGATGCTGGCATAAAAAAAAAACCCTACTGCACTGACAGTCATTATAAAAGTACCATATAGAACATACAATTATGTACAGTAGTAAGACTTGATAATGATAAACAACTGCTAATGGTTTTGTATTTATTATACTATACATTGTATTGTTCTTTTAGAGTGTACTTTTTCTATTTATTATGAGAAGTTAACTGTAAAACAGCCTCAGACATGGCCTTCAGGAGGTATTCCAGAAGAAGGCATTGTTATCATAGTAGATGAGAGCTCCATGCATGTTATTACCCCTAAAGATCTTCCAGTGGGATGAGAGGCGGAGAACGGAGACAGTGATATTGGTTATTTATGATCTTGATATTTTGCAGGCCTAGGATCATGTGTGTGTTTGTGTGTTAACATTTAACAAAATGTTTAAAAAGTTAAAAAATTAAAAATAAGAACAAAGCTTATAGAATAAAGATATAAAGAAAGAAAATATTTCTGTGCAGTTGTACAATGTGTTTGTGTTTTAAGGTAAATGTTATAGCAAAAAAAAGTTTATAAAGTTAAAAAGTGACAGCAAAAGATAATTTATTAATGAAGAAAGAAAATTGTTAACATAAATGTAGTGTAACTCAAGTGTACAGTGTTTATAAAGTCTACATCAGCGAACATGATTTTCCTACAGCTTCATATTCATTCACCACTCACTGACTCAACCAGAGCAACTTCCAGTCCTGCAAGCTCCATTCATGGTAAGTGCCCTAGACAAGTGTAACATTTTAATTTTTTATTATGTATTTTATTTATGTATTTTTTGTTTATGTATATTTATGTATATTTAGATACACAAATATGTACCGTTGTATTACAATTGCCTCCAGTATTCAATACAGTAACATGCCATTTAGGTTACACAAGTGTGTAGCCTAGGAGCAGTAGTCTACACCATATTACCCTAGGTATGTAGTAAGCTATACCTTCTAGCTTTATAGAAGTAACACTCTTTGATGATTGCAGAGCAATGTAATAGCCTAACACATTTCTCAGAGCATATACCTATTGTCAAGTGATGCATGACTACATGAGGAAGCCTGTTTCTATTTAGAAGTGCACACACACAACATGTGTACCTATAAGTGTGTGCACATGCTCCTACACACACACCCTGAGGAGCATTAAGGCAGAATTAATTGTATATTTCCAAAATTAACACTTATATTTTATTTTTAAGCAAAAGTATCTAGGGCTCTAATTCTACAAAATGATAAAATAAATAGCTGTGTTACAGCAGTCCTAGAAACAGTTTGTATTATTAATACTAAATCAACCTAGAGTCATTGAGGTTGAATAAGAATGACAAATGTCAGTGCATCATGAAGAACAAATGAAAAGGGATAAACGCTATAGTAGACTTCAGGTGTAGGCTGCTTTGGGAGTGGCATTCTCATGTAGACATTCTTATTTGGCTCATATGTAATCCATGCATGAAGGCATAAAATTTGTTCACAGCAAAATTCCAGTGTGCCAACAAGTGTGCAATTTGAACCCAGCAGTTTCTTAGGGACACATATTAGGTTGGTGCAAAAGTGATCATAGTTGTCTTGATTACTTTTAATAACAACTATCTCATAAAAGTGTTTTTAAGGTTAAATATAAAGTGCTTATAATAGTACCTGATACACAAAATATGTGGTTTTAATGGCAAAAACCACAATTACTTTTGCATCCACCTTAAGGGGAGGGATTCATCTGACAGTGAAACATTGAAGTAACTGTAGATTAAATGACTTTTCAGCTATTCAGTGCGAGATTCTTCCAGACATCATTCAAATTAGGAATTATCTTATTTCTGTGCAAAGTGAGGCACATATATATAACAGCAGTGCAAGCAGACATATTTGTAGAATACCATTTACTTATACATGCTTATATACAACATTATATGCCATTTCGTTATTATAATGTCATTCTGTTACATATTAAAAGTTTTGAGTGGTGTGTGTATGCATATGTGTGTTCATATGGATCTTATTTTGTACAATGTGAAAACACACATACTCGAGGAGAGGGGATCACAGTTTAAGATATTTTTTAAATGTATTTATTATACTTTAAGTTCTGGGGTACCTGTGCAGATCGTGCAGGTTGCTTACATAGGTATAGACATGCCATGGTGGTGGTTTGCTGCATCCATCACCCCGTCGTCTACATTAGGTATTTCTCCTAATGCTATTCCTCCACAATCCCCCAACCCCTGCTATTCCTCCCCTAGTCCCCACACCCCAGGCCCCACTGTGTGATGTTCCCCCTCCCTGTGTCTCTGTGTTCTCATTGTTCAACATCCACTTATGTGTAGAACATGTGGTGTTCGTTTTCTGTTCTTGTGTCAGTTTGCTGAGAATGATAATTTCCAGTTTCATCTATGTCCCTGCAACGAACATGAACTCATCCTTTTTTGTTGGCTGCATAGTATTCCACAGTGTATATGTGCCACATTTTCTTTATCCAGTCTATCTTTGATGGGCATTTGGGTTGGTTCCAAGTCATTACTACTTTGAACAGTGCCGCAATAAACATATGTGTGCATCTGTCTTTATAATAGAATGAATTATAATCCTTTGGGTATATATCTAGTAATGGGATTGCTGGGTCAAATGGTATTTCTAGTTCTAGAGGCTTGAGGAATCCCCACACTGTCTTCCACAATGGTTGAACTAATTACACTCCCACCAACAGTGTAAAAGTGTTCCTGTTTTTCCACATCCTCTCCAGCATTCTGTGGTCTCCTAACTTTTTAATGATCAGCATTCTAACTGTCGTTAGGTGGTATCTCAATGTGATTTTGATTTGCATTTCTCTAATGACGAGTGATGATGAGCTTTTTTTCATGTGTTTGTTGGCTGTAAATGGATATTAGCCCTTTGTCAGATGTGTAGATTGCAAAAATTTTCCCATTCTGTTGATTACTGGTTCACTCTATTGATAGTTTCTTTTGCTGTGCAGAAGCTATGTTTAATTAGATCCCATTTGTCTATTTTTGGCTTTTGTTGCCATTGCTTTTGGTGTTTAGTCATGAAGTCCTTGCCCATGCCTAATCCTGAATGGTATTCCCTAGGTTTTTCTTCTAGAGTTTTTATAGTGTTAGGCCTCATGTTTAAATCTTCAATCCATCTAGAGTTAATTTTTGTATAAGTATAAGGAAGGGATCCAGTTTCAGCTTTCGCATATGGCTAGCCAATTTTCCCAACACTGTTTATTAAATTGGGAATCCTTTCTCCATTGCTTGTTTTTGTTTGGTTTGTCAGAAGATCTGATGGTTGTAGTTGTGTGGCATTTTTTCTGAGGCCTCTGTTCTGTTCCATTGGTCTATATCTCTGTATCTCTGTTTTGGTACCACTACCAGGCCGTTTTGAGTACAGTAGCCTTTGTAATATAGTTTGAAGCCAGATAATGTGACCCTCCAGCTTTCAGCTTTTTTTTTCTTTATGATTGTCTTGGCTATACAGGCTCTGTTTTGCGTTCATGTGAAGTTTAAGGTGTTTTTTTTTCCAATTCTGTGAAGAAAGTCATTGGTAGCTTGATGAGGATAGCATTGAATCTATAAATGATTTTGGGCAGTCTGGCCATTTTCACAATATTGATTATTCCTAACCAGGAGCATGGAATGTTTTTCATCTGTTTGTGTCCTCTCTTATTTCCTTGAGCAGTGGTTTGTAGTTCTCCTTGAATACGTCCTTCTAAACCCTTCTTAGTTGTATTCCTAGGTATTTTATTCTCTTTGTAGCAATTGTAAATAAGAGTTCACTCATGATTTGGCTCTCTCTCCATTATTGATGTATAGGAATGCTTGTGATTTTTGCCCATTGATTTTGTATCCTGAGACTTTGCTGAAGTTGCTTATCAGCTTAAGAAGATTTTGGGCTGAGATGATGGGGTTTTCTAAATATACAATCATGTCATCTGCAAACAGGGACACTTTGACGTCCTCTCTTCCCATTTGAATAGGCTTTATTTCTTTATATTGCCAGATGGCCCTAGCCAGAACTTCCAATACTATGTTGAATAGGAGTGGTGAGAGAGGGCATCCTTGTCTTGTGCCAGTTTTCAAATGGAATGCTTCCAGTTTTTGCCCATTCAGTATGATACTGGCTGTGGGTTTGTCATAAATAGCTTTTATAATTTTGATATATGATCCATTGATATCTAGTTTATTGCAAGATTTTAGCATAAAGGGCTGTTGAATTTTGTAGAAAGACTTCTCGGCATCTATTAAGATAATCGTGTGGTTTTTGTCTTTGGTTCTGTTTATGCGATGGAGTACATTTATAGATTTGCGGATGTTGAACCAGACTTGCATCCCTAGGGATGAAGCCAACTTGATTGTGATGAATAAGCTTTTTGATATGCTGTTGGATTGGGTTTGTCAGTATTTTATTGAAGATTTTTTGCAACAATGTTCATCAAGGATATTGGCCTGAAATTTTCTTCTTTAGTTGCATCTCTGCCAGGTTTGATATCAAAATGATGTTGGCCTCATTAAATGAGTTAGAGAGGATTCCCTTTTTTGTATTGGTTGGAATAGTTTCAGAAGGAATGATACCAGCTTCTCTTTGTATCTCTGGTAGAATTAGGCTGTGAACCCATCTTGTCCTGGACTTTTTTTTGTTTGGTAGGCTATTAAATGCTGCCTTAACGTCAGACCTTGTTATTGATCTATTCAGGGATTCAACTTCTTCCTGCTTTAGTCTTGGGGTGGTGTAAGTGCCCAGGAATTTATCAATTTCTTCTACATTTACCGGTATATGTGCATAGAGTTGTTTGTAGTAATCTCTGATGGTGGTTTATATTTCGAGTGGAATTGGTGGTGATATCCCCTTTAACATTTTTACTGCATCTATTTGAATCTTCTCTCTTTTTTTTTTATTGGTCTGGCTAGTGGTCTATCTATATTGTTGATCTTTTCCAAAAAAACAGCTCCTGGATTTGTTGATTTTTTGAAGGGTTTTTGTGTCTCTGTCCCCTTCAGTTATACTTCGATCTTAGTTATTTCTTGCCTTCTGCTAACTTTTGAATTTGTTTGATCTTGCTCCTCTATTTCTTTTAATCATGACGTTTAGGTGCCGATATTATATTTTTCCTCACTTCTCTGGTGGGCATTTAGTGGTATAAATTTCCCTCTAGACACTGCTTTAAATGTGTCCCAGAGGATTCTGGTACATTATGTCTTCATTCTCATTGGTTTTCGAAGACATCTTTATTTCTGCCTTCATTTCGTCACTTATCCAGTAGTCATTCAAGGAGTAGGTTGTTCAGTTTCCATGTAGTTGTGAGGTTTTGAGGGAGTTTCTTAATCCTGAGTTCTAATTTGAATACACTGTAGTCTGAGAGACTGTTTGTTATGATTTCCTTTTCTTTTGCATTTGCTGAGGAGTGTTTTACTTCCAATTATGTGGTCGATTTTAGAATAAGTGCGATGTGATGCTGAGATGAATGTATATTCTATGGTTTTGGAGTGGAGATTCTGTAGATGTCTATTAGGTCCGCTTGGTCCAGATCTGAGTTCGAGTCCTGGATATCCTTGTTAATTTTCTGTCTCATTGATCTGTTCTGGTATTGACAGTGGGGTGCTAAAGACTCCCACTATTATTGTGTGGGTGTCTAAGTCTCTTATAGGTCATTAAGAACTTGCTTTATGTATCTGAGTGCTCCATATTGGGTGCATATATATTTAGAATAGTTAGCTCTTCTTGTTTAAGATCTTAGTTAGCAACCACCCAAATCAGTAGTGCATCTTTCACCTGAAGGGATGAGGGAGGGAACGTGGGATTGGATTGAAGACAGACTACAAAGACAGAAAAAAAATTGGTTACATCTTTATCTGAGAACATTCCTGAATGAGATAATATAGATGAGAGTATACTTAAGCACCTTGGTGATCCCCAGGTAATCATTCAACACACACTGACATTTTTTACTTCTCTTCCGTTACACCATGCAGAAAGTACAATAAGAACATTGGGTGGCCAGGAGCTGGTTTGCCTGGATCCTTGGGAGTGGGAGAACAATAAAGAGTTAAAGTAGTTTAGAGATTTTTTGGAATTATTTGGAGTTCCTTCTTCTGGCTCCTTATGTAATAATGCCCCTGAGAATATTTCTCACATATAAACTCTATTCTAGACTAGACACTTATTTAATAATTATGGATGTGTTTGTCTGAATATGGAATCTTTTTGTATCTTGCCTGGTTGCAGTAAGCTGTTAATCATTTCCTCTCCCAGTGACGTTAATAATGGTCATTAAGTTGTGTATTAGGTACTGTTTGTAGGCACTTTATATTTAACCTTCCAAACATCTTCATGAGATAGGTGTTGTTATTTCATTGTACAAAAACATTGAGAATGTATGGAACTATACTAGGATAAACACTCTTGCCACTCCTACTCAATACATCTAACCAAGGAGATGAAAGATCTCCTTGAAAATAATTACAAAATACTGTTGAAAGAAATTAAAGATGACACAAAGAATTGGAAACATAGTCAATCCTCATAGATATGAAGAATCAATATTGTTAAAATTGCCATACTACCCAAAAGAAATTTACAGATTCAATGCTATTTCTATCAAACTCCCAAAAGACTTTCTTCACAGAATTAGAGAAACTATGGCAAAATTTGTACAGAACCCAAAAGAGCTTGAATCACCAAGGCATTCCTAAGAAAAAAGAACAAAGCTGGAAACATTACATTACTCTACTTCAAACCATGTTACAAGACTGCAGTCATGAAAGTAGCATGGTACTTAATACATAAACAAACACATAAACAAAAGGAACAGAAAAAGAGATACCAGAAATAAAGCCGCAAACCTGCAACCATCTGATGTTCAACAAAGTCAACAAAACAAGTAATGGAGAAAAGACTCCCTATTCGATAGAATAGTGCTGGGATAACTGGCTAGCCATATGCAGAAGATTGAAATGGGACTACTTCCTTACACCATTTAAAAAATCAACTCAACATGTATGAAAGACTTTAATGTAAAACTTAAAATTGCAAAAAGCCTTGAAGAAAACCTATGTATACTACTCTGGACATAGGACCAGGCAAAGATTTCATGATGAAGATGCTAAAAGCAATTGAAAAAAAAAAACAATTGGAACATAATTAAACTAAACAGCTTCTGCACAACAACAACAAAAGAAAATAATCAACAGAGTAAACAGACAACATACAGAATGGGATAAAATGCTTGCATACTATTCATCTGACAAAAGTCTAATATCCAGAATCTATAAGGAACTTAAACAAATTAGCAAGCAAAACCCACACAACCCCATTAAAAAGAGGACAAATAAAATTAACAGATACTTCTCAAAAGAAGACACATACACAGCCAACAAGCATATGAAAAAAATGCTCAACATCACTAATTATTAGAGAAATGCAAATCAAAACCACAATGAAATACTATCTCACACTAGTCAGAATGGCTATTATTAGAGTCAAAAAATAACAGATGCTGCCATGGTTTTGGAGAAAAGGGAATGTTTATACACTGCTGATGGGAATGTAAATTAGCCCACTTATTGGGAAAATTGATTTGGTAATTTCTCAAAGAAGTTTAAACAGAACTACCATTCAACCCAGCAATCCCATTATTTAATATATACCTAAAGGAATATAAAGTGTTCTACCATAACAACACATCCACACATATGTTCAACATGAAGATCTACCTAGCATTATGTTTACATATAATACTTGGTGTCACATACTATTCCCAAATCAATGGCCTGGTAGAAAATAAAGTGTAATAAAAATGGGTTTGAAGTCGGCTGAATTTAGAGATGAGATAGCCTTAGAAGTAAGTGTTAAGAGAAGTTATATCTGACAACCTGAGTTTTTATGGGCCCACCTTCTTCGTGGAGACAGAGAGGGAAATAAGTGAAGCCCCCATTTATTTATTTCATGAAAACTGCACACTTTATGAACATGTGACAGCAATATCATTGGCTAACATCCAGTGGAGTATTCACTATGTGTCAGTGGAGTCATCACATTGTCCATATCTAGAGAGCAATATTCATGCTACATTCTATGTAAATGGCATCCTCTGAAATTGGATAATCCGTGGTACTGGGTATCAGGCACTGTTCTAAACACTTTACATATATTACCCCAATATAATACTTATAACAACTCTAGGAGGTAAGTACCATTATTATATCCACTGAACAGATAAAGAAACTGAGGTATAGAGAATATAAGTAACTAGGTCAAGGTTACATGGTAAGTGACAAAAAGTAGATTTAAATATAGCCAATCTAACTGTAGAGGCCATGATAATAACCACTACACATACTATCTCTACAAAGCTAGAAAAGAGTTTATGGCTTTAGAAATGAAGAGATAGCAGTGGCTGGATGAAGAGCATCTGAATGAAGTTAGGAGGTAAAATGCATGCTGATGTTTTTTTCACATTTGTTAAACCTGAGACACAGAATTTGATTCTGAACTTTTGAGCTGTCAATGCAGAGGGAAGCCCTATCAACCGTATGGGTTACTATATCTGAACAAAAATTTGTTACTAACATTAGATAACTAGTCTCTTATGAGACCTCGTCAAGAGGATATTGTGAGCAGTATCAACAGCATCTTGACAATAAACACAGCAACTTGTTTCTTAAGGGCTGTTTCTAATAATTTCTCATTTTAATTCAATGCCTTAATGCCAAAATGATTTTCCAAAAAAGATAATACTGAGCTATACTATGTCAAAATAAAGTAGCCCAGCAGTCCAGATTCACAATTATCTGGTGACCTGGATTAAGCCAGACATAGATTGTAAAGCATTTAAGGGGAAGTCTCCTTCACAGCTTTCATAGGCAAGTGGACATTAAATTGCCTCAAAATTTATCTGTGTCAGGAGAAATATATTAACTCCTGCCATTAGAAACACTGAATGTGTGAACTCCACATTACTAAAGTTTCAGTGATTGCTTACATTAAAATTAAAATGTTAACTGACATCTTACCTTTCACAGGTATTCAAATTTGCTATTTACATAGTATTTGCATTGTATTAGGTGTTATAGGAAATTTAAAGATGGAGGCTGTGTGTAGGTTATATGCAAATACTACACACATTTTATATAAGGAACTTGAGCAGCCGTGGGTTTCGATATCCCCAGGGGATCCTGGAACCAATACCCCGCTGATATTGGTGGTGGCTAGTAATTGCAGGAACAATTGCAATGAAGAAGTAGTTAAAATCTAACTTTTATATAAGTCATGTAGTATGAAGATGATTCATACACAGACACCGCCTTGCCTAGGAATGGGTATGAAAAATTTGTATTTCTTGTTTGGTGTTCTCACCTATTGCCAAATTTTAATTATTCATGAAGTTCCCATGTATTACATTTTACTGAAAATGAAGGTTTTAAAAATCGCTGGTATTTTGAAACTCCAAACTCAGATGATAACATGTTCAGGTGCTCATTTATTTACATCAATTAATTTCAGGTCTCTCCTGTAAACCAATTAGTATCCAACACTTAATGGAGTCATTATCTGTCATATTAGCTTCTAGGAATGCTTGTCACTACTACAGGACCCAACACCAAAACTTTGCTAATAAAAGTAACAAAATTAATGGAATCAACAGCATAGATAATGACTTAATGTGGAACGTACCATATAGAAAGAGACAGATCAGCTGTCTTCAAAAAATAAAGATATCAGTGACGAAGCTACTTTATTTTCCAGAAAATGAGTTTAAACAATGGTATTCAAAAAATAAACGTTATTTGTAGTCATCATAAAATTGTGTCATAAGAAGTCATATCCAACCTTTTTGCCTAGGGGTCAGATGACATTGTATGTCAATAGAAATGAGAAATGAGTTTTATTTTACTAGAGCTTCAAGTGGCTATTTCTAATGACTTGAAAGACCAAGAAGGGAAAGTTTGGGGGTTCAGTAACAATGTGTCAATCAAAGAAAAGATCCAGCAGTGCTCACAGAAAGTCATGCAGCTAATTTGTAGACATCACCAGGGGTAGGAACAGTAATTTCAGAAGTAGACAGGGGTAAATGCATTTTTGTGTAGAGAGAATACAGCTGAATATTAATTGTTAATCAGTAAGACATATAGGCAGATCCCTTTCACAACAAAACTCCATAGCAAGTTGCCAATAATAGGTAAAGCTAGATAGCTTTGCCCAGGATGGTAGAGCAAGTGAATTAGCACATAGTTTGGTCTCCTACAAAATGTATACTTTTGTTGAAATACAATGGGAAGTTTTCTTTTAAGTTTGGGTTATTTTGATTTGGCATTATTATAATATTTCTCTCTTTATACTTGAGCACTGTCCCACAGGACAAAGAGGAGTCTATTATAAACTTGATCTGAACATCTAGATAATAGCTATAAGAGCAATTATGGGGACTAGTGATTTAATAGTTTACCAGTCTTATCATTAAATTGGGAATTTCTTTGAAGGCAGAGTGAGCATGCCAGGTAATTTCTTTCTTTTTCTTTTTTTTTTTTTTTTTTTTTTTTTTGCCTTTCAATTGTCCTATGAGCTGTGCACAAAGTTAACCTGTAAAGGATTTTGTGAATTGGTTATCACTGAATAACTAGCTTTTGGTCAGAATAGCACTAATAATTTAGCAGCTATTGTTAGGGTTGAACTTAGTTTCTCTTAACCAACACAATCAAAAGCATAAGCTACATTTTTAGAATGTATCTGGAGAGATTTTTAAAGTCTAGAACTAGTTGATATGCCTGTTTAGAATGCAGCTCCCTGGACCCAACTCAGCCTTAAGAAATCAACATGTCTAGAGTTTGGCCCATAAATCTCCAAATTAAACAAGTATAACAGATGATTCTGACATAAACTATTATTTGAAAACTAGTACATGCTGATGGATACCAAATCCATGTTGGTAGTGAGATATCTATCTGGCAACTAATTCACACCACCAAAACACCAATGATACTTGAGGTAGTGAGCTAAATCCCATTCATATAATATTAGACCAATTACTTATTTTACAAACCAGAAATTAAGTCCCAGTTAGGTTAATAACTTGCCTAAATTTATTGGCAGTGAGATTGAGACAAGACCTTGACCAAGTTGGCTCCAAATTCAATACTTTTTCCATCACAATAATAGAAACAGGAATGAAAATGAAGTTCAAAAATAATTGTGTTTTAATAAGGCAAAATAGTTGCAGAAGAATAAAATGTGGGTTATCAGTTTTACTGATTTTATTCAAAATAATTTTGTAATACGTGTATTATAAATAAGGATTCATATACCCTGAGATTTCTAGACTCTCTTGGAATAGTTTAGGAGTTATATTGTAAAGGCTGGGCGTGGTGGCTCACGCCTGTAATCCCAGCACTTTGGGAAGCTGAGGTGGGCAGATCACGAGGTCAAGAGATCGAGACCATCCTGGTCAACATGGTGAAACCCCGTCTCTACTAAAATACAAAAATTAGCTGGGCGTGGTGGCACACACCTGTAGTCCCAGCTACTCGGGAGGCTGAGGCAGGAGAATTGCTTGAACCCAGGAGGTGGAGTTTGCAGTGAGCCGAGATTATGGCACTACACTCCAGCCTCGTGCCTGGCGACAGAGCGAGACTCTGTCTCAAAAAAAAAAAAAAAAAAAGGAGTTATATTGTAAACAAAATAGCCTTGAAGTCTTAAATTCGGAGATAATTGATGATAGCAATTCACAGCTACAATTGTTTTTAAGTGGCTTTCATTTTTAAGCATACTTTTTACGTTTTTGCTGTGGCAGTTTATATATAGCAGTCTCATTAAGGAACTGGGGAAAAATAATGTCAACTAGTCGCAGAAACATTTTAATATTAACCAGATATGGTTATGGACTCTTCTGTAATTATGTACTGCAACAACTATGATTTATTTGTAAAGTATGATCATTTCATTGTCAGTTTTAACCTCTACATCCTTGAAAATATACTGTCTAGTTAGCATTAAAACCATAACAGATCCAACCAATGAGACACCAAATCTGGCATCGTGTTCAACAGTGGCTAAAATTAAAAGCTTCACTGAAAATCATGTCTTACCTCAACACCAATGAACCTAATTGTGAAATACTATATTAAAGAAGAAAATGTCTTCCTGACCTCAGCTGGTGATCATCATATGCCCTAAAGCATAAAGATTAATACTCCTTATGATTTTATCCTGGCCTGTGTGCCTACAGAACCTAATTGTATATATGTGACCCTCTTTAACATCTTGCTAAAATTCAATAGTATCCTATAGCAATGGTTTTCACAGATCATAGAAAAATTTTCAGCACCATAGGTGAAAGAACATCACTGTTTTATTTTGGGAAATGAAGAAAAAGTAAAAATCAATACACCTTTTACATGTTTTGGATGCAATGGACATGGTTATTAAGAAAACTATGAGCTATTTTCTTGAGCAGTCACAAAAGAATGTGATTTTTTTTTTTTTTTGTATTCAGAAAGCATTAGGCTTCAGACTTTTTTAATCAAAGAAGGTTATTACTTATAGGAAGCTTTTTGTTTAATAATAGCTAATACAATCCTTAAAGACTCCTCCCATCCCTGCAGAAAATATTTTAATTATATAATGCAGAATGTTGCATAATTATTTGGAAAATTTCTAATTTTAATATTTTCTCCCAAACTATCTCATCTCCCTTCATATGTAAATGACCCATGGCTGTTATTCTTTTACTACACATTCTGTATGTTGTTCCTTGACAGAATCTATGGCCCAGTGATTTTTTACCTCCGATTATGCCAGTACAAACTTAAACTGATGCATTATTCTGATTTTTTGTGTAGTACTCTGGTCCTTGCTATCTCATAAAAAAAAATTGTTATAATTTCTCTTACACTGACAGATCTAATTCAGTGGACATATCTTAATATCTTTAAGTAGAAAAAGATTTGTCAGTTTCAATGTCCTCTCTCTCTCTCTCTCTCTCTCTCCCTCTCTCTCTCTCAGTGCAGGCATACCCTCTACCGACTCTAAAATAAAGCTTTCTGGTTTGTGTTTAAACACCTCAATGACTGGTAATTCAATAACTCAGTCCATTGCAGCCTTTTAGTCAGTTAAGTACAATTGTCTCTCAGTATCAGTGGCTCATTGGTTCCAGGACCTCCCTTGGATACCACAATTTTCAGATACTTAAGTCTTTGATATACAATGTTGTGTGCTATTTATGTATAACCTATGTGCATTCTCTTATATACTTTATATCATCTCTAGGTTATTTATACTACCTAATATAATGTAAATGTTATATTAATAGTTGTTACACGGTATTGTTTAGAGAATAATGACAAAAAAATAGGCTTTACCTGCTGGGTACAGATGCAAATAATTTTTCAAAACACGTTTGATCAGTAATTGGTTGAACCTACACATGTTGAATCCAGGGAAACAAAAGCCAACTGTATTTACTGAGCATCAGCTCTTGGAAGAGCACCACATGAGTAAAAGCTTATCCCAATCTAATCAGGGAGACGTGAATATATGCCACTTTCATGCAAAGGTGAGTATAATTAATGATACTTTAAACACCCAGTGTTTGTGGAACCATTGTAGAAAAAAGATTCAAATCTAACCCAGGAAGTCTTTGTGAGCTTTCTGGAAGAAGTGGAATTAAAGTGTGAGAGTGTTTGTTACAAGAAAAGAGACTTGTTTAAATTAGCTCAAAAGTAAGGGAGTGGTGATCACACGCAGACCAAAATAGAGAAGTCGTCGGAACAGAAACAGCTCTAAGGATCTAGCTACTTTTTCAAACTCTCTAAGGAGGCAGCTTGTCCTATTGTCTTATGGGATAATTTCTCTCAGCATAACTGATTTATTCTTTGCTTTCCATCCCATTCAACTAATTCTTTTTTTTTCTTTAAGACAGTGTCTCATTCTGTCACCCAGACTGAAGTGCAGTGGCACAATCATAGCTCACTGTGTCCTCAAACTCCTGAGCTCAAGTGATCTCCCACCCTGGCCTCTCAAAATGTTAAAATTACAGGCATAAGCCACTGTGCAGAACCCAACCAACTATTTCTGCTTTCACTTAGTTTCTGCCCACACTTAACCTCATTTTGTTTGTGGCTCATCATGGTCACATCTGTTTATTTATTAACTATGGCTTTTCCTTTTCTTACTGCTAACTGATAAATCAGGTGTTGGTTAAGTTTGGTTAAGTTTATCTGAGCCATAAGCCTGACAAGTCATATGGCTTGTACTAATAGCTAGAATGGATCTCATCATATGATACCTATTTTTTTTTTTTTGTCTAATTTTATACACATACCTATGGCAGGGTGAGAAAAGGAGGAGGAAGGTGGAGTCACATGGAACAAAATAAAGAAGTGGTTATAGGCTGGAAAATTTCCTTAAAAGTGATATTTGTGAAAATCGGGCAATTGAACATTTATCCAGTCAAGTGAAATGTAGTGGTAAACACAACTGGAAAAGTAGGTTGATATTAAAGGATGATGGTGGGTATCCCAAGATGGCCGAATAAGAGGCAGCTCCCAGAGAGAGAGACACAGAAGCCAAGTGGTCTCCACAATTCCAAATGAGGTACCAGGTTCATTGTGTGGGTCTTGTCAGACAGTGGGTATAAACCAAATAGGGCAACTTGTGGCAAGGTGGGGCACTGCCACACCCAGGATGAGTGTACAACTGACTGGAGGACTGGGAAATCTCCCCCTCTGGGTCTTCGGTTCAGATATAGTGCTCTACCCAAGCCCTCTACAACCCACGGAACAGGAGATCTTAGCTGGGCTGAAAAGCCTTAGTGAGCTGCCTGAACAGGGCAAAACAGCAACTTCGGCCCTGGGGTTGTCAGCATAGATCTAGGCGGAAGCACTGGCTGATGCCAAGAAAGCCGAAAAGCTGGTGGGGACGCAGCTACCTGCCCCCCCCAGTAAGAAGGGGAACAGACGCAGGGAAACAGCCCAAATGGCAGGACAGGTCTCCCCCGCCACCACACAAAGCCCAGCAGGCCAAAAACTCTCACTCCAAAGTTAGGCACCCAGAACATCAGTTAGAGAGTGACCAGGAATGCTCCAGCTCAGCTGGCAGAAGGGAAGCTGCCATTACAGGAACCGGCCTAATTTTCTTGAGTAAATTAAAGACACAGCAGCTCCACTGAATCTGTGGCAGCCCAGCAGTGCCTCCGCAGGCAGACAAAAGAAAGGCTGCATCCCCCAAGTAGCTACCTGAGATCAAAATTATATAAATCCAAGAGATTGGGAGAAACCAGCATAAGAAGAATGAAACCATCAAAAACCAGAAAGACTCTCCCCCACCATGAGTTCACTACTCCTCACCAGCAAGGGAACAAAGCAGGACAGAGAACAAATTTGATGAATTGACAGAAGCAGGCTTCAGAAGGCAGGCAATAACAAACTTCTCTGAGTTAAAGGAACATGTTCTATCCTAATGCAAAGAAACTGAAAACCTTGAAAAAAGGTTAGATGAAATGCTAACTAGAATAACGAGCTTAGAGAAGAACATAAACGACTTGATGGAGTTGAAAAACACAGTACAAGAACTTCATGAAGCATACACAAGTTTCAATAGCTGAATAGATCAAGCAGAAGAAAGGATATCAGAGATTGAAGATCAAAGCAATGAAATAAAATGAGAAGGCAAGAAAAGAGAACAAAGAGTGAAAAGAAATGAACAAAGCCTTCAAGAAATATGGGATTACATGAAAAGACCTATCTATGCCTGATCGGTGTACTGGAAGATGACAGGGAGAATGAATCCAAGCTGGAAAACACTCTTCAGGATATTATCCAGGAAAACTTCCCCAAACTAGCAAGGCAGGCCAACATTCAAATACAGGAAATACAGAGAACACCACAATGATACTCCTCTAGAAGAGCAACCCCAAGACACATAATTGTCAGGTTCACAAGGGTTGAAATGTAGGAAAAAATACTAAGGGAAGCCAGAGAGAAAGGTCGGGTCACCCACAAAGGGAAGCACATCAGACTCACAGCTCATCTCTTGGCAGAAACCCTACAAGCCAGAAGAGAGTGGGGGCCAATATTCAACATCCTTAAAGAAAAGAACTTTCAACCTAGAATTTCATATCCAGCCAAACTAAGCTTCATAAGTGAAGGAGAAATAAAGTCCTTTATGGACAAGCAATTGCTGAGAGATTTTGTCACCACCAGACCTGCCCTGCAAGAACTCATGAAGGAAGCACTAAATACAGAAAGGAAAAACTAGTACCAGCCACAGCAATAAAGAACCAAATGGTAAAGACCAAGGATGCAATGAAGAAATTACACTGACCAAAGGGCAAAACAACCAACCAGTAATAAAATGGCAGGATCAAATTCACACATACAATATTAACATTAAATACAAATGGACTAAATGCCCTAATCAAAAGACACAAACTGGCAAATTGGATAAAAAGCCAAGAACCATCGATGTGCTGTATTTAGGAAACCCATCTCATGTGCAAAGACACACATAGACTCAAAATAAAGGAATGAAAGAAGATTTACCATGTGAATGAGAATGGAGAGCACAAAAAAGCAGGGGTGGCAATCCTAGTCTCTGATAAAACAGACTTTAAATCAACAAAAATCAAAAGAGACAAAGAAGGGCATTACATAATGGTAAAAGGATCAATAAAACAAGAAGAGCTAACGATCCTAAATATGTATGCACCCAATACAGGAACACCTAGATACATAAGGCAAGTCCTTAATGACATACAAAGAGACTTATACTCCCATACAACAATAATGGGAGACTTTAACACTCCATTGTCAGTATTAGACAGATTAATGAGACAGAAAATCAACAAGGAAATCCAGGACTTGAATGCAGATCTGGACCAAGCAAACTTAATAGACATTTACAGAACTCTTAACCCCAAATCCACAGAATATACATTCTTCTCAGCACCACATCGCATTTATTCTAAAGGTGACCACGTGGAAGTAAATCATTCCTCAGTAAATGCAAAACAACCAAAATCATAACAGTCTTTCAGACCACAGTGCAATCAAATTAGAACTCAGGATTAAGAAACTCACTCAAAACTGCACAACTACATAGAAACTGAACAACCTGCTCCTGAATGACTACTGGATAAATAATGAAACGAAGGCAGAAATAAAGATGTTCTTCAAAACCAATGAGAATGAAGATACAACATACCAGAATCTCTGGGACACATTTAAACCAGTGTCTAGAGGGAAATTTATAGCAGTAAATGCCAACATAAGAAGTGAGGAAAGTTCTAGAATCAATACCCTAACGTCATTATTAAAAGAACTAGAGGAGCAAGATCAAACAAAAGCAACAGCTAGCAGTAGACAAGAAACAACTAAGATCAGAGTAGAACTGAAGGAGATAGAGAAACAAAAAACCCTTCAAAAAATCAATAAATCCAGGAGCCTTTTTTGGAAAAGATCAACAAAATAGATAGACTGCTAGTGAGACTAATAAAAAAGAAAGAGAGAAGAATTGAATAGATACAATAAAAACTGATAAAGGGGATATCACCACCGATTACACAGAAATGCAAACTACCATCAGAGATTACTACAAGCAACCCTATGCACACAAACAATTAAATCTAGAAGAAATAGATAAATTCCTGGACACTTACACTCTCCCAAGACTAAGCTAGGAAGAATTTGAATTGCCGAATAGAACAATAACAAGGTCTGAAGTTGAGGCAGAAATTAATAGCCTATCAACCAAAAAGAGCCCAGGTCCAGACAGGTTCACAGCCGAATTCTACCAGACATACAAAGAGGAGCTGGTACCATTCCTCCTGAAACTATTCCAACAATATAAAAAGAGGGAATCCTCCCCAACTCATTTTATGAGACCAAAATCATTCTGATACCAAAACCTGGCAGAGACACAACTAAAAAAGAAAATTTCAAGCCAATATCCATGATGAACATAGATGCAAAAATATTCAATAAAATGCTGGCAAATGGAATGCAACAGCATATCAAAAAACTTATCCTCAAAGAAAAAAAAATCACATAATCATCTCAATAGATGCAGAAAAGGCCTTCAACAAAATTCCCCAGCCCTTTATACCAAAAACAGTTAATAAACTAGGTACTGATGGAACGCATCTCAAAATTATAAAAGCTATTTATCACAAACTGACAGCCAATATCATACTGAATGGGCAAATCTGGAAGCATTTTCTTTGAAAACTGGCACAAGACAAGGGTGTCCTCTTCAGAATTCCTAGCCAACATATTATTGGAAGTTCTAGCCAGAGCAACCAGGCAAGAAAAAAGAAATAAAGAGTATTCAATTAGGAAAAGAGGAAGTCAATTTGTCTCTATTTGCAGACATGATTGTATATTAAGAAGACCCCATCGTCTCTGCCCAAAATCTCCTGAAACTTACAAGTGACTTCAGCAAAGTCTCAGGATACAAAATCAATGTGCAAAAATCACAAGCATTCCTATACACCAATAACAGTCAAACAGAGAGCCAAATCATGAGCAAACTCCCATTCACAACTGCTACAAAGAGAATAAAATACCTAGGAATACAACTAGCAAAGGACATGAAGGACCTATTCAAGGAGAACTACAAACCACTGCTCAACGAAATAACAAAGGAAACAAACAGATGGAAAAACATTCCATGCTCCCAGTTAGGAGTAATAAATATCGTGAAAATGGCCATACTGCCCAAAGTAATTTATAGATTCAATGCCATCCCCATCAAGCTAACATTGACCTTCTTCACAGAACTGGAAAAACCACCTTAAACTTCATATAGAACAAGAAAAGAGCCCACGTAGCCAAGACAATCCTAAGCAAAAAGAACAAAGCTGGAGGCATCACACTGCCTGACTTCAAACTATACTACAAGGCTACAGTAATCAAAATAGCATGGTACTGGTACCAAAACAGAGACATAGACCAATGGAACAAACAGAGGCCTCAGAAGCAACATCACACATCTACAATCATCTGATCTTTGACAAACCTGACAAAAACAAGCAATGGGGAATGGATTCCCCTGTTTAATAAATTATGTTGGGAAAACTGGCTAGCCATGGGCAGAAAGCTGAAACTGGGCCCCTTCCTTACACCTTATACAAAAATTAACTCCAGATGGATGAAAGATCTAAACATAAGACCTAACACCCTACAAACCCTAGAAGAAGAAAACCTGTGCAATACCATTCAGGACATATGCATAGGCAAGGACTTCATGACTAAAACACCAAAAGCAAAAGCAACGAAAGCCAAAATAGATAAATGGGATCTAAGTAAACTTAAGAGTTTCTTCACAGAAAAAGAAACAATCATTAGAGTGAACAAGCAACCAACAGAATGGGAAAATTTTTTTCAAGTTACCATCTGACAAAGGGCTAATATCCAGAATCTACAAAGAACTTAAACAAATTTACATGAAAAAAACAAACAACCCCATCAAAAAGTGGGCAAAGGGTATGAACAGACACTTTTCAAAAGAAGAGGTTTATGTGGTCAAGAAACATATGAAAAAATGCTCATTATCTCTGGTCATTAGAGAAATGCAAATCAAAACCACATTGAGATAACATCTCATGCAAGTTAAAATGAGGATTATTAAAAAATCTGGAGACAACAGATGAGAGAATGTGGAGAAATAGGAATGCTTTTACACTGTTGATGGGAGTGTAAACTAGTTCAACCATTGTGGAAGACAGTGGAGCAATTCCTCAAGGATCTAGAAATAGAAATACCATTTGACCCAGCAATCCCATTACTGATTATAAACCCAAAGGATTATAAATCATTCTGTTATAAAGGTACATGCACACGTATGTTCATTGAGACACTGTTTACAATAGCAAAGACCTGTAACCAACCCAAATGCCCAGTGATGATAGACTGGATAAAAAGAATGTGGCACATACACACCATGGAATACTATGCAGCCATAAGAAAGGATGAGTTCATGTCCTTCGCAGGGATATGGATGAATCTGGAAACCATCATTCTCAGCAAACTGACACAAGAACAGAAAAGCAAACACTGGATGTTCTCACTCATAGGTGGGTGTTTAACAATGAGAATACATGGGCACAGGGAGGGGAACATCACACACTGGGTTCTGTTTGGGGTAGGGGGCAAGGGGAGGGATAGCAGAGGTAGGGAAACTGGGGAGGGATAACAGTGGGAGAAATACCTGTTGTAGGTGATGGGAGGATGGAGGCAGCAAACCACCATGGCATGTGTATACCTGTGTAACAATCCTGCAAGATCTACACATGTACCCCAGAACTTAAAGTATAGTAAAAAAAAGGGGGTTGAAAAATAAAGTCATACATTGCAGAAACAGGTTCTTACATTTATATGGAATTGTAGAGTGGAAAAAGCATGCTTTTTGAAGCCACATAGTATCCAAGTTTAAATCCTAACTCTAGCATTTTCTAGTTTTATGATTAGGGCAAATTACCTAAATTTTGTAGACTTAAGTTTCTTCATCTGCATTAAGGGGATAATAAGAACATTCATTTTCTATAGTTGTGAGGATTTATACATTTATATAAAATGCATTTTTAAATATACATACATGTATGTATATATGTATACAATATTTACATTTATTTATATATATACATATATGAATGCATACATATAGTATAAAATACATATGTAATATATTTTACATTAGAAAGAAGGAATCTTGTTACATGTTATAATTAGGTGTAATATCTTATTACATTTTAATATTTTATTGTAGTAAGAATATATGTATACACAAAAATGACACACATATATACATAGACATATATGTATATATACATATTCATAAATATATTTACATATATACATATATACACATATGTATATTTATATATAGATATACATATCTTCTTTCATTTGGAAAAAAAGGACTCTTATTACAAGGTGATTTTCTTTATAAGTAATTATGCTATGTTTGCTCCAGAAGATAATTTTGTTAAACATGACCTATATTTGCTCTGACTTCATTCTACCTCACCCAAGTTTGCCATACAAGAAACAAAATGAAGTATTAACATATTGGGGAGTCATCTAAAAAGTCTTATTTCGTAGTACCACCCTGTGTTCACAATTGCTTCAATTTTACATTTCTTTTGTTCTTAAAAATAATCATTCTGACTATAAAAGTAATTCATGCTCACTCTTAAGGAGTGAAACAAAATTAAGGAAGGTATTAAGGGATGATGAAGAAACAGAAATAATCTGTAATCCCATCACAAACTGTATATACTTTTCTGAAATATTTTCTATTAGACATAAACAATTTCAACAGAATTCCAATCTCAGCCACAGTTAAATAAAACAAAGCAAGGTCACTTTATAATTTTTTTCTAAGCACAGACAAAATAAAATTCACTGTACCTCTCACAAAATACTAAGCACTCACTCTCTCAGAAAAATGAATGACTGCTACTCCTTTACTACAGCTTTATTTATTTGTATTGGTTCTTCTCCTCCCTGTAGGTAAAATTTTACTGGGATAACCAGTCATATCACTCCCTCTGTCCTGCTTTCTGCTGACATCGAATATAAAGCAAACTCTCCACTTCCTTAGACACTTCCTCAAATCACCCAACCAAAGCCCAAATTCTATAATATATTCTTTCTAATATCCTCTTACTGAGACACCCCATTTTTCTCTATGGTATGTGTTCTCCTTTGTTGCAATGAGAAGTAAATTCAGCTTGTTTAATTATAAGAATGTGTATTAACCATGTGTTTCTGATGCTTTGACATCTGGAGCCTTGTTGATTCAGGAAAGACTGTCCCTCTCAGGGCTAGCCAAATCCTAGAGATAGTAAATAACTTGCCTGTGAGTGTGCCTTTCATATGCAAACCAATCAATCTAGAGTCTATACCCCAACCATCAGCTTTATCTGCGCTCTCACAATGCTCTCACACTCTGGGTCTCTATTCACTTGCCCTAATCACCTCAAGGCCAGATACCAGACAGACAGTCCCTATGCCCCAGAGCCTTCTGAAATTATTCACACTATCCAATCCCAACCCTGCTTTCCCTACCTTGCCTGTTTCTTCCCATAGGAATCATAATAAGGACTCTTGGCCATATTTTTCTCTTGCTTCCTCTGCCTCGTGACTACACTGATGCTCCCCCTCAGTGTGGCTTGGTATGTCTCTTGTTCTGAGAAATCTGTGAGTATAAAAATTTCTTTCTTCATGACAGTCATTTTTCTATCTGCACATTTTACCATAACAAATTTATTTAAATACTGCACACATTTTTAACCAAGTGTTTTATGTATATGTAATATAAAATATATACATAATATATATAACATATAATGAAGTATGTTATAATAGTCTTATATATTATTAAAATAATACATAAACACAGTTATTTCACTTTGTAGATTTTATAGCTTTATTTTTAAAAGAGTTCTTTTATTTTTTTAATCAGTTAAATATAAAATTTTCTAATTTTTAATGTTTGATTTTTCTTTTACTAGGCAGGAAGTGAGACTACTGACCTGTCTTGTTTAATGCTGAATACATGGCAATCCTACGATGTAAAAGGGCAGAGCTGGGCCAGGTCATACACCTTCAGAAAAAAGTGGTAGCAGGGAACATTGTATTCATGCTGGCTAGATCATTAAATTCTGAAGTTCCAGCAATGTTTGATTCCAAATAGAATCATTTTCTAGTTATAGGACATATATGAGCACATTATAGATGGCATCCACATACAAATGACTCCAAAATTGAACTGTTAATCATACGTCTATTGGGGGACTATATGAAATACAAGTCAACCTTCTGTATCTATGGGGTCCACATTTGTGGATTCAACCAACCACGCTTATCGAAAATATTCTCAACAAATTACATCTGTACTGCAAATACTTTTTATCCTTATTTTTTCCTGAATATACAGTACAGCAACTATTTACATAGCATTTACATTGTATTAGGTATTGCAAATAGAGTTTATTTAAAGTATTTGGGAGGATGTGCATAGGTTATATGCAAATATTACACCATTTTATCAGGGACTTGAATATCCACAGATTTTGGTATCTGAAGAAGGTCCTTCTTCATGAATATCAAGGGATGACTAGCAGGGATTCTGCTATGATCTTTGAATCTAAGGCTATTATTAACCTTGATTTTTCAAGTTACTGAAAGCTTTTTTTAAATAAATAATATAGATATATTCTCAGAGATTAAGATTTTTGTCTATAAAATCCTAAATAACATTGCCAGGATTTTATCATTAGTCACTTAGCAGACCTTCTGTTACTGGTGGCTATCTTGAAATAGCGTATACTGTAATTAATCTGCACTCATTATTATGTCTCTCACATGAAAAACAGTGGGGAATGTTCTATCTAGGTGACTGGATGAAATATAGGTTTATAATGATGACAAACATGTTTCACCAATTGTTTATTTGCTGCCAGAAATCTGGAGTGAGAAAGACTTAGTCTAAGGCTCCTTTCTTTCTAATACATTTCAAATAAAAGTATTTCTCTCTCTCTCTCTTTTTTCTTCTTCTCTTCTCTCACTTGCACTCTTTCAATGGAAAATTATTGTACATGTCACAGAACTAAGAGTGTATCACTTCAGGATATTTACAAAGATAGCTTGTAAATATCTTTTACAAAAATAGCTTGTAAATAAAAAAGATATCCTAAATTCCAAGAGGAAACATGATGTCAGTCCCATTATCTATTTTCTTAACATGTAGGCTCACAGAAACTTTGAGTCAGAAGTCAGGCTGAAAAATTGGCGGCACATGCTTTTCATCATCTGGTCTAATTCACATTTCCATTCCAGTCTTTTCTGCACATGCTGGCCCTCTCAAATATTTGAAGATGATTTCCACAGTTCCTCATGCAATATAGGAAGAGATATTTAAACTACCCAGCTACATATCTCTGGTTGGCTCTGATTATTAATGCTGTTTTTTTAAATGTACAACATTGTATATTTGATCTGAACTCAGATCTGAACTCATATCAAGTCTATAATGTTGTAGTACATTTTTAAAACAGCATTAATATGTGTGTAGATGAAGATAACATGCTGTTTGGTTCATATTGATCTTGTTGTCAACTGAACTCCATAGATTTTTAGGGTGTCTCTCTCATTTTTGTTCTTGTGAAATTGTTTTTCAACATAAATGTACGACTTTTCATTTAATTAATTAGGTTGTACATTTTAGTTAGTCCAGTATTTATTATAAACAACAAAAATAAGTCTCTAAAATAAGAGTCAGCAAACTTTTTCTGTATAGAGTCAGATAGTACATATTTTCAGCTTTGCCACCTGTAAAGTCTCTGTTGCAACTACCTAACTCTGCCACTGTAGTGCAAGTGAACCATAAACAATTAATAAACCAATGGTGTTGCTATGTCCCAACAAAATTACATCTACCAAAACAGGCAGTGAGCTGGATTTGGCCTATGTTCTTTAGTTTGTCTATCCCTACTCTAAAATGTTGTCTGTATAAGTCTGTCTGTAGTCTTTGGGAATAATGTCCATAGCTTTCCTCAGATACTTAAAGGGATCCAGGTCTCAAAGTAAGATGATGAACATGTACCATAAGGAGTCTGTCTAAATAGGGTCTTGCTGTTTTATTTTCATCTACATGTAGACTGACAGTCCTGGTTTTTGCCTATTGCTTCCACATCCTGTCTGATTAACACCCTCTTTAACTCTCAAAAGCTCTCTTAGTTTAGTTAAGAACTATATGGTTACTCTATTAATATGCCATATAAATGTGGTCTTTTTTAGGTCCTGAGAATTTTCTAAAGCTTGAAATTTATTCAAAATATGTAATCTAACTATCCAAGTAAGTGATATTCAAATAACAAATACCTTGCTATTTTTTCCTCTATTTAATTAAAAAAAATGGCAGATTAAAGAATGAGAGACAAAAGGTTATATTGCTTAACCAAAAGAAGGTTTAAATTACCTCTGTGGTGAGAAAAATTGAGGGGCAAATAATAGCACCATAAAGAGAAAGACAGGAGTGAGGTCAGAAAAATAGTACTGAAGCAATAATAAAGGGGAACATACACGCATGATCCCTCTTTAGGAACAGGAGCACAAAATGTGTGTTTTTTAGTCTCTTAGTGAAATAGGAAAGATTTCCTTGTCCCTCTCACAGGGCGTGCCATGGGGTGTGGCTTGATTCTTTCAGTGTCCCGGCTGCTCAAACCTCTAAGTGAGCATACAGACAGGCAGGCTGTGGGGCTCTGACCACACAGCAGTGTCTACAGTGAATGTTTACAGCTGAAACCCCAGTGGGTGTGTGTTACAGGGTGCTCTTTTGTTTGCCATCTATAAGCAGCTTCTGTTAACAAGCTCAGTTAGACCATCTACCATGTTGCAAGGACAAAGGGCTTTCTGTATCCCAGGTTCTTGCCTTAGTGTACCGGAATAATTGCATCACACGTGGGCTTGGAGAATGAGTGTACCATTTTATTGAGTGGGAAGTAGCTCTCAGTGATGAGGGAGCCAGAAGGGAGATGGTCTTCCCCTGCAATTGGTCTGCTCTGTGGCCCCGGCTCTCCTCCGACTGCCAGGGCCAAACTCTGCCTCCTCCTCTCCGGTCTACCTCTCCGTTTGTTCCTGTGCTCTTCCCACAGCGTGCTCCCTCAACGTTTTCTTCCAGTCCAGCTGCTTGTGTCTTCTTCTGCTGATGTGCTTCTCTCCAAGTCCCAGCCCACCTGTGTCTGTCTGCTAGGGTCTCAGGATTTTTTATAGGTGTGGCAGGCCAGGGTGGTCTTGGGAAATGCAAGATTTGGTCAGGAAATGCCTGTCCTCACCTAGGTCCCTGAGGGTGGAGGCCTAGTCAGGGACCACGCCCTCCTCTACCCAGTATTTTCTTTCCCCCTTCTGTATCCTTTAAAGGAATCAGGCTCTTCCCCTTCTCAGCACTCCTGTATCATTGGTTCTATGTGAAATAGTAGAAAAATGGTTAAGATTTTTTCGAGAATCTCCTGAGTACTTCAGAAATTATAACACAGAAGACTGCTCAGACTTTGAGAGGCAGTTGTAGTAGGGGGTTGGGCTTCTTAGGCCCTTCTTCTTATCAACAAGAACCTTTTTTCTGAGAAATCTCTTTTCTGAATAGAGAGTTAGATAAATCTGCTTCTAAGAAGAATAGGGTTCTAGATCTGCTCTTTCATTAGATATCTGTTGTCTTCACAAGCCATTTCCCCTCTCTGGGCTTCAGCTGCCTCATTTTGTTATGTGGGATAATCTGTACACTGCCAGTAGAGATTTTGAGAAAAACAAACAACAGAGTGGCTTTGGTAATACTGAAAAAAATTGAATTTTTAAAATAAAATATTCATTTTTTATTAACATTTGTTTCCCTCAGTTTTTTTTTAGGGCTAACGTTAGAGCTATGCCCTTAACTTCATATCTGTGAAAACTGTTGTTTTTATCTTCATCCTTGTAAAGTATGCTAAGTATAGTCTGTGTGAATACCCTTTTTGTTGTTGTTCATTTCTAATTGTAGGTCAGTCTGGCCCCCAACTTCATAGAGTCAGTTAGAGTATGTACCTCCCCTCTTTATGAGCCACACATATTTTAAAGGTCTGGGTAAGTGCCCTTTTGTCCTTTACAAAAGTAAATAAATAAGTAAATAAATACGATGTGCAAAAAGAATTATAAGATGTGCATAGGCAATTTATTTTTCTCTACTAGTTACTTGTGACTGTTCATTCAATATGAGCAACTGTTTTCAGGTGGAGTTTAGGGGTGATTTTTTTCTTTCTTTTTTTTTTTTTTTTTTTGTTAGCTTGCAGGTGCTTTCCATTCCAATATAACTATTCTTTATTCAATATCAATCTGAACTTTAAAAATTAAGTTATTCTTCTAAAGATATGAAATATTAGAGATGGGTTTTAATGAAGCAGTAATATTGTTAATCCCTTCTCTTTGTACTTCATTATGCTTCATCTTTTACAAAGTCCATTGAGTCAAGAAAAGTGGTGGTAGAGTTCTGTCTTTACAGGTGGAGAAGCTGAGGCTCTCAAAAACATGGAGTAAGACCTGCCTGGACTCCAAACAAATAGAATTACTGACAATAAAACCCATGTGAGTTTCAAAGTATTTTAAATGTCTTTCCTTTCTTTTGCCTGATTCCAGTAAAGCTGACCCTGATAAAAATCTAATGAGGTAAATAACAATAACTGAAAGGAAAAATTACTAAGTCATACTATAATTAAAAATAGATACCCATTTTACTTCAAAATTTGCAAAAAAAAAAATAGCATTTTTTGCCTGAAGAAATGTACTTATGAAAATCCAAATTAAAGTTTTATGGGTAAATATTTTGATCTACTTAATAACTCATGACTGGTCAGTGGAGGAACCATGGCTCAAAGCCAAAAATTCAATAAATTGCAAAGCCTTGCACTAGGGTACCATCGTTGAAATAAGTATGTACGTATTAATGCTAACCTTATTGTAGTTGTTGCTAAAGATTTTGTTTTCTATGGACATTTTGAAAAATTAGTCTTCTACCCGTTGAAGATAACATATTCAAAACAGCTTATTTTCTTGCATACTTTTCTCCCAACAGCTAGTTATTGAGAGTCAACAATGTGCTAATCTCTGTGTGATATAAAAAAAGAAGTAGAAGGTATACTCCTTGACCTAGAGGAGTGTATGCCCTGGCTGGGAAAATTAGGTAACCCCCAGAGTGCAAAAGAAAATGCCACAAAGCAGAATATTGTCACTGTTTAGATTATATGCAGGAAGGAACACAATCTCTGGATGGTGTAGCTGTTTATGTGTGCACCAAGTAGCATGGATTTCTGAAGAAAGAATGGACTGTGTATTCATCATAGTTCAGAGGAAATATACACTATTAGGTTTTCAGAAGTCTATAATGGTTAATAGTGGAGGTTATGGTAACAGATTACTTGCGTTTCAATCCCAGTTCAGTCACTTGCTAACTTGGGCTCAGGTTCTCAGAGCCTCATTTCCTCATTTATAAGATGTGGGCATAAATAGTAACTAAATAATATAGTGGTTGTAGAAATTAAATGAGATATTTCATGTAAATTAGTTCAAACATTGTAGAAGATAATGTGGCAATTCCTCAAAAACCTAAAGACAGAACTGCCATTTAACCCAGCAATCCTATTAATGAGTATATACCCAAAGGAACATAAATCATTATATTATAAAGCCACATATATGTGCATTTTCATTGCAACACTATTCATAATAGCAAAGACGTGGAATCAACCTAAATGCCCATCAGTCATAGACTGCATAAAGACAGTGTGAAGGATACAGACCGTGGAATACTATGTAACCATAAATAGAGAGATCATGTCCTTTGCAGGGACCTGGATGAAGCTGGAGACCACTATCCTTAGCAAACTAACACAGGAACAGAAAACCACATATTGCATGTTCTCACATATAAGTGGGAGTTAAATGCTGAGAAAACATGGACATACAGAGGGAAACAACACAAACTGGGGCCTATCAGAATGTGGAGGGTGGAGAGAGGGAGAAGATCAGGAAAGATAACTAATGAGTACTAGATGAAATAATTTGTAGCAATAAACCTCCATGACAAAAATTTACCTATGTAACAAGCGTGCACATGTACCACTGAACTTAAAATGAAAGTTAAAAAAAATGAGATACTCTATGCAAATATCTAAACGTGAGGTCTGGAAAATAGTATATGATCAAATTTGTAACTGTCATTAATTTTTATCTGTTATAGTTTGAGTTGTGTCCCTGTCAAATTAATATACGTTTAACCTGCAATATCTTAGAATGTGACTTTATTTGGAAATAGGACCATCACAGCTTTTGTTTGTTTATTGTTTTATCAATGAATTTCCTATTAACTTTTATCTTACAATCAGGGATACATGTGCAGGTTTGTTATATAGGTAAACTTATGTCACAGGAGCTTGGTGTACAGATTATTTTGTCACTAAAAGTTACTCAATACTTATCATGTTTCTAACTGTCTCTCTCCTCCTACCCTCTTACCCACAAGCAGACCCCTGTGTCTGTTGTTCCCAAATGTGTGTCCATGTGTTTTTATTATTTAGCTCCCACTTATAACCGAGAACAGGTGCTATTTGTATTGCTGTTGCTGTATTAGTTTGCGTAAGATAATGGCCTCCAGCTCTATTCATGTTGTTGCAAAGGACATGATCTTTTTTTTTTCATAGCTGTGTATATTCCATAGTGTATATGTACCACATTTTACTTGTACTATCTGCCATTGATTGGCATTTAGGTTGATTCAGTGTCTTTGCTATTGTGAATAGTTGTGCGATGGACATACATGTACATGTACATGTGTCTTTATGGTAGAACGATTCCTGTTCCTTTGGGTATATACCCAGTAATGGGATTGTTAACTAGAATGCTGTTTCCGTTTTTAGCTCCTTGTGGAAGTGTCACACTGCTTTCCTCACTGGTTGAACTAATTCACAGTCTCACCACCAGTGTATAAACGTTTTCTTTTCTTTGCAATCTCACCACCATCTGTTATTTTTTTGACTTTTTTTTCATTGCCATTCTGACTGGTATGTGATGGCAGTCCATTCTAGTTTTAATTTGTATTTCTTTAGTGATTAATAATATTGAGCTTTTCCTATTTACTTCTTGGTCACATGTACATCTTCTTTTGAAAACTGTTCATATCCTTTGTCCACTTTTCAATTGGGTTGTTTTTTGCTTTTATATCAGTTTAGTTCCCTAGAGATGCTGGATATTAGATCTTTGTCAGATAAATAGTTTGCAAATATTTTATCATATTCTGTAGGTTGTCTTATTACTCTATTAATAGTTTATTTTGCTGTGATGAAGCCCTTTAGTTTAATCAGACTTCATTTGTCCTTTTTTCAAATTTTTTTCCAATTGCTTTTGATGTCTTTGTCATGAAATATTTGCCACCTCCTAGGTTAGAATGATATTTCCTAGGTTATCCTATACGGTTTTTATTATCTTATAAGGTTTTTATAGTTTTGGGTTTTACATTTAAATCTTGAAGCCATCTTGAGTTGATTTTTCTATATGGTGTAAAAAAGGGGTCCTCCATAGGCATGGGCAAGGACTTCACGACTAAAACACCAAAAGCAATTGCAACAAAAGCCAAAATAAACAAATGGGATCTAATTAAACTAAAGAGCTGCACAGCAAAAGAAAACAAACAATAGAGTGAACTGGAAACCAACAGAATGGGGAAAAATTTTGTAAGCTACCCATCTGACAAAGGGCTAATATCCAGAATCTACAAAGAACAAATTTACAAGAAAAAAACAACCCCATCAAAAAGTGGGCAAAAGATATGAACACTTTTCAAAAGAAGACATTTGTGCAGCCAACAAACATGAAAAAATGCTCATCATCACTGATTATTAGAGAAATGCAAATCAAAACCATATTGAGACATCATCTCACACCAGTTAGAATGGTGATCATTAAAATATCTGGAGACAATGGATGCTGGAGAGGATGTGGAGAAATAGGAACACTTTTACACTGTTGGTGGGAGTGTAAATTAGTTCAACCATTGTGGAAGACAGTGTGGCAATTCCTCAAGGATCTAGAAATAGAAATACCATTTGACCCAGCAATCCCATTACTGTGTATATTTATCCAAAGGACTATAAACTGTTCTATTATAAAGACACATGCACATGTATGTTCATTGTGGCACTGTTTACAGTAGCAAAGACTTGGAATCAACCCAAATGCCCAGCAATGATTGACTGGTTAAGAGAATGTGGCATATATACACCATGGAATACTATGCAGCCATAAAAAAGGATGAGTTCGTGTCCTTTGCAGGGACATGGATGAATCTGGAAACCATCATTCTCAGCAAACTGACACAAGAACAGAAAACCAAACATCGCACATTCTTCACTCATAGGTATGTGTTGAACAATGAGAACACGTCGACACAGGGGAGGGGAACATCACACTCTGTGGTCTGTTGAGGGGTGGGGGGCAATGGGAGGGATAGTGAGGGATGGGGAGATTGGTGAGGGATAACATTGGGAGAAATACCTAACTTAGGTGACGGGGGAGGATGGAGGCAGCAAACCACCATGGCATGTGTATACCTATGTAACAATCCTGCAAGATCTGCACATGTACCCCAGAACTTAAAGTATAATTTTTAAAAGGGGTCCTGTTTTAATTTTCTGCACATGTCTAGCCAGTTATACCAGCACCACTTATTGAATAGATAATCCTTTCCCCCATTGCTTGTTTTTGTCAGTTTGTCCAAGATCAGATGGTTGTAGGTTTACAGCCTTATTTTTGGACTTTCTATTCTCTTCCATTGGTCTCTATGTCTTTTTTTTGCACCAGGACCATGTTGTTTTGGTTATCGTAGCAGTGTAGTATAGTTTGAAGTCAAGTAATGTGATGCCTCAAGCTTGGTTCTTTTTGCTTAGGATTGCCTTCACTATTCGGTTCACTATTGCCTTCACTATTTGGTTCCAAGTGAATTATTTAATATAAATAGCATTTCTAATTCTGGAAAGAACGTCCTTGGTAGTGACACAGAAGTGCTGGGGATTGGAAGAGTGTTGTCCCTTTAAGTGATATGGAAGGGGGAAAGGGAAGTACTGGGTAGAGGATTGTGTGGTCCCTGGCTAGGGCACCACCCCCACTGACCTAGGTGAGGACAGGCACCCTGCCCTTTTTGGCCAAATGTTGCATTGCCCAAGACCACCTGGGCCTACCACATCCCCATCCTGTGCCTATAAAACCCCCGAGACCCCAGCAGGGAGACACACCACCTGTTGGACATTGTGAGGAGCACATCAGCAGAAGAAGACAGAGAGGTAGCTGAATGTGGAGGAAAAACCTATCAGCAGAGGAGCACACAGGCAGCTGGACCTGGAAAGAAACCCACTGATAGGCACCAGCATGCCAGCAGGCCACTGACTGCCAGAATGACATGGAGTTTGCCCAGGGCTATCTGAGGAGAGCCTGGGGAGCAGAGCAGCTTTACTCCAAGGGCAAACTATTTCCTGTCTGGCTTCCCAATCTGCTGTGAGCTACTTTCACTCAATAAAACCTTGCACTCATTCTCCAAGCCCAAGTGTGATTGAATTCTTTTAATACACCAAGGCAAGAGCCCAGGAAACAGAAAACCCTTTGTCCTTGCAACAAGGTGGAGGGTCTAACTGAGCTGGTTAACACAAGCCTATAGACGGCAAAACCAAAAGAGCACCCTGTGACACATGCCTACTGGGTCTTCAGGAGCTGTAAACCTTCACCCCTAGACACTGCCATGGTTTCAGAGCCCACAACCTGCCCATCTGTATGCTCCCCTGGAGGTTTGAGCAGTGGAGTACGGAAGAAGCAAGCCACTCTGTCTGTCACACACCCAGTGAGGGGAACAAAGGAACCTTTCCCATTTCAGTAGTTTGATAGAAGCAGCATTGAATCTGTAAATTGCTTGGTCAGTGTGGCCATTTTAACACTATTGATTCTTCCTAATCATAAGCATGGAATGTTTTTCCATTTATTTGTGTCGTCCCTAATCTTTCACCAGTGTTTTTGTAATTATTTTTGCATAAATATTTTACCTCCGTGATTACATTTGTTCCTAAGGTGTCTTATTCTTTTTGTAGTAATTTTAAATGAACTTTCATTTCTGGCTTGGCTTTTGGCTTGGCTGTTGTTAATGTATAGGAATGCTACTGATTTTGGTATGTTGAGACTTTGCTTAAGTATTTTATCAGCTCAAGGACTATGGGGTTATCGAGATGTAGAATCATGTCATCTGCAAACAGTCATAATTGTATTCCCTCTCTTCTTCTTTAGATGTCCTATATTTCTTTCACTTTTCTGATTGCTCTGGTCAGGACTTTCAGTACTATGTTGCATAGAAGTTGTGACAGAAGGCATCCTTTTCTTGTTCTGGTTTTCAAGGAGAATGCTTCCAGCTTTTACCTATTCTGTTTGGTGTTGGCTGTGGGTTTGTCACAGATAGCTCTTATTATTTTGAAGTATGTTTCTTCAATACCTACTTTATTGAGAGTTTTTAACATGAATTATGTGGAATTTTATCAAAAGCCTTTCTTGCATCATATGGTTTTCGCATTATGTCGAACTTTTTGCATCATGTGGAATTTTATCAAAAGCCTTTTTTAAATCAAGTGTTTTTTTCCTTTAGTTTTGTTTATGTGATGAATCACGTTTATTGATTTCTGTGTGTTGAGACAACCTTGCATCCCAGCGACAAAGCCTACTGATCATGGTGGTTTAGCTTTTTGATTTTCTGCTAGACTTGATTTGCTAGTATTTTGTTGAAGATTTTTGCATTTATATTCATCAAGGATATTGGACTGAGGTTTTGTTGTTGTGGTGGTTGTATTTGTCAGGTTTTGGTATCAGAATGATGTGGCCTCATAGAATGAGTTGGGGAAGAGTCCCTCCTCCTCATTTTTTAAAATAGTTTCAGTAGGAACAGTACCAGCTCTTCTTCATACATCTGGTAGAATTTGGCTGTGAATACGTCTGTTCCTGGGTTTTTGGGGGGTTGGTAGGATATTTATTATGGATTCAATTTTGAAGCTCATTATTAATCTGTTTCAAGATTCAGTTTGTTTCTGGTTAGGTCTTGGGAGGGTTTATGTCTTCAGAAATTTATCCATTTCTTCTAGATATTCTAGTTTGTGTACACAGATGTTCATAGCAGTCTCTGATGGTGTTTTGTATTTCTGGTGGGGTCGATGGTAACATTCCCTTTGGTTATTTCTAATTTTTTATATTCTCTCTTTTTATCAGTCTAGCTAATGGTTTATATATCTTATTAATTTTTTAAAAAACTTTCCAATTTGTTAACTTTTTTCATCTCACTCTCCCTCAGTTCATGTCTGGTTTTGCTGACTTCTTGTCCTCTGCTAGCTTTGGATTTGGATTGCTCTTGCTTTACTTTCTCTAAGTGTGATGTTACATTGCTAATTTGAAATCTTTCTAACTTTTGGATGTGTGTTTTAGTGCTGTAAATTTTCCCTTAACACTGCCTTACCTGTGTTCCAGAGATTCTGGTGTGTTGTATCTTTGTTCTCATTAGTTTCAAATAATTTCTTGATTTGTCGCCTTATTTACCCCAAATTCCCATATTTACCCCAAATTCATTTAGAAGTAGGTTGCTTAATTTCCATGTAGTTGAATGGTTTTAGGTGATTTTCTTAGTCTTGACTTTTACTTTATTGCATTGTAATACAAGAGTCTGGTTCGTATGATTTTAGGCTTTTTTGCATTTGATGAGGATTGTTTTATGTCCAATTGTGTGGTTGATTTTAGAGTATGTGCTGTGTAGCAATGAGAAGAATATATATTGTCTTGTCTTTGGGTGATGAGTTCTGGTAGAGGTCTATCAGACTGATGTGGTCCAATGTTGATTTCAGGTCCTGAATATCTTTGTTAATTTTCTGCCTCAGTAATCTGTGTAATACTGTCAGTGGGATGTTGAAGTCTCTCACTATTATTGTGTGGAAGAAGTCTAAATCTCTTTGTACATCTCTAAGATCTTGGTCTTATGAATCTGGGTGCTCCTGTGTTGGGTGCATGTATATTTAGGATAATTATATCTTCTTGTTGAATTGGATCCTATGCCATTATGTATAGCCCCTCTTTGTCTTTTTAAAAATCTTTGTTGGTTTAAAGTCTATTTTGCCTGAAACTAGACTTGCAACCCCTGCTTTTTTTCTGATTTTCATTTGTTTGATAGATTTTCCTCCATTCCTTTATTTTGAGCCTATGGGTGTCTTTGCATGGAAGATGCATTTCTTGAAAACAGCATACCATTGAGTCTTGCTTTTTTATCCAGATTGCCACCCTGTGCCTTTTAATTGTGGCCGTTAGCCCATTCACATCAAGTTTCTTATTGCTATGTGTGGATTTCAACCTGTCATTGTGTTGTTAGATGGTTGCTATGCAGATTTGATTGTGTGGTTGCTTTATAGTGTCACTTGTCTGTGCGCTTAAGTGTGTTTTTGTGTTGGTTAGTAATGGTCATTCTTTTCCAGATTCAACACTATTTTTAAGAGCTCTTGTAAAGTAGGTCTAGTGGTAATTAATTCCCTCAGCATTTGCTTGTCAGAAAAGGATCTCATTTCTCCTTCACTTAGGAAACTTTGGCTGGATATCAAATTCTTTTATGGAGATATTTTTTTCTTTAAGAATGTTTGATATTGTCTCCCCAATTTCTTCTTGCTTGTAGCGTTCTGCCAAAAGGGTTGCTGTTAGTCTCATGGTATTCCCTTTGTAAGGGACCTGCCCTTCTCTCTAGCTACATTTAACATTTTTTATATGATTTTGCTTTGGAAAATTTGATGTTTAGGTAACTAGGGATGATCTTCTTGTGTAGTATCTTGCTGGTGTTCTCTGTATTTCTTGAATTAGAATTTTGCCCTCTCTATGGAGGTTGGGGAAGTTTTTGTGGATGAAATCTTAAAATGTTTTCCAATTTGTTTTCTTTCTCTTCATTTATTTCAGGGACACAAATGATTCATGTATTTGGCCTCTTGATATAATTCCATATTTCTCAGGAGTTTTATTTGTTCTTTTTCCTTTTTTTATTTGTGTCTGTCTTACTTCAGGAAGCCATTCTTCAAGCTCTGAGATTCTTTCCTCAGTTTGGTCTATTCTGCTATTTATACTTTTCAGTTGCATTATAAAATTCTTCTAGTGTGATTTTTAGCACTATCAGGTCAGTTGAGTTCCTGTTTATACTGATTCTTTTATCTTTTAGTTCTTGTACCACTTTATTGTGATTCTTATTCTTCTTGGATCAGGTGTTGCCCTCCTTCTGAATCCCAGTTATCTTCATTCCTATCCTATCCATATTCTGAATTCTATTTTTGTCATTTAAGCCATCTTGACACTGTTAAGAACCCCTGTTGGAGGACTAGTGCAGTCGTTAGAAGACACAAGACACTCTGTTTATTTGAGTTGCCAGAATTCTTGTGTTCTTCTCATCTCTGTTTGTGGATGTTCCTTTATCTGTTATATAGATTGAGGACAGTCAGTAGACTGCTTTATTGGCTGTTTTCACAGGGCCAAGGCCTTATTCAGAGTCTTCATTTGTAGCTGACTTCTTGTCATTGGCATATGTTAGCAAAGTATTTTTGGTGTTTAAGATTTGGGATGTGGCCTAGCAGGTGATGCTTTGGCATAACAGTCAGTAGGTAGGCTCTTTCTCAGTTACATGTCTCCCCCTATATTTTCTCAGAGTTGCAACTGTGCTCCCTCTCAATGCTCTGAAGTTGTGGGCTCCTCCCTCACTTGAGTACCAGCTGTAGATCATTGCTTCGCCTTCCTGGACTGCCCACCACAGCTCTGGGGCAATCTCAGTGTTTATGTTCCCTTCCCAACTTAAAGGCAGCAGAGGAAGGGACTTTAGCAGAGATTGTGGCCAAGGGTCTTTCACTTATTTCCTGGAACGCCATCCCAGAGAGATCTAAAGCAACAATCGCTCAGTGTGATCAGCCCAGGATGGGGAGGGTGTCCATGATGTGAACCCAAGCTAATTGGGCCCTGAATGGTGATAAGTGGTGCAGGAGGGTGGGTGGGAGGTACCCATGGGGCACAGACTGACCTCCTTTCTTTGAGTCTGCTGCAGCTTGCTGGAGGTGTGGATAAAACACTTAGGGTCTTCGCTCCTTCACCAGTTCTAAGGTAACAGGGGTGATGCCACCGGAGGGGCAGGGGCAGAGGGGCTTTTGATTGGTCCTGAGGGCTCCACCTCCCAGCAACGTGGAGAAGCTGTTACTAGGGGTGTTCAGTCAGTAGGATGGGGTGGCTGCACTGCTAGTGTGAGCTGGAGGCTCTGCTTATTGGGGAGTGGGGTGTCAAGAGCTCAGAGGGAGAAGAGACAGGTCTACTCTCCATATGGTGAATGTGGCATACTATAAGTTTGGGTGTAGACTTCAGGATCTTTGTTTTCTCCCACAGACTATTAGCAATAGGGTCTGGACCACTGCTGTAGCAGTGGCAGCATGGGCTGTCAGTTGCCTCTGAGAGCTTTGCCCCAGGAAACTCAGAACCATGACCAGTATGTTTGCTCAGCCATAGGTGGGGCAGTTGTTCTGTAGTCATGTGCGAGGCGTCCTGCCTATTGAAGAATGGGGGAGTGGGGGCTCCCAGGGTAGAAGGACTGAACTCCTTTCCACTTTGTGGCTGCTGCATCACAGTTTTAATTAGTTAAGTTATAATGAGGTCATACTAGGGTAGGCTGGGCCCCTAAACCCCTATGACTGTTGTCCTCATAAAAAGGGGAAATTTAAAACCCACAGGGATAATGCCATGTGAAGACTGGAATTATGCTGCCAAAAGTGAGGGGGACAAACTTGGAACAGATCTTTCCCTTGAGTCTTCAAAGGAAACATGGACCTGCCAACACCTTGATCTCAGACACCTTGCCTCCAGAACTATGCAACAATAAATGTCATACAGTTTGTTACAGCAGTGCTAGAAAACAAATACACTACTCTATGATGCTGAAGCATCCATGAATCAGATCCAGTTCCCCTTTTGATCCAAATAATAGATATCAACACTCCATTTCTGGATGGCACCAATGGGGTAGAGAAGAAAAAGACTTCTCTTCCTGCTTTTCTAGATCTGTTTTTCTCAAGTCATGTGTATCTTGAGAAGAAATAGAAAAGAAATATAACCATGCCTTCAATTCTAGTCCACAGTCTATGCTCCTAACGGCAAAAGCAATGGCACCGAAGATGGATGTCATTCAATGTAAGAAAATATCTGGCAATGAGACATAAACCCAATTAAGAAAATGTGTTTTAGTGCATTTTTTTTTGGATTGACATTTCTTATATGGGTACCTTTATGTGTGTATAACAAACACCTACCTACTGAGTGCCAGTGTCCTTATTGAAATAAAGCATACTTCACTGAAATTTTAATCCTAATGGCAGCGTCTTTTCTGATAAGATCTTCATATATAACATAAAGGAAGACCATATAATTAATGAACATTTTGGAAGTAAGATACTAACTTTGTATACAGTATTTGATGCCTGATGAAGACAACCAGACTTTCTTTAGTTTATTCTAATTGAAACCACATGTAGTGGGTATTCCATGCTGATTCCCTCTTGAGATTTAAATCACCAAGAAAATTGAAAGCAATTTAAAAATGTATTCCCTTCTCTGTGTATTATGCTATCCATTCTTTTTCTCTGCTTGAGATTTAACACATTTTTTAAACTAAAAGCTTAACATTTAGTCCCAGAAGTATTAACAGAAAAACTCTCAAACCTTTAAATGCATAAAATGTTTAAAGCTCATTAGAAGCAAGAAGTGGTGACTCATTCTTTGTAGTGACTTACAGGGTTATGTGGTTTTAATGTTGCTGCTATTTAACATTAATATAATACCGACATGGTGCCAGCTTCTATACACATTGGAACCCACACAACATCAAATTGAACAGTTAATTGATTGGAAGATTAAATAAGAAAACAAAATTGGTGTTGACTTCACATATCAAAAATCAATCGTCTACCAGGCTCAGTGGCTCATGCTGTAATCCCAGTGCTTTGGGAGACCACGAGGGGGTGGATTACCTGAGGTCAGGAGTTTGAGACCAGCGTGGCCAACATGGTGAAACCCCGTCTCTAATAAAAAAATATAAAATTAGCCAGGCTTGGTGGTGCAAGCCTGTAATCCCAGCTACTCGAGAGGCTTAGGCAGGAGAATCGCTTGAACCTGGGAGGTTCCAGTGATTGTACCTCCCGGTGAGCCGAGATCATGTCATTGTACTCCAGCCTGTGCACCAAGAGTGAAATTCCATCTAAGAAAAAAAATCAATTGTCAAAATGTTTACTTTAAAATAAATAGGTGTTAGAGTGTGTAGCAAATATGTTGTGAGTAGGTGATTGCATTTTGACACCAATTCTATCTCAGACACCTCAGTTTCACTCAGAAGGAACTGAGTATCCTAAATACAATTCAATCCTGATACTATCTACCTGGAGTTAGCATCAAATCCCACAAGTTAGAGGGCAGGGGTCTCAAGAAGACTTCCTTTACTTCAGATGCCAGCCATATGGGGAATATCCAGCATACCCTCTTTCTGTCTAGCTGACTAGAAATTTGGGGCCTCCCACAACCCTAAATTTATGCCTATACACTATATCCCTATAAATGTGATGAAGATTATTGAAGTTGTTTTGTTTTGTTTTGACACAGAGTCTCACTCTGTTGCCCAGGCTGGAGTGAGGTGACAGGATCCTGGCTCACTGCAGCCTCTGCCTCCCACATTCAAGCAATTCTCCTGCCTCAGCCTCCTGAGTAGCTAGGATTACTGGTGCGTGCCACCACGCCTGGCTAATTTTTGTATTTTTAGCAGAGACGAGTTTCACCGTGTTGGTCAGGCTGGTGTCGAACTCCTGGCCTCATGATCCACCCACCTCAGCCTCCCAAAGTGCTGGGATTACAGGCGTGAGCCATTCATGCCCGGCCAGATTATTGAAGTTTAATAGTTCACTATAATGCCTCACAGTGCTCAGGAAGCACTGCCCCTATGCTTACCATTTTGTTATAAAGATTTTAGATGCAAAACCAGATGAAAAAGTACAGATGACAAGATCTAGAAGGGTTCTAAGCACAGGAACTTTTGTCCCCATGGAGTCAGAATGTGCCACCCTCCCAGTACATAGATATGCTCATCAACAAGCCATCATTCCTGTGTTTCATTGTCCAGAGTTTTATATGATTTTTTCATTAAGTAAGTATGACTGATTAACTAACTAGTCATATGGTTGACCTCAATACCCAGTCCTCCTCCCCTCTCCAGAGATTGGGCAACTGAAAGTTCCAATGTAGATCAAACCATGTGACGAATGTGCTTCATCAACAGGAAAAGTGATACATTGTGTCAAATGCTGCTGAAAAACAAATAAAATTAGGATGAGAATTGACCCAAGGTTTTTAAAAAAATGTGGAGGTCATTGGAGATCACAATATGTGCTTTCAATGAAGTGCTAATATCAAAACTTAATTAGAATGTATTGGGAAAACACTACGTTGTGGAAAACTGAAGTGAATTATGTGTAGACAACACTTTTAAAGGTGGGAGTTGCTATGAAGGTTATCACAGATAGGAAGTGAAGAAGTGGTAACCAATATAAAATTTGGGGTTTAGGGAATTTTGTTGATGATATTGTTTATGATGTGAGCTATTTCAGCATGCTTGTAGGTTGAGGACCTAGTATATAGGAATAAATTGATGATGCAGGATAGAAAAGTTATTTGCAGGAGCAAAATCTGTAATTGGAGTAAAGCAGATTATGTGGGTGCAGATTTAGTTAGATGGGTAAATATGGTGGTATGACATGCAGTAGGTCTCTTAAGATAGCCTGTATTTCCTCCACGAAATCCTAGTCTAGTTAATCAGTTGAGAGTGAGAAAAGATGAGACAATATTAGATGCTTGCAAAGGTGTGAAATACTTGTTTGAATCAGGGGAAAAGAGGATGAAGATAGACTAGGAATTTTTGTATGATCACCTGAAAGTACTAGAAACCACTTTAAATTTTAGTCATAAAATTAAAACAAGACCACAGATAGAAATCTTAAGCCAATTAGATAGATGTAAACTATATTTGGAATTTCTTGGCTTCTGCAACCACTTTAAGTAGTATTGGGAAATATTTGGTTTGAGAAAGCAGCCTTCTAGTAACACAAAGAAACCAAAAAATGTGCAATGGTCAAAGGATCAAAAGAGGACACTTTCGGGAAATTAGGTCTTGACATGAGCTTATTGCTTTTGCATACAAAACTAGTAGGGATGGAGATGATAGTGATAGTGGTAATGGTGTTGTGTTTATTCTAAAAGATGATGGATGCTGTTCCAGTCCCTCCAACCTCCTTTCCAAATTCAGAAAGGATGAGGATGCAACTCATTGAGTGTTTGCGTTCCATGGCATACAGTTTGAGGTTCAAAGCAAAGTTCATCCTACTTGTCCTTCCATTTCTTGCTCATTATCCCTCTTACCCCACAAAGGAGCTCTGCTTGCTTAGCCAAATCCACCACTCAAAACAGAAAGGGGAATACTCTTATTGTATTCAGATGTATCCTGTGAAGGGTGAGAAATACATAGCAAATACTATATTAGGATTTACTTTTGTTAATATTACTACTACTGTCTTCCCAATGTCATTGAAATCATGCCATTTGATAAAGCTACACAGTGGGCTCAGTTCCCAGCAAACTGCTCTTCCTGATATTGTGGAAAAGATTCTGTAGGAACACTATTTGTTGTATTGCTGATGCAACAAGACCACCCTGGCTAGATCTGAGTTAATCAGATCAATGCTTGCCTTAATGATATTTGTACATGAGCCACTGTCTGTGCTAGTTTAGTGTGGCTATAAATGAACACCTGAAGCTGAGTAATACAAAAAGCAAAGAGGTTTATTCAGCTCAGTTCTGCTGACTGGAAGTTTCAAAACTGGGCATCTGGTGAGAAGCCTCCGGCTGCTTCCACTCATGACAGAAGGCAAAGATGAGCTGGAATTTTCAGAAATCACTTGGTGACAGCAGAAGCAAGAGAGAGAGGAGAGAAGGTGTCAAACTCTTTGTAACAACCGTCTTGGGAACTAAGAAGAGGAAGAAATCACTTACCCACCTGCCCACACATTCCCCTTCTCTGCCCACACATTCCCGGTGTATTCATGAGGCATCTTCTCTCATGATTCACACACTTCTGGTTAGGCCCAAATCCAATCAATATTGGAATTAAATTTCAACATGAGATTTTTTTTTTTTTTTTTTTTTTTTGCTATGCAAGATGGATGAGTGAGGTCTAGAGCTCTGCTGTACATCATTGAGTGCTGATAGCTAATAATACTGATTGTGCACTTGGAAAGTTTGTAAGTGGGTAGATTGCATACTAAATATTCTTATCACAATAAAATAAGTCTAACGGCAATTTAATTACAAAAAGGAAATGCAGGTTGATGCTTTGCAGCTCCAGTTTGAATTCTCTTGAGAGAAGAAATCATGTCTAGTAGCTGGGTATCTCAGTTCACTGAACAGAAAACATCGGGCCAAAGATAGAATTCTCTTTCTCTGGAGTCTGGCAAGATTTCTGCAGTCCCCAGGGAGGAATCAAAATGTTATTACCTAACCATTGGAAAGATGTTAGAATAAGCATCTCAATAACACTAGGAACATATAAACACAGTATAGAAGTAATAAAGAAATGAAATAAATCCATAGTGTTGATAGTTTAGAATAGTTTTGAATATACCTGAATAAATGTATTTTGTGGTCATTACATTTTTATTTTTCTGATGGCTCAGGTGTTTGAACTATTGAAATAAATATGACTTGCTAACTTTGTTATTATTTAAAATGTTTTGGGACATATAATTATTCAAATTTGTAGTCAATGTTGAAATTCTCAAGAAACATTGGCTTTCTGTATTTTATTATTAAAAATATTGACATAAAATTTTGCACTAAATAAATTCCAAAAATTAATGAATATTTCACTTCATATACTCAGACCCTTTAGAGTTTAAAGGTGATATTTACCATTTCAATTAGTATCTGAAATATTTCTTTTTTTTTTTCTTTTTTTTCTGGGTCCTACCATCGATGCTAAAGGCTGATTTGACATTATTTTATTTTACTCTAATTTATAGGGCAGGTAAGACTAGTTCTGTACCTTTCAATGTTCTAAACTAGTAACAATTAACACTTAATGTTACAAATGATACTCTTCAACATCTTTTACTGTCATTTTGAATCATGAGTGAGCTCAAATCAATCAGATTAGTACAAAGTACTTCAATACTGTGGTAATTCAGTGTTCAGAATTGGTCTGAATAAATAGCTCCTTATATCTCAGGCAATTTAACTTGGAAAAAATTTTGTTTCTACACCTTATTTGATTTTTTTTTTTTAGAGAAAAAGAGAAAGAAGGAAGAAAATAAAAGAGAAAAAGAAAAAAAAAAAAAAAGGGGGGGGGGAGAGAGAACGGGAATCTTACTCTATTGCCCCAGGCTAGTATACAGTCTACAAATGGATATTAAAAGCTTTTTTATACTAATAATTGTGTTATATAATGGAGACAGGAAGGAATAAGGGAGGAAAATAACAAACAGCCAGCCAACCAATATTTCATTTAAACCTATGAAATGCTATGCAATTGCTAGGGAGTGATTTACTCCCAACCATGTGGTCACTTTTAGGATAAATGTGATGTGTTACTGAAAAAAAATGTATATTTTGTGGATTTGGAGTAGAGAGTTCTGTAAATGTTTATTAAGTTTACTTGTTTGAGGTTTAAGTTCAAGTCCCGGGTATCCTTCTTGACCTTGTCTCATTAATTTGTCCAGATATTGACAATGTAATGTTAAAGTCTCCCACTATTATTGTGTGGGAGTCCAAGTCTCTTTATAAGTCACCAAGAAGTTGCCCTATGTATCTGGGTGCTCCTATATTGGGTGCGCATAGACGTACGGTCGTTAGCTCTTCCCGTTACATTGATCCCTCTACCATTATACAATGTCCTTCTTATCTCTTTTGGTTTCTATTACTTTAAAGTCTATTGTATGAGAGATGAGAATTGCAACTACTGCTTTTTTTTTTTTCTCTCCATTTGGTTGGCAAATCTTCCTCCATCCCTTTGTTTTGAGTCTCTGTATATCCTTGCATGTAAGATGGATCTGGATGCAGCTTACTGATGGGTCCTTTGAAGTGGCTGATACTGGTTGTTCCCCTCTATACATAGTGCCTCCTTCAGAAGCTCTTGTAAAGCAGGCCTGGTGGTAATGAAATCTCTGAGTACTTGCTTGTTTGCAAAAAATTTTATTTTTCCTTCACTTATGAAACTTAGTTTGGCTGGATATGAAATTCTGGGTTGAAAGTTCTTTTCTTTAAGGATGTTGAATATTGGCCCCCACTCTCTTCTGGCTTGTAGGGTTTCTGCTGAGAGATCAGCTGTGAGTCTGATAGGCTTCCCCTTATGGGTAACCTGACCTTTCTCTCTGGCCGCCCGTAGTATTTTCTCCTTCGTTTCAACCCTGATGAATCTAATGATTATGTGCCTTGGGGTTGCTCTTTTGAGGAATATCTTTGCGGTGTTCTCTGTATTACCTGGAGTTGGGTATTGTCTTGCCTTGCTAGGTTAGGAAAGTTTTCCTGGATAATATCCTGAAAAATATTTTCCAGCTTGGATTCATTCTCTTCGTCACATTCAGGTACACCTATCAAACGTAGATTAGGTCTTTTCACATAGTCCCATATTTCTTGGAGACTTTGCTCATTCCTTTTTACCCTTTTTTCTCTAATCTTGTCTTCTCGTTTTATTTCATTAAGTTGGTCTTCGACCTCTGAAATCCTTTCTTCTGCTTGATCAATTCGACTGTTAAAACTTGTGCATACTTCTCGAAGTTCTCGTATTGTGCTTTTCAGCTCCATTAATTCACTTATATTCCTCTTTAAATTGTCCATTCTCATGAAGATTTCGTGAAACCTTTTTTCAAGGTTCTTAGTTTCCTTGCATTGGGCTAGAACATGTTCTTTTAGCTCACAGAAGTTTCTCATTATCCACCTTCTGAAGCCTGATTCTGTTGATTCCTCACATTCGTTTTCTATCAGGCCTTGTTCAATTGGTGATGAAGCACTGCAATCCTCTGTAGGAGGAGAGGCATTGTGATTTCGGGTGTTTTCAGCCTTTCTGCGCTGGTTTCTTCCCATCTTCGTGGATTTATCCACCTGTCGTCTGTGCAATTGCTGACCTTCAGACTAGGTCTCTGAGTGGACGTCCAGCTTGCTTGTGGTAAAGTTTCCTCTATTTCTTAATTTTCCTTCGGCAGATGCCCCTCCCCCACAGAGCTGGACCTTTCCGGGTTCAGCTGCACTTGCTGTGAAACTCTCAATCTTCAGCAGTTCCAACCACTGTTTTTATTTTTATTTTTTTGTGGAGGCGGGTACCAGCCTTCCCCTGCGGCGACCCACTACGCCGGCTGAAACAGCAGCGTTAAGATTCGTGGCGCTTTTCTGCCCGGGAATCTCCCAGTCTGGTTCCCCCACTTCAGTCCGCTTTTTAATCAGCTGAATGGGAGACTCTGCTTTCCCGGAGCTCCAACGCCAACCAAAAGGGCACTCAGTCCCGTATACTCCGGACTGAGAACCGCCGCGTCGGGGCGCCTGCAAAACGGCCGCGCCCTCCAAAAGGGTCGCGCTGGCGACCCGTGGGGCTCCTCCGCCAAGAATCTCTAGGTCCGTGGGCTATGAAAATTGGTCTGAAAATGTGGCGTCCACTCACTCTCTGCGCTTTCAGTGGGAGCTACAATCCTGAGCTGTTGCTAATCGGCCATCTTCTCAACATGAGATTTTTAGAGCGAACATCTAAACTATAGTAACCACCTACAATGATACTCACCAGGACTCGTTACTCCTTAACACTGTGTGTTGTAGCCAGTTTCTCTGTCAAAACACAGCAGGGTTTTCATGGTCAGAGCTTTACTGCATAAAAGAGGGAGATGATGACAACCGATGAACTCCTATTCAACTGGGTGTACTTTTAATAGTAGGCTGCATTTTGTAGTATTTTATTGTTTCCAGAACATGTTAACATACATTATCTTGTTTGAGTTTCATAGTTTTTTGAGGTTGTCAGAAAAGAATTTATTCTATACATTTTAAAGTAACGTAATTGTAGCTTATACTGTGAATTTCTGAAGACTATATAGATAGCAAATGACAGAGCTCCAAACCCAAGTCTCCTAGAAGAGTGTTCTTTCTACTATATATTGCCACAGTGTCTTTCAAATGATCTTGAGTGTAGTTCAACCACTTCTAAATGAAAGCCTAATCTGTGCTAAGCATTGTGCTATATGCTAGAGAAATAATTATTTTTACCTTTTATTTATTTTTAAGGTAATATTTTATGAGTTTATTTTACTTATATAAATAACAATATGTATGAATTATAGGAGATTAGAACAATCCTAAATTTAAAGAGAAAAGTAATAAACCATTCTATTATACTGAAGTAACTTCCTGTATATTTAGTTAAATTTTTTTCTGTTAAACCTTAAAAATTCAGCATGCTAATAGAATGAAATAAAAAAATTTAACAGAATATCATGGAGATACTTTAGTATGTGTCCTTGAGAAAGAAGTGTGATAATACTTCACTATGATTGTGGATTGTCAAATTCTTCTATAATCATTTCAATTTTGTTGTAAATATTTTCAGGCTATTGTATTCAATGTATTCAACTTTTAAAATTGCTATAGTCTTGATAAATTGTTCATTTTATCATTGTGTATTGACTCTGTTTATTCCTAATGGTTTTGTCTTAAAATTTGCTTTGTCTAATATTGATAGTCTCATCTGCCTTCTTTTGTATATTTGCCTGCATGCCCATTTCCATCTCGTCATATTAAACCTTTCTCAGTGCTTGTATTTTAGATGTATCTCTCATAGATAATTTAATTTTTTCTCCCCAATCCATCAATTCCCACCTTTAATTAGTGAGTTTAGTGTATTTATGTGTATTGTGATGACAAATATGATTAACTTTATTTTTACTATCATATCATGTGCTTTCTACTTATCCTCCTTTTTCTATACATTCTTTTGCCTCCTGTTCTACCTTATATTTTCTTATTTTCCTTCCACTGGTGTAGAAAGATAGTCTATTTCTATTAGTTTTGTGATTTCCCTTTAAAGTGTGCATACCTACTTGATTTTATATATGTAAAGTCAATCAATATCTTTTTTTATTCTCCTTCTGAATATTAAGTACATTAAAATGCTGTAACTTCAACCCATCTCTTACCATTTTACCATATTTTCCAGTACTTTACTATTGTTTGTTTTTATACCATCAACTGAGTTGTTTTTAATTTTATTATATAGTTCATTATTGCTATCACTCTTGAATAATAATTTGGCTAGATATAAAATTCTAGGTAGTTTTCTTTCAAAACTGAAGTTTTATGTTCTTCTGATGTCTATTACCACTGAAATGTCTTCTGTTTATTTTTTATTTATAGGTAATATGTCTGTTATGATTGCTTTTAAGATCTTTTTTATATTTAGTGTACAATTTAACCCTGATATGTATAGCTTTTGATTTAGTTTCACTTATCCTTGCTGTTTTAACTCGGATTTTTGCTTCTGATTATTTGTGTCTTTCATGATTTGGGGTAAAATATGAGCCTTCCCTTTCTTTGACTATTGTCACTCTTCTATTTTATGTATTTGCTTCTCTGGAATTCAAAATTTATGTGTGTTGAGCCTTCTAATTCAATTTTCTATGTATCTGAATCTCTCATATTTTCCCTTTCTTTATTTCTCTGTGCTGTACTATGAATATTTTTCTAAGATTTATCTCCAAGATTATTAATTTTATCTTTAGCAGTTGTGATGCAATGAACAAGATTGTCTAAAAATGACCCTGGGAGTTGACTTTGAGTTGACTTGACAAAGATCACACTGGAACCAGGGGCTCCCCCTTTTACTGGCAAGGGAGTTTGCATCCATTCCCAGTTTGTCACTTGACCTGTGCTTTCCTCTACCAAACAGGTACTCACGTACACCAAGTTTTCCAGATTCTTTGTGGCTAGCATCGAATCACAATAAAATTTTTCTGTACATATGACCCATGAAATCTAGAGAGCCTCATGTCTACCAGTCTATGTGGTAATCTACTAACAAGACTGTTTCCTAACACTTGCAATAAAAATCAGTAGAATTACAAGAGAATGAGCTTCTGTTACAGGGTCATAGATCCACGCTATGGTATAATATACTTCAGATTTGGCAAAGCTTTCTTGGTGATGCCAGAATAAAGGGGTCTTACACGTTTTCTTCTCTTGTATATGTAGATTTCTTTGGTTTATATAAGTGTCCTTTGAAAGCCTTATTTCTTAATCCATGCAGTGTAACATTGTGGTTTGTCCCAAACCCTATTATAGGTCAGATGAAGTTTAGTTGCTTATTATATGTTGTTTTCTAGAAAGTTTTGTGACTTAAAATTGTAGGTTCATCTTCAGTAGGGCTTTATCTAATAAAAGTGGTTATCAAACTTCAGGTATAAATCAGAATCATCTGAAGGACTTATTGAAACACAGACTGTTAGATGTCAACACTTCCTTAAGTTTAGGGTTAGAGTTCTATTTGGTAGGTCTTGGTTGAGGCTCAAGAATGGGCATTTGTAACAAATTCCAGGTGATGCTGATGTTCATGGTACCTGAACGTATGTTCAGAAGTACTAGTCTTTAGGGAATCCTTTTTCCTAACTGACAACATGTTGCTTCATTGAGGTGTACATCGTTTCTATGAAACAATGAAGGGCTATGACCAGACTAAAGACATTTGAATTTTAATTTATTGGCAGTATGTTGTAGATAATCTAATTTCAATTTCCCAAACTAGGTGAAGACAGGCCTATTGTTATGAATTTTTAGAGAACAGTTTCTATTTGTGACTTAGGGCAAAGGATGAAACAAAAAACTTCCTTGTTATATTTTTTATTATATGATAAGTGGAGTTTTTATAGTCTATGCTTTCACAGAGGTTGAGGCCCCATAATGATTCCTGGCATTAGGTAGAATCATTAGGGAATTTCAATTTCCCACTTTGTGAACCCAAGGTCATTAAAAGTCATGTCCTTTTGATTACTGAGACCAGTCAACTTCCTCCAGGGCAGCTACAGTTACAGTTGCACTACTTTGCACTATTTTTGAGTTTCCTTTCCATTTGTGGCTTGTAGGCATTTCTTTATTCTTTTACAAGCTATTGTGTGAGCTCTTAATTCCCTTATAATATATATTCTTTTATAATATATGTATTCCCTTAAAATTCTCTTATAATATATTCTCAGTAGATATAGAGAGAATACTGTATATTTTCTGTATATTTAAAGAGTGTATATTTAAATATTTTATATATATATATATAGAGAGAGAGAGAGAGAGAGGTAATATAAGAGAATTTCACATTTCTAAATGTATGATAGAGGGGAGATTTTTAGGTTATTGGCTTGCCACATTGCTAGAAATAGAATCTAGTCTTATAATATTTTTAATTGACATAAAAATTCTATATATTTATGATATTCAGCATGATGTTTTAAAATATATGCATTTTGTATAATAGTGAGATCAAACTAATTAATATATGCATTATCTCACATATTTATCATTTTTAGGGGGTGAGAAAACTTAAAGTCTACTCTAATAGCAATTTTTTTTTAATTTTTTTTTTTTTTATTGCATTTTAGGTTTGGGGGTACATGTGAAGAACATGGAAGATTGTTGCATAGGTACACACATGGCAGTGTGATTTGCTGCCTTCCTCCCCATCACCTATATCTGGCATTTCTCCCCATGCTATCCCTCCCCAACTCCCCCACCATGGAATATTATAATAGCAATTTTTAAGTTTACCATACATTGTTATTAACTATAGTCATCACTTTTTATAATAGATCCTATGAACTTATTTATTGTGTCTAATTGAAATTTAGTATCCTTAACCATAGGCTTTTTATTTAAAGGTAAACAATCTTGCCAAATACAAAACAGTGTTTGTAGCAACATTGTACTTACTGGTATCTTTATCCAAGGAAGTGTTAAATTACAGTCCTGTAGAGTGAATATAAAGATTAGCATGTATTACTGTCAGAATTATACATAGTAGAACTTTCTCTGATAATTACTTGCACTGAATATTATTTATTTAATGGCATGCATATGATAGCTAATCTGGCAATTGGTAGACACTTTTCAACTTGAAAACCACCACCAATGGATTTGTAATATCTTCCCTGAGCGCTATGTTGACAATGATTTTGAAGGCAAATCGAGGTTCACTGTGAGAAAAATTGCTATTGTTCACAAAAACAACTATCAATATCTAACATTTTTTGAATTTTTACAATGTGCCAGTGACTGTGTTGTTTACATAATTATAGTATTTAATCCTAACAACAACAATCTTATGAGGTATTATTCTTATTTCTGTTTAACACATGAAGAAACTGAAGGTTAGAAAGGTAGAGTAACTTGTCCAAGGTCTTAATATCAGCTAGGGTTAGAACAATGATTAGCATCCTACCAAAGAACATGTGCACTCATATGTTCATGGCAGCATTATTCACAATAGCAAAGACATAGAATCAACCTAGGTCTCCATCAATGGTGAATTTGATAAAGAAAATTTGGTACATATACACCATGGAATACTACACAACCATATAAAAGAATGGAATTTTGTCCTTTGTAGCAACATGAATGGAGCTAGAAACCATAATCCTAAGTGAATTAATACAGGAACAGAAAACCAAACATCACATGTTCTCACTTATAAGTGAGAGCTAAACACTGAAATACTCATAGACATAAAGATAGAAACAACAGACACTGGGCACTACTTGAGGAGAAAAGGGAGAACAGAGGAAAAGGGTTAAAAATTATCCACCGGGTACTACGTTCACTACCTGGCTGATTTGATCATTCATACCCCAAACTTCAGCATTACACGAAATTTCCATGTAAAAATCTGAACATGTACCCCTGAATAAAAAATAAAAGTTGAAATTATTTATAAAAATAATTAAAAAGTAAAAAACAGTGATTAGAACTCAAGTCTATGTGACTCTAGACCCCAATATCTTAATTTCTATCCCAAAATTTTCAAACTTGAGAAATATTACCCTTCTAAATACCAATACCATCTACTCTAATATGTTAATTTGAATATCTTATATTATTTTTGTTGCTAAATGAATTTGAATGTAAACAAGATATAAACACCTTATTTATATAACTTTTATATAAATGCTGCAAAATGCAAAACAAATTCACAAATTACAAATAAAGCTACAAAATAGATTAGATAAAATCAATTATATTAATGTAATGTGATGGATGATGCCACTTGCTTAAACTAAATAATAAAATTATTTTTAGCAATACATTATTTTGATGAATTAATTTATTTACATCTTGTGCAGTACTCAAAATACAAAAATAGTATTTAACAAAAATTTATTTATTGAGTAATTGCTACTTATTACTTACTACTAATGAAGAATTTAAGCTTGTATACACAATGATGACTGTGTAACTTGAATATGTAAGTGAATGGTACTGTTCAGTTTCATTTAAGTTTGGCATTACTATATTACTATGTACTATGAGATTATTCAGTCTTTTTATAACTTTTTAAAAATTGAACTACAGTATAGCAGGCACTTGCCATACATTAATTGATATTCACTTGGTGTGAGCACATCAATTATGTGTGAGATTCCCTCTGTCCTTAATCTTATTATCTTTCACAATTAGTTATTGCTCCACTAGTTTATTTCTATGACATTAAATTGAAATCTTATTTTACTAATAACTAAACTACTCCAGAATATAATTTTTACTTAAATAATCATTGGAACAAAATGTCAAAATTTCTTAGAAATCACACTTGTGATTTCAAGATCCAGTTTGAGAAACATTGCTTTCCACAGTCCTTTGCATACGTGAAGTAGATTAATTCAGATTCTGACTAAGTTCAGTATTCTTCCAAGGTGAAAATTTGATATAAAATAGCAATTTAGAAACAAAAGTTTTGTTAACAAAGCTTTTATACATTCATTCTATTACAAGGATTGAGGATTAATAATAAGAATAATTAGTTTTATTGAGTTCTAACCATGTGCCAGGCACTGTTATAGACAAGTTGCATGACTTATATAAGTTATTCTGCCAAGCCTTGAAGTAGGTACTATCATCTTCATTTTAAGATAAGAAAAATGAAGTACAAAAAGGTTAATGAATATAAACAAAATTGTGTGGTGTATGATGAAGCTAGATATATTCTGAGTCCAGAGTCCACCTTACTAATCACTTTATTATACTGCTTCTTTGTGGCCAATCTCAGTTTGCATTTTGGACCCTCCTAAACAGTGGTTTTTATTGCTGTTATTAATATTATTCTATTCCTATTAAATTTCTAGGATTATGTTCAGAACAAAGACACTCTCGGGCTAAAATCATGTGGTTACCTATTCAGTAATAGGAAGTGTGCAAAATGAATGTCGCTGGAAAATTATTTATGGCTCTTTGAACTCTGATGTATTGCTATTCTATTCTATTTAATTGCGTTGTACCACATATAAAGATGTGTTTTGTGGAGAACACCAGCATAAAAAGGTGGGGATGGAGCTGTATGGGAGCAGAGTTTTTGCATGCTATTGAACTTAAGTTTAGTATTTCAAACTAGACTGTTATAAATTTAGGATGTTAAATGTAATCTCCAGGGTAAACACAAAGAAAATATCGGAAAATACACACAAAGAAAATGAGAAGGGAATGAAAATTATTCACTATGAAAGAAATCAAGTAAATACAAAAGAAGGACATAATAAAGAAAATGAAAGACAAAAAAGGATATAAGACAAACAGAAGACAAATAGTAAAATCGCAGGAGTAAATCCTTTATCAGTAATCACTTTTAAAGTGATTTAAGTTTATGTTAATAGGTGTTAAGTCTGCAATCAAGAGAGAGATATTGAAAGAATGAACTGTAAAAAATGATGTAACTGTATGCTACCTACAGGGGACTCACTTTAGATTAAAAGAAATAGATTAAGAATGAAAGAATAAAATAAAAAAGTGAGAGAATAAAACAAATAAAAAATAATCAAAAGAGCACTGAAGTGACCATATTAATAGTAAACAAAATAGATTTTAAGTCAAAAACTGTTACAAGAAACAATGAACAGTATTATTTGTAAGAAGAATAATTGGCCAACTCATCAAGAAGATTTAAAAATTATGAACATATCTGAATTAATTAACAGAGCCCCCAAATATCTAAACACTGAAAACATTGAAGGAAAAAATAGACAATGCTACAGTAATAACTGGAGACTTGGAAACAGCAAATTAAATAATGAGTGAAATACCTAGATAGAAGATCAATAAAAATTACAAGACTTATACAACATTATAAAACAAGTAGTCCTAGCATATATAGAACCCTCTCCTGAACAATAGCAGAATCTAGGTTCTCAAGTGTATATGGGATTTTTCTTTTTTCAGAATAGGCCATATGTTAGAACACAAAACAAGTTTCAATTAATTTAAAAAGATAGATACCTGTGATGGTTAATATTAAATGTCAATTTGATATGATTGAAGGATGTCTAGATAGCTACTAAAGTTTTGTTTTTGGTGTGTTTGTGAGGGTGTTGGCAGAGGAGACTGATACTTGAGTCAGTGGACTGAAAGAGGATGACCCACTCTCAGTGTTGATGGGCACCATCCAATCAGCTGCCTGCAAAATAGAACAAAGCAGTGGAAGAAAGTGGAATAAGATGGCTAGCTGAGTTTTCTAGCTTTCATCTTTCTCCTGTGCTGGATGAGTCCTTCCATGTCTCCTGCCCTTGAACATTAGATTACAGATTCTTTGACCTTTGTACACTTGGACTTATGCCAATTATTTTCCAGGGATCTCAGGCCTTGACCACAGTCTGAAGGTTGCACTGTTAGTTTCCCTGCCTTTGAGGGAGTCTCAGACAAAACAAAGGTAGTCTCAGACAAAACAGACTTTAAACCAGAAAAGATCAAAAAAAGACAAAGAAAGGTATTACATAATGGTAAAGGGATCAATTAAACAAGAAGATCTAACTGTCCTAAATATGTATGCACCCAATACAGGAGTACCAAGATTTATAAAACAAGTCCTTAGAGAACTACACAAGAACTTAGACTCCTACACATAATAGTGGGAGATTTAACAGTCCCCTGTCAATATTAGACAGATCAATGAGACAGAAAATTAACAAAGATACTCAGGACTTGAACTCAGCTCTAGATAAAGTGATCCTAATAGACATCTACAGAACTCTCCTACCAAAAATCAACAGAATATATATTCTTCTCAGTGTCACAAGGCACTTATTTTAAAATTGATCACATAATTGAAAGTAAAATATTCCTCAGCAAATGCAGAAGAACTGAAATCATAAAAGACTCTCAGACCACAATGCAATCAAATTAGAACTCAGAATTAAAAAGTCACTCAAAGCTACACAACTACATGGAAGTTGAAAAATCTGCTACTGAATGACTCCTGGGGTAAATAATGGAATCAAGGCAGAAATCAAGAATTTCTTTGAAACCAATTAGAAAAAAGAAACAACATGCCAGAATCTCTGGATCACAGCTAAAGCAGTGTTAAGAGGGAAATTTATAGCACTAAGTGCCCATATTAGAAACCTAGAAAGATCTCAAATGACACCCCCATAATTAAAATGGTCAGAGAAGCAGAGGCAAACAAATCCAAAAGCTGGCGAAGGCAAGAAATAATTAAGAGCAGAACTGAAGGAGATAGAGACGTGAAAAACCCTTAAAAAAAAAAATCAATGAATCCAGGAGGTAGTTTTTTGAAAAGATCAACAAAATAGACCTCTAGCTAGACTAATAAAGAAGAAAAGAGGAAAGAATCAAATAGACACAATAAAAATGATAAAGGAGGAGGATCCAAGATGGCTGAATAGGAACAACTCTGGAGTGGAGTTCCCAGCAAGAACTATGCAGAGGTTGAGTGCCTACTGCATTTCCAAACAAGTTTTCACTGCCCACAGACTAGGAGATTCCCTGGCCAAAAAGCACCATGAGTTTTCAGTACTGTGGTTTCAGCCCATGCCAGGTTAGCACACAGAAGCTCACACAAATCTGGGTAGCCGTTTCAACCGGCACCTGGAATGCCTGTGAGACAGAGCTGCCCATTCAACTGAAAAGGAGGGGGCAGAGACAGGGAGCCAGGCGATCTGGCTCAGGGAGTACTACCCCCACAAAACAAAACGATGTTGTCTGCACAGAGACAATTTGATTTCCTCTCTTGCTATCTGAATACCCTTTATTTCTTTCTCTTGTCTGATTGTTCTGGCCAGAACGTCCAATACTATGTTGAATAGGAGTGGTGAGAGTGGGCTTCTTTGTCTTGTGCCAGTTTTCAAAGGGAATGCTTCTGCGCTTGCCCATTCAGTATGATATTGGCTGTGGGTTTGCCATAAATAGCTCTTATTTTGAGATATGTACCATCAATATTTAGTTTATTGACAAATGGAATCTAATTAAACTAAAGAGCTTCTACAGAACAAAAGAAACTATTATCAGAGTGAATAGGCAACCTACAGAGTGGAAGAAAAATATCCAGAATCCAAAAGGAAGTTAAACAAATTTATGAGAAAAAAAAATAGCCCCATCAAAAAGTGGGCAAAGTATATAAAGACACTTCTCAAAAGAAGACATTTATGTGGTCAACAAACCTAAAAAAGAAAGCTCAACTTCACTGATCATTAGAGAAATGCAAATCAAAACTACAATGTAATACCATCTCACTCCAGTCAGAATGTTGATTATTAAAATGTCAAGAAAAAAATAGATGCTGGTGAGACTGTGGAGAAATAGGAATGCTTTTACACTGTTTGTGTGAATGTAAATTAGTTTATCCATTCCTCAAGGAATGTAGTGATTCCTCAAGGATCTAGACCCAGAAATACTTTGGGACCCAGCAATCTCATTACTGGGTATATACCTAAAGGAATATAAACCATTCTACTATTAAGACACATGCACACGTGTGTTTATTGCAGCACTATTTACAATAGCAAAGACACGGAATCAAGCCCATCAATGATAGACTGAATAAAGAAAATGTGTTACATATACACCATGGAATATTATGCAGCCATAAAACGTAATGAAATCATGTTCTTTGTAGGGACATGGATGAAGCTGGAAGCCATTATCCCCAGAAAAGTAACACAGGAACAAAAACTAAACACCACACATTCTCACTTATAAGTGGGAGGTGAACAGTGAGAATACATAGACACAGGGAACAGAACATCACACACTAAAGACAGTCACAGGATGGAGGGCAAGGGGAGGGAGACTTTTAAGACACATGGCTAATGCATGCAGGGCTGAAAACCTAGATGACGAGTTGATAGGTGCAGCAAATCACCCTGGCACACATATACCTATGTAACAAACCTACACCACATTCTGCACTTGTATCCCCAAAGATAAAGTAAAATAAAATTTTAAAAAGAAAAAAAAGAATACTGACTGTGCAATCTGGTTTGAATATAGGCTCCATTACTGAGTAGCTGCATGTCCCATTTTTTTAAAAAAGCTGTTGAAATAGACTCCATAACCAGTTTTATCTCTTTGAAATCAAGTCTACCTTTAATATTTATTCTGAAGTCTTGTCTGAGCTTTGATAATAAGAACTTCATAAGACAGGGTCTTCTTCTTTGGGTCAGTATTTTATCCCAGGCACCCAGCACATGCCTGGCTTGGAGTGGGTGCTCAGCAAAACTCTGTGGAATAAGAAAATGAATGAATGAATAAATAAATGAAGGTTTGTCTGCAGTTTAAAAAAAAGAAAGAAGAAAAGAAAAATTAGCCATTAGAGGCATATTAAAGACGTATTTACTCCAAACTCTCCAAACTGATGGAAGGGCTTAAATGAAATTGAAAATGACACAACTTTCTGTTTAAGAGATTAAATGGTTAATTCTGTGTCTATGTATGCATCTCATGTCCAAAGCCAAAATCCCAAAAGATAGGTATAAGAGAATAAAATTGATGCTTAAAGAAGTTCCTGTTTAGGGACAGAATATATTTTTGAGAAATACCTTGTCTCTGGTGACATCAGAAAAAAATTGCGTCAGTGGAATAAGTCCTGCTTTGCTGGTCTAATTCACGTCTTCCTGCACTCTCAGTTAAGCAAGTAAGTAATATTGTCTTGAGTCTCACCACAGTAGAAATGGTAATTAAGGAAATACACACACACACAAAAGGCAGTGTCAGGAGGAATTACAAACTAAGAAATCCAGAAAAGTTATAAAGAGAGAAAAAAATATTGAACATCAATACTAATAAACATATTTTAACATAACCTTATGTAAAAATCGTATTTGAAAAAAACTTACAGAAATTAAAATAATTGCAAGAAAATATTGTGAACAACTACATCAGCAAATCAGATAACATAGATGAAATAAACAAATTCCTAGAAACACAGTCATTACCAAAATAGACTCAAAAAGAAATAAAAAATCTGAACAAAGTTATAACACAGAATGAGATTGAATCAGTAATAAAAATGTCCCAATTAAGAAAAGTCCAGGACCAGATTACTTCATTGGTAAGTTTCATTAAACATTTAATGAAAAATTAACATCAATTTTTCCAAGACTTTTTGAAAAATTTAAGAGAAGAAAACACTTCCTAAATTATATTGTAAAGTCTGCATTACTCTGATATCAGCCAGAAAAGACATTGCAAGAGAAAAAATTTACAAACCTATATTCTTTTGGAACACACTTACAAAAATCCCTAACAAAATTCTAGCAAAACAAATCCAACAGCATATTAAAAGGATTGTAGAGAGTGGCTGAAGATGAATGCTAGAGGACTTAGATCTCAGCTAAAGAGCGATATTCCAGTTACTGAACTTTCAGCAAGTGGATCTCTTGGAAGTCATAATCTTCAGAAAGGTTTTTTGTGTGTGTGAAAAATGAACTTTTACCTAGTCATCCTCTTGAATTTTTAGAAGAGAATTTCCAGTTCAACCTAGATAAAATGAATATTTCCACACTGAGAAATGTTCAGGGTTATTTGCTCCACTAAAATTATAAATGGAAATTTAAGGCAGTGCAGAAGATTCAATGTCTTCTATTTCTTTTGAGCTCCAACCTTTCTCTAGATATTCTGAGGGGTAATGAAGAGAGTACTGGATTTAAAGATATTTTTATCTGTCACAAAGTGAAGTAATGGGAGAGCAACCCTTGGTGGAATATAAGCTCAGTTTACTATGATACAATGTGCTCTTCATGAAAATAGAGGGGCTGCATCTTGTTTATAGTCACCTTTTTACTATAATTTGATGTACACCATTAAAAGTACTGATACATGAGAATTTTTGCTCAAGTGGCCTCAGTGATCATTTAAAATTTTGGGGGCATTTGGTTTATGATCATGTGACAATTGAAGGCACTGAAGAGACATGATTTTAACGCTTCTAATTTATATTTAAAAATAGCCTTCCAATTCTTTAAAAAAATTGTTGCTCATAAGTATGATAAAATGATCCACAGGTTGAAGTTCAACTTGTCTAGGTATTCCATAAATTGAAATAACCATTGTAAGTATTTGAGTCTATAAACTTTATAGTAGTTATTTATTGCAGTAGTATTTATTGCACAATAAACATTTGTAATTGGTTTCAGTGGCAACTATTCAAATGGAATACAATATGAGATATTTATACATATTTCAGTATAGTCCATTATTACTATTAAGAATAATATTTACTGTATTGATGCTATTTTAGAATGGTAGCTATTCTTTGATTCTTTCTGGTTGAAAAGTACAAGTTCAGAGGTTTTGATTTTCTTCTTGTGTTTAAAGTGAAAAATTAAATAAAGCACCCAGCAGAGGTAGGCTAAAAAAGGGGATTGTATATCATAACCAAGTGGGATTTGTCTCAAGAATACAAAATTGTTCAACATAAAAAAAATCAATCAGCAGAATTCAACATGTAGAGAGAATGAAAAAAATCCACATGAGCCTCTCAATTGATGCAGAAAAGACATTTTACAAAATCCAAAACACCTTCATGACAAAGAAACTCAGAAAACTAGGGACAGAAAGAAATGTCCACAAGGTGATAAAGTGTATTTAGGAAAAACTCACAGAAAATAACACACTTAATGCGGAAAGACTGAAAGCTTTCTCCCTAAGATCTGGTACATGACTAGAATGCCCAAATTATCACTGCTATCCAACATCATACTGAAAGTCAAAACCAGAGAAATACGCAAGAGAAATAAAGTTTAAAAATCCAGATTATAAGAGAAGGGAAAACTATATTCACAGATGACATGATCCTATCAATAGGAAATACCAAAGAATCCACAAAAAAATCTTCTGGACCTAATAAATTAATTAAGCAAAGTTGCAGATCTGCAATGAGCAATCCAAAAATAACTAAAAGACAATTTCCTTGAAATAACACATAAAAATAAAATATATAGGAATAAATTAAAAAGGTGAAAGACTTGTCCATGGAAAACTATAAAATATTTCTGAAAGAATACCTAAATAAATAGAAAGACATCAATGTTCATGGATTAAGACATTTAACATTGTTAAAATACCAATACTACTTAAAGCAATCTAGGGATTAAATATAATTCTATTAAAATTTCAACAGCCTTTCTTTTCAGAAATCAAGACACTGATTCTCAAATGTATATGAAATTTCAAAAAACCCTAAATAGACAAAACAATCATGACAAAGGACAACAAAGTTGGAGGATTCACACTTCCTAATTTCAAAATTTAGTACATAGCTATAGGGATAAAAAAAAATGTGGATAGTCATATAGAATGGAATATAGTTGAGAGTCCAGAAATGATTCTGTATATTTATGGCCAATTAATTTTCAAATTTTTATTCTGTAGATACATAATTTTACATATTTGTGAAGAATATGTGATACTTTGATACAATCAAACAATGCATAATGATAAAATCTGGGTAATTGGGATACCCATCACCTCAAACATTTATAATTTGGTTTTGTTGGAAACACTCTAAGTCTTCTCTTTTAGCTTTTGTGAAATGTACAATAAATGTTTTTTAACTATATTCACCCTATAGTGCTATAGAAGACCAGAACATATTCCTTCGACATAACTGTATTTTTGTACCCATTAACTAACCCATCTAAATCTCCTACTCTCCATGACATTTCCCAGCCTCTGGCAACCAATATTTTATTCACTATCTCCATGAAATTAATTTTTTTTTTTAGTTCTTACACATGTGTGAAAAAAATATGATATTTGTCTTTTGTTCCTGTTGTAACCAATTAATTTTTCACAAGGGTGTCAAGCTCATTCAACTGAGAAAGAATAGTTTCTTCAATGAATGGTAGTGGAATAACTAAATTTCCACATGCAAAAGAGTGAAGTTGGAGCAGTAGTTTAAACTGGACACAAAAATAATCTCACAATGGATAAATTGTCTAACTATAAGAGCAAAAACCTAAAATATCTTATAAGAAAACACAGGGATAAACTGTCATGGCCTTGAATATGGTAATGGGTTCTTAGATATGGCACTAAAAACCTGAGCAACAAAAGTAAAAATATATATGTAATAGACTTCACCAAAATTAAAAACTATCATGTATCAAAGGACATTACTAAGAAAGTAAAAAGACAACTTACATAGTGGAAGAAAATGTCTGCAAATTACATACCTAAGAGATTATTATACAGAATAGATAAATAATTCTTACAATTTAATAACAGCAAAAATCAAACAACCCAATTATAAAATGGGCAAAAGACTTCAATAGATATTTTTCCAAATATATACAAGTGAGCAATAAGCATATAAAAAGATATTCAACATCATTAGTCATTAGAGATATGCAAATCAAACCACTTTACATCAATTAGGGTGGTTGTAATAAGAAAAGGAAAACAAGTGTTGTTGAGGATGCACTAAAATTGGAACCCTTGTACATTGCTCATGCAAATGTAAAATGGTGCAGCTGCTATGGAAACAGTTTGATAGTTCCGCCAAAATTTAAACATAGAATTGTCATATGAACCAGCAATTCCTCTCCTAAGTATATATCCAAAGAAAGTGAAAACAGGGACTCAAACAAGTAATTTTATGCCAATGTTCATTGTAGCCTTATTTCTAACAGCCAAAGGCAGAAGCAGTCCTAGTATTCATCAACAAATGAATGCATAAACAAATATAGTATATACATTCAATTGAGTAATATTCAGCTATAAAAAGTAATAAAGTTTTGAATCATGTTATGACATGAATGAACCTTGAAAGCTTTATGCTAAGTGAAATAAGCCAGACACTAAAAGACGAATGTTGTGTAATTTCATTTACATAAAATATCTAGAATATGCAAATTTATAGACTAGAAAGGAGTTTAGAGGTTACCAGAAACTAGGGACAGACATGAATGAAGACTCATTGCTTAATGGTACAGTGTTTCTGTTTGGAGTGATGGAAGTTTTAGAAATAGATCATGGTGATGATTGCACAACATTGTGAATATGATTAATGCCACTGAATTGTATACTCAAATATGGTTAAAGTGGCCAATTTTATGTTATATATGTTTGACTGCAAGAACCTTTTAAAAATTGCATTGTATCCAGATGATATTGTTTAGTATTTTCTTTTCCCAGTTAATCATTTTTTCTTTCAACTTTTATTTAGGAAAAGGGGAACACATGTGGATTTGTTACATGGGAATACTGCGTGATGCTGAGATTTGAAGTACAGATCCTGTCACACGGGTACTGAGCAAAGGACCTAACAGGTAGTTTTTTAACCCAGCAAACCTCCACAGCCATCTAATAGTTCACAGTGTCTATTGTTACCGTATTTATGTCCATGTGTGCTCTGTGTTTAGCTCCCACTTACAAGTGAGAATATGTAGTATTTTGTTGTTTAGTTTTAAAAATGAAAAAGAATCCTATCTGCAGGGTTAATTTCATAACTTAAACATGTTAACTAAATTTTCTACATATTAGTATTCTGCTAAATGAAAACTTTTCATTTCACTTTAAATATCAAATCAGATAAATTTATGTTGTCTATAGAGAGGTAGGATGGGTATAAAATCACTCGTGAGATACAGAAAATATTGTAATGAATTTCCTCTTTTTAAGAGAAATAGCATGGGGAGAAATGCCAGATATAGGTGACGGGGGAGGAAGGCAGCAAATCACACTGCCATGTGTGTACCTATGCAACAATCTTCCATGTTCTTCACATGTACCCCCAAACCTAAAATGCAATAAATTAAAAAAAAAATTTATCAAAATATTTGTACTTAAAATAAAAAGCTTTAATGTCCTATGATCTGTTACAAAATTAAAGTTAATAAAATTGAGTTTATAGCAAAAGGTACAGAAATTAGTGACTTCACATCATAGTTTAAATGGGAATTTTCGCTATATCAAATTTGGGAGAAAAGTGAATAGCAGCAAAGCAAGGTAGTAGTAATAAGTAGAGAAAACAAGACACAAACCTCCAAGATGTCTGGGACTCACTATATTTAAACTCTATTCAAACATGTTCTGCTCATATTTACATTTATAGACTTGTACGATGTGAACTAATTTTTCTGAAAAATGCCCCCCAAAATTTGTCAGTTTTCAACCACAAAAATGATTGAATTGTATTCATTAGACTCTACCACTAAGGCTGAAAAAGGGATTCATACATTCTGGAAAGATTTTCAACAAGTATTGAGATAAATGGGTCTTTTGTTAATCTTGTTACCTGCAAATTCAATTAATCTCCAAGATATCTTCCACCTCTTTCTCTCAGTTCTCACATTGAATTAGTCAGCTAGTCCCTTCAAATTTCTTATATCTGTCTCTTGCTTTCCATTCCTACTGTCATTGTCCTTGGCTCAGATCTTCATTTCCTCATTCCTACACTATCACAATAGTTCCAGTTCCTCTCCTTACAATCCATCTTTCTTACTGAAATCAAAATTATCTTCAAAATCATCAATCTGAACTTGTTGCTCTTCTGCTCAAAAATCAGCGGTAGTTACCCAAATGCTTTGTGGAGTATTCAAAGCTCTCACCAATCTGGACCCTCTTTATATCTCTGGTGGTATTTCCTTGTTATTGACTGAATGTTTGTGTGCCTCCCCCGCCCCCCGCCCAATAAATTAATTCATTGAAGCCTGAATTCCTAATGTGATGATATTTGAAAAAGAGCTGTTTGGGAGGTAATTAGAGTTATATAAGGTTATGAGAATGGTTTGTGTTTTCTCTCTCTCTCTCTCTCTCTCTCTCTCTCTGTCTCTCTTTCTCCCCCATCCCTCCCTTGTGACTACACAGCAAGCAGGCAACTGTCTATGTGCCAGGAGGAGAACACTTATGAAGAACTAAATACTGAATCAGCTGGTACCTTGACATTAAACTTTTCAGTATCCAGAACTGTGAGAAAAATAAATATTTAAGCCACCCAGTCTATGGCATTTTGTTATGGCAGCCCATCTGACCAAAACAGCCCACAAATTACTCCCTTTCTCCATATACTTCTAATCACATGTGTTAATGTCCCAAGGTCTAACAAATGCTGTTGCTTTATTTATGCTCCTCTGTCAGACTCAAATGCCCTCCTCTATTTTGGTCTTTTGTGATTGGACGTTTTAAAAAATAATCTCAACTTTTATTTTAGAATCAGGTGTACATGTGCAGATTTGTTGCATGGGAATGTTGAATGTTGCTGAGGTTTAAAATATGAATGATATCATCACCCAGGTAGTGAGCACAGTAACCAATAGGTAGTTTTTCAGCCCTCCAATCTTCCTCACCCCTCTAGTAGTCTTCAGAGTCTATTGTTCCCATGTTTATGTCCCTGGTTACTCAACGTTTAGCTCCAACTTGTAAGTGAGAACATGTGGTATTTGGTTTTTGTTTCTGCATTAATTTGCTTGGTATAATGCCCTCTATCTGCATCCATGTTGCAGCAAAGTACATGATTTTGTTATTTTTTATGGCTGTGTAGTATCCCGTGGTATATATGTACCACCTTTTCTTTATCCAGTCCACCCATGGTTGATTTCATGTCTTTGCTATTGTGAGTAGTGCTGCAACTAACATATGAGTGCATGTGTCTTCTTGAAGGATTTATTTTCCTTTAGATATATACCCAGTAATGCAATTGCTGAGTCAAATGGTAAGTTCTGTTCTTAGTTCTTTGAGAAATCTCCAAACTGCTTTCCACTATGGCTAAATTAATTTACATTTCCACCAACACTGTATAAGTGTTCTCTTTCCCACAACCTCATCAGCATCTATCTATTGTCTTCTTAATAACGGCCATTCTGACAGGTGTGAGATGGTATGACATTGTGGTTTTGATTTGCATTTTTTGATGATTAGTGATGTTGAGCATTTTTTCATATGTCTGTTGGCCACTATGTGTATGTCTTATTTTGAGAAATACCTGCTCATGTCCTTTGCCACTTCTTAATAATTTTTTTGGCCGCTGAGTTGTTTAAGTTGCTCATGGTTTGTGAATATCATATTTTCTCCCATTATTGGGTTACCTTCTTACTATGATGATAGTTTACAGTTTATTTTGATGTGTGAAACTTCTTTACTTTAATCAAGTCCCATTTTTCAGTTTTTGGTTTTGTCATCATTGCTTTTGGTAACTTAGTCATAAATTATTTGTCAAGGCTGATGTCTAGAATGATATTTCCTAGGTTTTCTTTTAGGATTTTTAGTTTGAGGTCTTACATTAATATTTTTAATTCATCTTGAGTTAATTTTTGTATATGCTTTGTATATTTGGTAATATACAAATATATTTTTTATTATATAATATACGAATATACCAATAATATACAAATTTTAAATATACAAATAGTACACAAAATAATATTTAGTAGTATATAGTATAATAACACTACAGTACTACATAGTAGTATATAGCATATAGTGTATTAGTGGTAGAATATATTATAATAAAACTATAATAGTTTATAGTAGTATATAGTAAATAGTTTAGTATTTCTATATTTTGTATAATTTTGTATATTTTTATGAAAGATGGGGTTCTAATTTTATTCTTCTGCATATGCCTAGCCAGTTATCACAGCAGCATTTATTGAATAGGGAGTCCTTTCGCCATTGTTTATTTTTGCCAACGTTGTGGAAAGAGTGGATGGTTGTAGATGTTCAGTTTTATTTCTGGGTTCTTTAGTCTGTTCCATTATTTTATGTGTCTGTTTTTGTACCAGTACCATGCTGTACTCATTACAGTAGGCTTATAGCATAATTTGAAGTCAGATAAGGTGATGTCACTAGCTTTGTTCTCTGCATAAGATTGCTTTGGCTAGTTGGGTTCTTTTTTGCTTTCCTGTGAATTTTAGAACAGATTTTTTTAATTCTGTGAAAAATGATATTGGTGGTTTTGTATGAACAGCATTAAATCTTTAGAGTGCTTTGGGCAATGTGGCCATTTTAATAATGTTGACTCTTCCAGTCTATGATTATGGAATGTTTTTCTCTTTGTTTATGTCATCTGTGATTTCCTTCAGAAGAACTTTGCAATTAATTCTCCTTCTAGATACCTTTCACCTCCTTGGTTAAATGTATTCCTAGGTATTTTTTGTGTGTGTGTCAAATGTCCTCCTCTGATTCAATTTTTTCCAGTGCTACATATCTATCAGTTCATTTCGCACTGTTATGATAAAATACCACAGACTGGGTAATTTATAAAAAGTAGAAATGTATTGGCTTAGAATTCTGGAAGCTGAGGAAACCAAGGTCAAGTTTCCAGCATGTTCTGATGCTGCCCTTCTTGCTTCATTATCCCATGGGAGAGGTGTGTGTGTGTGTGTGTGTGAGAGAGAGAGTGAGAGAGAGAGAGAGAGAGAGAGAGAGAGAGAGACTGGCTTGTATAGTAACCAATTGACATGATGTCAACATTAATACATTCATGAGGGCTCTGCCTCATGAACGTATTAATGTTAATATCACATCAATGGGTTACTTAACAGTCCCACTTCCTAATACCATCAGAATAACAAACTGCAATATGAGTTTTGTAAGGGACATTCAAGCCGTAGCAACATCCTACCTCCAATATTGCCACCTCCTCTATAAAGCTTTTTTAGTCTTCAAAATAATAATTAATTATTTTACTCTTAAAATTCCTTTAATAGTTCATTTTTCTAGAATAACACTCAATTTATTCTGCTTTATAATATATCCAAGATGTTTTAAAGAAGTCTAACAGCCCCATGAAACTCTAAATACCTTGAAGGCAGAATATTTTGTTCCTGTTTCCTCATGACTTTCAGCATACAGCATACTTACAAAAGGCAGACATAAATGTAGAATTGACTAAATCCTTTCTTCCTTAAATTTGGAGTTTAATATAATTTGACTGTGCACTTTGTTTACCTTTGCTTTCTTTGTCCAGCATAGAAGTTATGGTCCTCAATGAGAAAGCCCCATAGAGCTCAAACCCTGATCCCTTTCTGAGGAAAGACTCCTATTCATGGCTATATGAATACATACAGGTTGGTGTCATTAGTATACATCCTGTGTAGTTGCATAAGGCACCCATACACAGAAGGACTCTAGGGTTGCTTTAAACCACTGCTGTCAGTATTTTGGAATTCTTAATAACTTTATCTTTGAATTATATTCAAAGTTTGTAGGTGAAGACCAATAGCACAATAGTGCATGTGTGTGAGCAGAGAAAATGTGCACAATATGAATGTTTACCATTTCTTGCTACCCAGTTTGCATACAGCACTTGTGAGGTTGATGGACACATGAGATGTAGGAGGTCAAGTAAGACTCAAAGCAAATACAAGGTACGTGAATTAACATTACTGTGACTAGTCTGGCCACTGAGAGGCCTTACAGACCATACTTTGTTTTTGTACCAGAACTTGCTTCAAATGCAGAAAGAAGGCAATGATGTTCTAAGAAACAAGAACAACCAATAAAAAAAAAAAAACACTATTATATTCTTTCTTATTTGTGTTACTTTCTTTTATTAGCCAGCCACTTTCCCTGGAAATGATGACATAGAATGAAAGAGAAAGATAGAGCAAGCCATATAGCCATATAGTTTCAGTCCCTACTTAATCAATAGGGAGTCAAAAGTAGAGAGTGTTGGTAGAATGTGTGCTTTGTCATGCCGTGTAACAAAACAGTTGAGTTAGTTTTGTGCAACATTTCCACTGCTTTGGAATAAACAATATGTATGTGCATGTAAAAGCTATGAAAGAATTGTATAATATAGGTGATTTCACATGTGAGTTATATTTAAATTTAAATGTTTATATTTACATTTAAATCCAGCATTGCACAATACAGAGATGAATTGTAAATGTTATGCTAATTTTTAAAATTTTAATTTGTATTTACTTATAACAACAATAAAAAGTAAATAATAGAGACACCGTCACACATCTAGAGAGAGAGAAATTGCAAAAAAAAAAAGAAAAGGGTTTTATGTTTTAATTATTTTAACGGACCTTTTCCCGGCATTTTGAACAAGGAGCATCACATTTTCATTTTGCACTGGGTTCTGCAAATTATATAGCCAGAGAAAATGCCCGTTGTTGTTTGGCTACATGGCTGCAACTGCTGTTTGGTTAATTGGCCCCTTATATTGCAGGCTACTCAATTTTTCTTTTCTCAAAAAGAAAACCAATAAACCAAGTCTGTATTTCTGGTAGAATGTTTTCCAGCTTCCTCCAGAGGTAAAGTGATGTTTGAAGCTAGGTCAGATGTTTTTTCCTTTTAACTCAGGGCTGCCACATTTGACTTAGCTTGTGCCAATCCTTTTTACAGACCATCTAATTAGGTTAACAGAATAAGCTTTTTACTTAGCTGGATCTGAATGTGAATTTTGACTCCATTCTCTATTTGTAGGGTTATCTTGAGCAAGTTACCTATCCTCTTTAATTCAGTTTGCCAAGCGCCACCCTCAGAGACTCTAATTTAATAGTTCTGATGTCTGGGCCTAGCAGTGTGACTTTGTAATCAATTGCCTAAGTGACTTATATGTAGATAGTATGCATACTGCTACTTGGGATTTCCTGGATAGAATAATTTTTAATTTGGTTTCTTATCCTATGAGTTCATGAGTCTGTGAAGTGCACAGGCTGCTCGGGTCCTTGCTGTGTATATGCCTTAGAATGAGGTCTTTTCTGTTTCCTACAAAAAGGCCAAATTCCTCATTAAGGCATGATCCTCAACAGCGTGGTATTCCAGAAGAAGCAAGTATTTCTTAACCTGATCCAAAAAACAAACAAAATATGATATTATTATAAGGTTATAGATTTTTCTCGTGGTAGAAAGTAATACTCCAGAATTCTGGTACATAGAACTACAGAAATAAGGTGTATATGGATGTGTGACCTAAGGAAGACATCCTTCCAAACATAGTTGCTCATATACTGGCAATATATTGGGCCCTATTCTTCTATATAAAGTTAGTGGAATTGCTGTGAATATGTATAAAGTACAGAATATTGATTTATATAGGCAATTAGAGTCTATTGATATATAATCCATTTGGTCTGTCAGTTACAATTTAAAATGAATACAAACATATGTCTTAAAAAGAATTAATCAAATTTTTATTTCCCTGAAAAAGCTAGCCTTACAATTACAGAAGAGGCTTTGGGGAGTGGGGGAAAGAATGGAGAAGACTTTTGAAAAGAGATGAGTTGCATGTTGGGGTAAAGAAGGTATCAGGGTAAATTGGCTGAGGGACGAGAAACAGCATTCAGACAGTAAGAGAAAAACCTGTGGAGATCTGAGGTGTGACAGGAGTACAAAAAGTTAAGTGAGAATATACCATTACAATTTCAGCAAATGTACTTGCAACAGAAAGCCTGAGAGTGCCCCTCTTAGCCCTCCTACCATGGCTTACTGCTACCTAGATTGCTGCACTAATTAAGAGGATTACAAGAACATACAGAGTACTTGACTGTGCCTGTGCCTGTACTCTAATATTCCCACCTTCATTATCATGGCCCCAAATAGTTCATTATTGATAATTAACATTTATTCCCCCACTTTCTAATTGTAAGTCTTGCCAGGAGGTTGGTGAAGGTTGGTGTCAGTATTAAATAATTTTGCCAATTTGTCCTGCTCTGCTTGCTGCTTTGCAGATTTCCCAGCTATTTCACCTTTCCAGAAGCTACACTCCTATGGTAAGGTAATCAGACCCACTCACAGATCAATAGATCAGAATCTCAAGCAAGTAGAAATCGATGGGATTTTTTTTTGTATGTGACTGCACATTCCCTGTGTGGATGTTCAATAAGACGATGTACTGGGTGTTTTCCCAATATACTTCTGTCCCAAAAACCAGATGCACGGGTCATATATACAAAAGGCAGCCAATATTTGGATATTGCCTAGTCTGCATGTGTTATTTTATACTAACCACTTTCTGAACATATATTTTCTCTCTCATAATCTAATTACAAGCCTTCTCATTTAAAATATCACAGGAGAGCAAGTCATTATGGTAATACACTTAGGGAAATAACTCAGAATCACTGAAACTAATCCTTGTCCAGGTTTCTAATTGAGAGACTCTTTAAAGTGACCAGGAAAAATGCCCCGTTTTACAAACTGGTGAGCATGGCTTCAGACTAAGAAACATTTCCTTCAAATCAAATTTTAAAGCTAAATATGCCAAATGAACTTTTAAAAAGAATTTTGCATTAATGCAGCTATTGAAAGGAGCTTTTGACTTCTTGAAATAATTTTTGTTGTTTTTCTGAAATATTTAGTTTAGAAACCTGAAGAACTTTGAAATATTGGGTGGTAATATGAAAACAAGAGTTTTTAATGAATCTTAAAGATTTGAAGATGGGCTGACCATACTGGAAAGTTGTAGTATATTTGTATCTTATATGCAGGCATGGAGGTGTGGTAGAAGAGAATGATGCTAATGTTGGCTTCAGCAATGTGTCCTTCCTCTGACTAGTCCTCATTTCCCCACACAACTTTCCTGGATACAGGAAAGGAAAGAAGGTGAGACCTAACTTACTGATGCATGGCATTATTCTGGCCTCTTTACACGTACTTAATCATTTGGCTACTTCATCTTTCCTGCTGGACTCCTTTCTGGTATATCTGTGTTGGAAAGCCTTGGAAATTTTAAAATATTTATTGAATGACAAGATGAAAATGATATTTTTACCTTGTATTACTTTTTGAGTCATAAGAAATTTGTTTTTATTATAAAGTACAGTAATTAGGCTACTCAGTTTTCTTCCTATCTTCATTTCTCTTTCTCACACTCACTTGCTCACTCTCATTCTTTTTTCTCTTTTCCTGAAGGCATATCTATGCACTGTCATCACATGACAAGCACAAAGGAAAATAGGCAAGAAATGAGAAGTGGCTTCAAATTGACAGAGTTCCTCTGTTTTCCTATGAGAACACCATCCTAAGACTTTTTTGATATAAAAGTGTTATCTACAATATACAGCCAAACGTCCAACATAGTGCAGAAAGAACTTGGTGCTGATCATTAGGGACAAGTTAGGGATAAAAACTCATGCTGAAAAACATGTTCAGATTTCCAATGTGGGGGGGAAAGACATCTTGCAATTGCCTGTTTCTTAGCAAGAAGAAAGATTCAAAGATTTTTGTGACTATGGTGTATCATTTTAAACAGAATTTCCAGTTTCTTTTTTTGATATCTATTTTCCTATTTCCATTTTCCCCTCTGTGTTGACTTTATTTCTGTTACAATGATTTGAAAAAGAACACGGAAGGGAAACAGCGCTTCCCTCTCTGTTATTTATTTCTCCCTCGGCTATCAGATGGCTTAGTTTTAAGAGACATGTGTAATACATCCTTTTCCTTGATGCCGTTTTGAATACCATGATTGCAGCTGCCAATCTCTCACCAGATCTTTTGCTCTGAGGAAAAAAAAATATTTTCTTAAATGCTAAAAGGTGTCTTAGAGTCTTTCCATATGTATGCTTTTCATCCCTTTTTATATGGAAATATGACCTCTTGGTTTTGGAAAAGTGCCTTTTGTAAATGAAGAAAAAGGACCTGCCGTGATGGTTTTGACAGTGTCCCCATTAGTGAAACTGAAAAAAAAAAGTCAAAAAACAAAGTAGATGTAATTTAATCATTTTTTTTCCCAAAGAGGTACGTGTCTGAACACACACTGGTTATCCTTTAGCCTCACCTTCTTTGAGAAACCTTTCCCAAGTACCAAACCTTCACTGGTCTCTGCTTTTCTAAGTTCTTACACTTTCAAATATTCATGAAATTAAATTTTAGGACAGCTTAACTTGCCTAAGGTCACTAAACAGTTGAATAACAGAGCCAGGATTTTGGACCCAGGCAGTGTGGCTTCAGAGGCTGCCTGTACTCTTAATCACCATTCCATACTACCTTTTCATGAAAGGCCGTCTGATATAAGGAAAAACTTTGATTAGGTGAATTTTAACTCTAGAAGAAAATAAGAGGACTGTACATGTTGGCTTGCTTTCATCACAGAGTTTCATTTTATTTAAAGTATGCTATCACATTCAATGGCTTTAAAAAATCTTGGTTCAAAGGAATGTGAGAGTACCTGAGAAAACTGAGATGCTTATGTTTCAAATTGACTTTAAAAATGTCTCTCTATTTTCTGGGGATGTAGGGGTTAGGGAGAGAAATGGTGGCAAAAATTGAAGAAGTGTTCCTGGTCAGGGCTATCTTGGAAGCCCCAAAGCCAGAGGAGTTGGAATTAGCTGTACAAGCCTGGCTTAAAATGGCACTGGGCCATAGAGGAAACCAATTTCCGTAGCTTACTCTAGCTCAGTCCGTGGACTTTGTCTTCATCAATACTGTTGTTTTTGCTTTCTAATCCACTGTTATTGATTTTTTTTTATTTCTGTTTTTCTAATCTAATTCCCCATCACTTCTCAGAATATCACAATTTTTCTGAGAAGCCTTCAGATTTCTATAAGATTGTTCCTGAGGATGGACCATTTGGACTTGCCTCTTAATTGTCCAAACCCTTTCTTTTCCAGTCCTCCAATAAGAAAGAAAAAATTTTTTAATATAAAACGTTAAATAAAAAAGTAGGACAAAATGACCATATATAAGTCAATGCTTACATAAGCTGGGTGACAGAAATCAAAGCATATGCCTTTTCTAAGATTCAAGTTGGTGGCATAATGTTAGTTTTTTCTTTTTCTTTTTTCTTTTTTTTGAGATGGAGTTTCGCTCTTGTTTCCCAGACTAGAGTGCAATGGAGCGAACTCGGCTCACTGCAACCTCCGCCTCCTGGGTTCAAGGAATTCTCCTGTATCAGCCTCCTGAGTAGCTGAGACTACAGTCTGCCCCACAATGCCCAGCTAAATTTTTTTGTATTTTTAGTAGAGATGGGGTTTCACCATGTTGACCAGGATGGTCTCAATCTCTTGACCCCGTGATCCACCCGCCTCGGCCTCCCAAAGTGCTGGGATTATAGGAGTGAGCCACCGCGCCCGGCCCAATGTTAGGTTTTCTCAGGTCTCAGCCATTTGGTTCAGCTCTATTGGTTCATAACTGTGTGACTTTGAGCAAATAGAGTCCTCTTTTCTTGGCCCATTTTCTCATTAATAGATGAAATAGAGCGGCCAGTGAAAGAGGTTCTTCAATACTAAACTCCAGCAAGGAATTATCCATGAGCATCTCCAATTTGTGCGGACTTTAATCTTTTAATGTGAATCCATGTCTCAATATATATTACCAAAGATAATTAAATCATAATGATATCTAATATTTAGAGTGGTATTCATTACATGGCAGGTACCATTTAAATTAATTTCAAGCTATTCAGTCTGCTCAACAACCCTAGGATATAGACACTACCATTGCCTTCATTTTAAAGCTGAGGATACCTCTACCCACAAGTGAGGCTAAAACACTTAGGCAAATTCATACAACTAGTAAGTGGCAGAGTTACAATTTGAACTCAGCCAGATTGGCTCCAGCAACCATGCACTCAACTATTATACATTGATTGTGTTTCCTAATAGTAGTTGAAAAAAATAGTAAATGCTAATTGGAAAGGATGCAAATATTAGTTGAAAAAGGATAAAACTAGAAAATATTTACAAAACTTCTTCTCTCACAGTATTCCAAAGTTTATATACAAATGCCCATCTATTTCTGCATTGCTTTCATTTCCCCAAAGTTGAAAACACGTGGACATTATCAAAGTTTTTGTTTGTTAGTTTTACACTTTCAAATCTACCTTAATGAGAACATAGTAAAAAGTCATAAGGGAATGGATTGTGCCAGGACAGACTCATCTATCCATTTGTAAATAGCTATCTCCTTGTGCGGAGAACAGAATTAGTCTGATTTGCCTATTTGCAACTGAGCTCTTATCTGAGAATAGGCTATAATGTATCATGTGTAATGTTCAAAAGTCACATAGGTTTAATCTCTTTTTAAAAGCTATTGGCCTTAGTTTTTCATAACAGAAAAAAACTGTATTTGCAACTAAATTAAATCCCTTCAATCAAAGAACACAGAAAGCCCTTTTGCTCTTTTGTACTTAGGTAATACCAAATTCCTGATGGCTGATTTTGATGACAGGTAAAATTGCTTAATTCACAGTGGTTTTATACACACACAATTCGCATACTCAATTTTTACCATTTTCTATTCTTGCTGGAGATAAAGTGTACTCTCACCTCTACCACATCTCTCCCAAGTTACCTTTAGGTTCACATTTACTGGTAACTGTTTTACAGGGAAAGAGATCAGATTAAGGTCAAGTAGTGATAATTATGATCTCTCTGGCTGGCTGAGTCTACACACACACTGAAGTGGATAATTGAGACAACTATCAAGGTAATTCAAGGCAAAAAATGCTTCTTGCTTTAATTATCTGACTATTTCAGATGACTGTTTTGAACTGAATTATCCACCTAATTGCTTCAATTTTCCACTTCACTTTGTCTGGGGTGTCCACAATTTGCTGCAGTGTTTAACTGATAAATATATCTCCCCAATCTACTTCTTTCCCCCTTCCCATTTACTGAATTTTACACTTGCCTGGTCTTTTAAAATTTCAAGTCTCTGGGAGAAATTCCAGATAATTTCAGACTTGGAGACTTGAATTCCAATGTGACCTTTGGCAGTTAGTGATGCCTCTCAGGACTCCATGCAAAATTTAATAATATCAGAACCATCCCAGCTCTGACATTCTATGAATGATTTTTTTCTCATGAGACTAGTCTTAGAGGAAACAGTGACATTTAGTGTCAGGTCCCATCTATCTGTGCAACTAATATTCATGCTGAGGATGCCAGGTACCAACAGTCTGTGGCTGAGCCTCATATCCAGAACTGCAGTCCCAGGAACAATCTCTTCTTTGCTACAGAGACTTCTGGCTTCTGCATTGCTCTGAACATTTGGCTAGGAGAGCACCATTATTTTCACAAGAAAAATATTCCATGAGTTTGTGCACACGTACATTTGAGTGTCTGCTGTTGCTGTTCCTGAAAAACATTTCTTCTCTAAAGCAGAAACTGGCTGCAAGGAACACACACACAAAAAAGTGAAAGGTGAGAGTCTAGTGGAGTTGCCTGGAGGTGCCAATACTTATCAAACGAAACTGTCAAGCTGATTTTCAAAAGGGCTGTGTTTCAGAGACCTGTTAATGAGTTGAATTCATTTCCCATGTCAATTACTTGGAGTCCAAGTTTCTACAGTAGCCTGCTGTTATCTTCCCATGTAAACACTCTCAACTGCTTATGTAGCTCTTCTTCTGGAGCCAAGCTGAATGGAAAGCTGAGCTAGGTTTCACTTGCAAATAGAAGAGGTTAATGGTAAATTGTTCACCCTATCCCTGGAAAGGTTGTCATCAAACCAGTTCTGCCTCCTTAGGTTTAGCTTGTCCAGATAACATGTTAATGAACTTGCTGATGAGCTATAATCACATTGGTAGAATTTCCCAAACTGAGTTGACAGCCATATCTGCAGGTAGTCTTTTAACTATCTTGGAGTCATTTGAATATGAAGGAGAAATTAATGGGCATCCCTAGACTGTGTTCAAAAGATTCATGATCCTGTCTGAACAGATTGTTGAATATATGATCACATTTCCCAAATTTCTTGTTTTGTTTACATTTTCTCTAAGGTAAGTTGAATTGCAGAGGTTAAGTACCTGATTAGAAAAGACAAAAATGTAGCTCCCCCCTATTTCCTGCTCTATAGTCTCCCTGTGAGACCCAAAATTAGGAATATGTTTTTCTTATTAGAAATTCATAATACTTAAAAATGTGTTTCTTTCTACTGCATACAATGAGGACATCCATAATTATGCATGATTTATACTGATATTTGGTATATTTGCTCAGAGCTCAAAATCTTGCAAGGAATCATTAATGGCATAGCAAAATTGCTTTTCAAAAATTTTCCCCAGTGGTTTAAAAGATCAATATGACTGCACAGTGGATCATGAGCAGAAAGTGACAATAATCATTATCTTTTAATAAAATAAATTTTCTTTTAGAATTGTCACTCTAGGCAGCTGTGTATTGTTAAATTTTGCACTCTGGCCCTGGAGAGCAGGGCTAACTTCGTGGGCATGTTACCTGTACAGTCACAAGAACTTCACACTCAAAAGTGTGCTCTGTGCTTGTGCTTGAGGTTTAATGCTCTGCAGTCACTGTCTTGAAAATCTTAGAAATTTTATTTTTGAATTGTGTTTTGTACATAGTGTCCAATGAGATAATGGAGCGTGTGACAGGAGCTTGGAGCCTGGCCTTACCTGCAATTCCTGCTCCCACTGCCTCTCTGCTTGCCCAGGACCAGTTCTTGGCACTCAAGCTTGCCCAGCAACATCTGTTGCCTACAGCTCAGAAGAAAGGGTTGAAGCTCCTGGTGGTCTTGGACTGGGGCTTGTTGACTGCCATTCCCGTCCTGAGCTTGACAGTCACCATAGTGAATTTGTCAGGTGCCTCCATAAGAGTGAGTCTCTCATCCAGCCATCTCTCCCAATCAAAGAGTGAATACTGGTGTAAGAAAGAGATAATGCCTTGCTTCACTTCTTCCCTCATTCTGGAAGAACATGGCATTTTGGGCCAGTGGCTGGCAAATGGGAGAACCCAGCAGCAAATGGGCACACACAAAGGCATGGGGCATGAATTCACCTCATGAGTATCCCTGTTCCTGAAGGATTGCAACATCAGATAGCAAATTTTAAGAAGCTATGACAGGTCAAGAGAGATAAATCATAAAAGGAAGAAAAAGCTGTAATGATACTTGTGCCCACTTTTGAACAAGGAGCTCAGTATTTTAAATTTGCACTCGGTCTCACAAATTATGCAGCCAGTCCTGCTAGGGAGGTAGTCAATCAACCAATCTTAGGTGCTAATCTAAGTGGCCTACTGGCAAGCTAAGACCATGTTAATAGAATTCCTAATTTGAGCATGTTGTGATGGCCAAAACCCTAACTAAGGAGTCAGAAGTTTGTATTTAAAATAACTCTGAAAACTACCTGACTCTGTAATCCTGAATAAGCCTCTTCACTCTCTGATGTTCAATTTTTTCATTAGTAAAATAAAAGGATTAATTTTTGTGTTTACCAAAGCCATCCAAATGTTAGAATTCTACCTTTCTGTAAATGTTTTATTACAAATGATTTTTGTTTTAGCAAGTAGAGTATGGTACAACAATTATATTCTCTCTAAATTGGTGGTGCTCAATTAAGGGAATTTTGTCCCCCAGAGAATGTTTGGAAATATCTGGAGACATTTATGACTGTGACAAGTCAGGGGAAGAGAGGATATGCTATTGAATTCTGGTGTATAGGGGCCAAGGATACTGCTAAACATCTTGCAATGTACAGGGCAGCCCCCTACAACAAAAAATTATCCAATCTAAGCTGTCAAGTGCCAAGGCTAACAACCTCTGGCCTGTGAAAAGCATATTATGTCTTTGAATTCATATGGAAAATCAAATTTTTCCTCTAACAATGTATTGAGGTTTTTAATGTTAGGATCAAGGCTATGTGACAAAATCAAAACATGAAAGACGTTGACTAACATTGTTATTGAATTATGGCATCTGGAAATGGGAACGTATGTCTCTTGCAGTGTTTTGTTTTTCAAGATAGAAAGAATGATGAAGTGTTGTTATAAAAAGTATCTCATGCATAATGTATGGAGAAGCATAGAAAGAACTGCTTTCCTGGGCTAATAATTGAGCAATTTTCCACTGGTATATTTTGTTCTAAAAAGTTAAAGGTGATAATTTCTTTGCAGCCACAGTATTTTTTTTTTTTATTGCATTTTAGGTTTGGGGGTACATGTGAAGAACATGCAAGATTGTTGCATAGGTACACACATGGCAGTGTGATTTGCTGCCTTCCTCCCCCATCACCTATATCTGGCATTTCTCCCCATGCTATCCCTCCCCCAACTTCCCACCCCCCCACTATCCCTCCCCTTTCTCCCCGACAGACCCCAGTGTGTGATACTCCCCTCCCTGTGTCCATGTGTTCACATTGTTGACACCCGCCTATGAGTGAGAACATGCGGTGTTTGATTTTCTGTTCTTGTGTCAGTTTGCTGAGAATGATGGTTTCCAGGTTCATCCATGTCCCTACAAAGGACACGAACTCATCGTTTTTGATGGCTGCATAATATTCCATGGTGTATATGTGCCACATTTTCCCTGTCCAGTCTATCATCGATGGGCATTTGGGTTGGTTCCAGGTCTTTGCTATTGTAAACTGTGCTGCAATGAACATTCGTGTGCATGTGTCCTTATAGTAGAACGATTTATAGTCTTTTGGATATATACCCAGTAATGGGATTGCTGGATCAAATGGAATTTCTATTTCTAGGTCCTTGAGGAATCGCCACACCGTCTTCCACAATGGTTGAACTAATTTACACTCCCACCAACAGTGTAAAAGCGTTCCTATTTCTCCACATCCTCTCCAGCATCTGTTGTCTCCAGATTTTTTAATGATCGCCATTCTAACTGGCGTGAGATGGTATCTCAATGTAGTTTTGATTTGCATTTCTCTAATGACCAGTGATGATGAGCATTTTTTCATATCCCTTCCTGATACCTTACACTAAAATTAACTCCAGATGGATTAAAGACTTAAACATAAGACCTAACACCATAAAAACCCTAGAAGAAAATCTAGGCAAAACCATTCAGGACATAGGTGTAGGCAAGGACTTCATGACCAAAACACCAAAAGCAGTGGCAACAAAAGCCAAAATAGACAAATGGGACCTAATCAAACTCCATAGCTTCTGCACAGCAAAAGAAACAGTCATTAGAGTGAATCGGCAACCAACAGAATGGGAAAAAATTTTTGCAGTCTACCCATCTGACAAAGGGCTGATAACCAGAATCTACAAAGAACTGAAACACATTTACAAGAAAAAAACAAACAAGCCCATTCAAAAGTGGGCGAAGGATATGAACAGACACTTTAAAAAAGAAGACATACGTGAAGCAGCCACAGTATTTTTACACAATAAATAGAGTGTTCTAACAAGGTGAGCTGTTACTATCACAAGTAACATTGGGATGAATAAGAAGGACACTACTGGCTAACTACAAGAATTATTTATTCACTAATTCAATAATATATTCATTAACTCAATAAGTATTATTTAAAAACTTATCATTTGCTATTCTTTCAGAGAATATGATTAATAATAATTTTAAAAATCTACACATATCCTTACTTGTGGTCTAATAATTGCAGTGAGACACAAAGTCACTAAACCAAATACGTTGCTAATAATGAGATAGCTATGAAGAAAGTATGGAGTAAGTGTCACAAGTTGTAAAACAAAAGAGAGAGAATTCTTTAGGTGTTCAGGGAAGAAAAGAGGTTGTTTCTGACTGTCATGATCGGGAAGTCTTTGTGATATTGGTGATAATTGATCTGGATTTTATTCACAAGGTAGAATTCAGATAGTGCCTTATCTGTCATATTGTGAAGGGAATGGCAATATCCAAGTGAAGAAGGTAAAAAATGCAAATACATTCCTAGAATCAGGGCTCTATAATGGAATGGTATATAGAGAGGACTTTTTATAGAAGTATCAGAAGTCCAAATCAAACTAATTAAGGCTAAAAAGATAGTTTATCTTAAGGATCCTGAGATATCTCATGAAACCAAGGACAGAACATAAAGACAGTTAGAAAAATAAGCAAGTGCACAGAAAGAAACAGAGGCTAGAGGAGGAGAGTCCTGATTGAGTTTCAGACTCTGGTTCCAGTGATTTCTGAGACCCAGATGCATTTCCTCTGAATCTCAAAAATGGACAGGGACTTGCTTGGGTTTGGTGCCCACCCTAGATAAATCAACTCTGGTCAGAGATGGAGATACATGTACTCACATCTCAGCACTCTCAACTGCTATATAGATGGAGTTGAAGTGGGGTGGCAATTTCCAGAAGGGGTATATTCTGCAGGAATAATGGAGTATACCGGATGAAAGGTGTCCAGCAGACATAGTTTTTTGTTTTTGTTTTTGTCTCTCTCTTTATTATTATTATTATTATTATTTTATTGCATTTTAGGTTTTGGGGTACATGTGAAGAACATGCAAGATTGTTGCATAGGTACACACATGGCAGTGTGATTTGCTGCCTTCCTCCCCCATCAACTATATCTGGCGTTCTCCCATGCTATCTCTCCCCCAACTCCCCACCCCTCACTGTCCCTCCCCATTTCCCCCTCCACAGACCCCAGTGTGTGATGCTCCCCCTCCCTGTGTCCATGTGTTCTCATTGTTCAACAACCAACTATGAGTGAGAACATGTAGTGTTTGATTTTCTGTTCTTGTGTCAGTTTGCTGAGAATGATGGTTTCCAGGTTCATCCATGTCCCTACAAAGGACACAAACTCATCGTTTTTGATGACTGCATAATATTCCATGGTGTATATGTGCCACATTTTCCCTGTCCAGTCTATCATTGATGGGCATTTGGGTTGGTTCCAGGTCTTTGCTATTGTAAACTGTGCTGCAATGAACAGTCCTGTGCATGTGTCATTATAGTAGAATGATTTATAATCCTTTGGATATATGCCCAGTAATGGGATTGCTGGGTCAAATGGAATTTCTATTTCTAGGTCCTTGAGGAATCACCACACTGTCTTCCACAATGGTTGAACTAATTTACACTCCCACCAACAGTGTAAAAGTGTTCCTATTCCTCCACATCCTCTCCAGCATCTGTTGTCTCCAGATTTTTTAATGATCACCATTCTAACTGTCATGAGATGGTATCTCAATGTAGTTTTGATTTGCATTTCTGTAATGACCAGTGATGATGAGCATTTTTTCATCTGTTTCTTGGCCTCACGTATGTCTTCTTTTGTAAAGTGTCTGTTCATATTCTTTGCCCACTTTTGAATGGGCTTGTTTGCTTTTTCTTGTAAATCTGTTTTAGTTCTTTGTAGATTCTGGATATCAGCCCTTTGTCAGATGGGTAGACTGCTAAAAATTTTTCCCATTCTGTTGGTTGTCAATTCACTCTAATGACTGTTTCTTTTGCTGTGCAGAAGCTGTGGAGTTTGATTAGGTCCCATTTGTCTATTTTGGCTTTTGTTGCCAATGCTTTTGGTGTTTTGGTCATGAAGTCCTTGCCTAAACCTATGTCCTGAATGGTTTTGCCTAGATTTTTTTCTAGGGTTTTTATGGTGTTAGGTCTTATGTTTAAGTCTTTAGTCCATCTGCAGTTAATTTTAGTGTAAGGTGTCAGGAAGGGGTCCAGTTTCTGCTTTCTGCACATGGCTAGCCACTTTTCCCAACACCATTTATTAAACAGGGAATCCTTTCCCTGTTGCTTGTTTTTGTCAGGTTTGTCAAGATCGGATGGTTGTAGATGTGTTGTGTTGCCTCGGAGGCCTCTGTTCTGTTCCATTGGTCTATATCTCTGTTTTGGTACCAGTACCATGCTGTTTTGATTACTGTAGCCTTGTAGCATAGTTTGAAGTCTGGTAGTGTGATGCCTCCGACTTTGTTCTTTTTGCTTAGAATTTACTTGACTATGGGGTCTCTCTTTCGTTTCATATGAAGATTAAGGTGGTTTTTTCCAGTTCTGTGAAGGTCATTGGTAGCTTGATAAAAACCCTCCATAAACTAGTTATTGATGGAACATATCTCAAAACAATAAAAGCTATTTACAACAAACCAACAGCCAATATCTTACTAAATGGGCAAAAACAGGAAGCATTCCCTTTGAAATCTGGCACTAGACAAGGATGCCCCTCTCTCACCACTCCTATTCAATACAGTACTGGAAGTCCTAGCCACAGCAATCAGGCAAGAAAAAGAAATAAGGGGTATTCAAATAGGAAAGGAGGTAGTCAAATTGTCTCTATTTGCAGATGACATGATTGTATATCTAGAAGACCCCATCATCTCAGCCCAAAATCTGAAACTGATAAGCAACTTCAGCAAAGTCTCAGGATACAAAATCAATGTGCAAAAATCACAAGCATTCCTATTAACCAATAACAGACTTAAAGAGAGTCAAATCAAGAATGAACTGCCATTCACAATTGCTACAAAGAGAATAAAATACGTAGGAATAAAACTAACAAGGAAAGTAAAGGACCTCTTCAAGGAGAACTACAAACCACTGCTCAACGAAATAAGAGAGGACACAAACAGATGGAGAAACGTTCCATGTTTATGGTTAGGAAGAATCAATATCGTGAAAATGGCCATACTGCCCAAAGTAATTTACAGATTCAATGCTGTCCCCATCAAGACATAGTTGTTTCTACATTATTCACATAACCTTATCCGATCCTCTTTGAAATTAAATGACATCCCTCACATTTATAGACTGATTTATGCAAAACAGTGTCTCCATACAGGGATTGTCTCACCTAAATTCCAAGAGTCCTATGAAAAATGTACTGCCATTACCACAAATCTTATTATAGATCAGTAAACCTAGTTTATAAGAGATAAAAATAGTTTGATCAAGGTAATATACAAATTTGATAAGTAGAGAGCCATGATTCAAACACAGATACTCTGACTAAATGGTAACACTATACTGCTTCAAATAGTTTTGTGAAGTAGTTGTATGGGCAGCATCATGGGCATGTAATAAGTACAGTCACATATGGCCATATGCTTAGAAGGGCTTCATACTTGGGATTTAATGCTCTGTTTTGCCTGGCTGAAATTCTTAATATTTTTATATTTGAATTTCTGTTTTGTGAGAGAAGTCAGATGTGACAATGAAGTGTGAGCCAAAGGCTTAGAATCTTTGTTCACATGAATCTCAGCCTTCTACCTCCCTGCCTTCCTGTGAATATCCCTGTTACTGGGGGTGTGTGACATTCAATGGCAAATAAAAAGTACGATGACAAGCTGTGAGAGACTATGGAATAAAGAAACAAAACTGTATATTTTAGTATATTCAACAGCACCCCATCACCTTGCTTTTTTAACAAAGAGAACTGAATTTTTGTTTTGCATTAAGCCCTGAAAATTTGCATTAAGCCCTGAACAGTTGTTAGAAATGTGGTTTTATGTCCAAATAGAGTTTCTGTGATCCCAAACTAACTGCCTGTTAAGGAGAAAATGCTGTCTATATTCTAGCCATCTCAGATCACTATCCAAGAAAAAGGTAACTGACAACATCAGATATTATTAAGGCAGGTATGTTGGGCCCCATTACCTAACTATCCTGAAGTATCACAGCATAGTGATTTTGAGTGCAAATTCTAGAACCAAATGCCTCAGTTAACATCCTAACCTTCCTTGATGTGTAACCTTGAGCAAGTTAGTTAGCATCTCTGTGTCATAATTTCCTTATTTGTAAAAAAAAAAGTATGATGATAACAACAATACATACTTTATAGAATTGTTATAAGGATGAAATAAATTTATATATATAAGATGCTTGGAATATTACCTGATATTTAATACATACTTAGGAAATATCTTTATTCTGAATGTCTATGGACCCAGCATATGGGGATGACACTATAGCAAGATTAATGAAGGTTATCACAGAGCTTTTGTCCAAAAAACTACTATTGACCTCAGCCCTGAACTTTAATATATCTACAAGTTTACTAACAGTGTTAGTGGTCCAGAAACTATGTTTCCAGTGCTTACTAAATTATGAAATAAATGGTTCAAGATAATAAGTTTCATTCCGTGAAAAATATACATGGGGTACTGTGCAAAGCATGTTTAATTTTGGAAAGTATTTTGACCCCAAGGAAAGTATTTTAAATTAAGTTGAACTTCAGTAGCAAGTTTAGCACATGAGGTTTTTGTAATTGTATGTATTTAGTCTTGCAGCCTAACAGGCTATGACTATAAATTCACACAGAAGACATTATTGCTTAAATAAAATTACACATGTAACCACTAGTGTAGTTCCTGACATAAATAAGTGCTCAGTAAATGATAGCTATTAGTATTAGTGTTGAAATCTTTTGAAACCTCAACGACTAAGATGTAATTCAGTTCTCTGACCACTTGGGAGTGATTGAAACTAAAGACCTTTTAAAGGATTTCAGATCATTCATTATGATGATGCATTTTATGACTGAATAAATCAGTAGCTATTACCTTTTGGGGAAAAAGTGAGGAAAGGAATGTTATGAAAAAGGTCACAGATGTGAATTTTATGGACAGTTTTATTAAAAATCCATTAGATGGCAACAGTAGTTCACAAAGTTGTTCTGCTATTTTACATTGTTACCTACATGTGCTGAATGACAGTATAAAATCACAGAAGCATAGAATGTAAGGTCTTCCAGAGCCTGTGAAAGTACACAACACCATAATTAGGCGCATAGAAGGTACTCAAATGCTAGCAAGTTTGTTCCCTTCCAGGTGAAATTGTAAATAGTCCAACCTCTCAGTTTTTAAATGAAGAAATGAGAGAGTGACTTGCCAAGGTTATGAAGGTTTATTTTTCTGGTTGAATAGTGTTTAGAATGTCTACAAAATGTCTCAGACGACTCAGATGATGTTCTTCATTTTGAAACAAACTGACGAACCCTGAGAGGAGCGCTTGGGACATAAAACAACACGAATAATGAGAGCTTCCTCTCCTTCAACAGTAAAGCAAACAGAAGCAGATTACACAACGACTTACAGAAATCCCATCCTTTGAACAAAGACTCACCTACTGCTGCGCCTGCAACTCCCTCCACCCCTGTCAACTTTTCTTCTAACCAATGTTTCTGCAAGAAAATGTCTCAGTCACCCGTTCTCCTAGAGCTAAATGAGACTTTCATCCAATCATTTTTACAAAGGCAGGAATTCCTTGCCCAGCATCTGTAACAGATAAGTTTTATGTTCTGGAGGCTAAAAATCCCCAGTTCTTTCAACAATTCTTTGTATGAAATTATTTTCTGAAACTCCTAAATGCACTGTAATTTAGCAGAGTCAATACTGATGTACCCAAATATGATAAATTGGATTATTAGTCCTGATTTTTTTCCCTCTCTTGTTAATAAAATTGACCATCCACCCACTTTGCCAGGTACATTTGTAGTATCCTCTCAATGTGCATTGTGTATACTTAGCCTTTTGACTTGATTTGTCCAATAAGAGATTAGTGAAAATGATGTCAATAGATGTTTAAAATGTGTGTGCATGATTTGGCTTGTCCTGTTGCCCTTCTGTGATCCATCATGAGAAATATGCAGTCAGATTAGTTCTGCAGTCTGAGAAGAAGGAATATGAGGAACATACTGAATTACAATTCATGGTATACCCAAGACTAATCATTCAAAGTCCTAGTCATAGATTAACCAAATGATTCACAGACCCATAATAAGAAATACATTTTTTTTTGTTGTAAATCACTGTGTTTCTGCAATGGATTATTACATAGTATCATTTCAACAATAGCCAATTAATACACCAACAAAGACCCTCAGTGGTTGACTACTGACAATAGCCATAGAGTTGCTCAGAATCTACATATGGTATAGTCTAACTAGTGAGTTTCTTCATTCTTTTTATTGAAAGCTTTTTTATTTTTCTTCTGTGGAAGTCATTCTTGATGTGTGACAAACTTTAGTTTTACATTTTTCCTTTTGATAAATTACCATCATGTGAAACTTGATGGAGACTTTCCTTAAATCTACACTGAATCTTGCAAATGCTCCTTGAGAAAGTTTCTGTAGAAATTAGTTTCAAGATTTTCTTCTGTTTTTTTTTTCTTTTTTTAGCTTGCATGCTGTAATTGTATTGTAGAACAAATTATATTTTCCAAACATCTATGCAATTCTTAACAATGTAACTGAGGGAAATTTTTTAAAGAAAGTTTGATGGCTATGGGGGTTATAACCTTAAAAAGCCAAATTGTCAGAGGATCAAAATTAGTCTTCTTTTCATTTATTTTTCAGCTGCAACTAGTTATGGAACCCAAAAGTGCACCTGCACTTTGCCACTGAATATCCTTTTAAAAAAAGCAAGTGGTCAATTATGTTGGCAAGTGGCTAATAATGCACACCAGGAGCCAAATGCAGAAGCAAAAGTGTGCACCCCAAAACAGGAAGACTTCTTTAATATGTAGAGTCTTAGGATGACTTACACATACTGTGTGTTTATCATTTAATGAAGGAAGCAACAATCATGACCAGATATTAACAAACATTTGTTTATCTATGTATTCACATACGTAGGTATTTATGACTGTTTTCAATTAATCATTGTACTATGGAGATACAGAGATAAACTCTTTTTCCCTCAAGAAACTTGGAGTTTTGCTGAGATAAGGTGTGTCCACATGGAACAAAGACAATAAAAGCAGTGTATTAGACATTGGCTCTTTACAAAATATGTTTAAGATAAAATAAACTGCAGTGTCCTAAATCAGCAGCTTTCAGTGTCCATTATTAGTAAGAATCATACATTGTCCAAACTCATATGTAGGTTTCTTGAGTACACAATATAACATAAAATTGGAAAAATCAAAAGAATTTCAAAAGAGAGAGAGAGGAAGATAGTCTCTTTATTTAATATTTATTTTTATTGCAACTGTTTTTATTTCTGTTTAATGCTCCAGAATTTATGGTTTTACAAAACTATAGGGATTATGAGGGAGAAAACAACATTCTTATTTTATTTATTTATATCCCCCTCTTTGATATTGAATAAAGCCTATTAACACAGCTGTTTAGAAGGTTTGAAAATACGTAACATGCCAAATCCAGCACAGAACAGAAAAGCAACCACTTGAGAAGCCATGAGCTTCTTTTCATGTTTTTTAAAAAAGTCAGAAACAAATGTAGCTTTACTACTTGTCCCCTTACTGATTTAATCCAATTTTAATGTAAAATATTAATCAATGTTACAACCAGCCTATAATTGCAAACAGTTCTTCTAAAGTTTTGGACTCATTACAGAGTAGTCTGTCATACAATTCTTTCTTTAGGAAGAGTCTTGCTCTGTCTTCCAGGCTGGACTGCAGTGGCGGGATCTCGGCTCAGTGAAACCTGTGCCTCCCGGGTTCAAGTGATTCTCCTGCCTCAGCCTCTCAAGTAGCTGGAGTTACAGGCACCCACCACCACACCTGGCCTAATTTTTGTATTTTTCATAGAGACAGGGTTTCACCACGTTGGTCAGGCTGGACTCAAGCTCCTGACCTCACGTGATCTGCCTGCCTCAGCCTCCCAAAGTGTTGGGATTACAGATGTGAGCCACCAGCCAGGCCAGTCTATCCTGCAGTTCTGAATTGCCCCTGTAATTCTGTCCATAACTCCCAGTATCCAAGGGGATTGCGTTAGGAAGACAGCACGAGGAGACTGTCCTAGCAATTGACTACCTCCCACCATTCTTCCAATTTATTTGCATTTCTTTAAAAATGTAAATAGGCTGGGGAGAAGATGTTTTTAAAGACCTTAAAGCTTAGACAAGTATTTATTGAGCTGTTACTATTTACAAGTCATTATTGTGGAAAAACGGAAATGTAATGCAAAGTTTATGCTCTTAGTAAACTTAGCACATTGCTATTATTCATGTATTTAGCCTGAATTATTTTATTCATACGGTCAGACATTTTTATTCTCAGAGTCTTCACAACATTTAGATTATATTGAAGCATTTCTGAGGAGGAAAGGCCTGGAATGAAATTTGGTATAGCCAGAGAGTGAATATGGAAAATGACAAGAGCATAATGGTCTGGATTGGGGAATTGGAAATGAGTGAAAGAGAAAGAAAGGAAGACAGTAAAAACAGACTTTTGAATACTATTTTAGCAAGGCTTCTGTGCCTCCTAGACAATAAAGGACATGAGGATAGATCTGTTTGTCATGTTTCTATCTCCTCCAATAGACTGTGAGGGCAGAGATTACTGTTTTACCTCTAAGGTCTATTCCAGTATCTGGTATATAGTAGAAATTCAAGAAACATTTGTTGAATGGAAAAAAAATGCAGGTATCTATTCAAATTAGGAATAACTGCTGTTTTCGAATCTATTTCTATTTATATTTAAGTCAGTTGGGGCCATAATCTTAAACTGTTCCTACATTAGGCAAATTATGCTCATAACACAACTTGTTCAAGCAATATCTAGTTTTAATTTTCTCTCTTCCATAGGTGACTTGAGAAGGAGCATGAACTGTCCAGTTCACCTCAGTCATTGCTACCCCCTACTATCTAATGTTCAGTCTATAACACCCCCTGAAATTACTTGTTCTGGTCTAAAGGCATTTGCAATTGTGAGCCTCTAAAATATAATTTTGTCTCCATCTCAGCATTTTGCTCTAGAATTGTACTATCCGTCTTGCCTCTTATTCTTTTCTTCCCTCCCCATCAACTTTCTCCTCTCATTAATTAAAAAAAAAATGTTATTTGATTACTTACCATGAGCTAGATCCTGTGTGGTAGGTACTACTGTAACAAATGAAAGATAAATTCTCTGTCCTGGGAGACCTCACAGTATAGTTGGGGAGACTGACATGTAAATAACCTCTTATGACACACCTTGATTACAATTATGACTAGCATTCTATAAGAATGTATAGCTACTCATTCATTCATCTGTTTTATTTTCCTCTTTAATGATTTATTTTCTTTCCCCTTTTGTCTTTCTTATTTCTTTGGAACTAACAAACCCAGGAATAAGTAGCTAAGATTAATTTTACTCTCTTCAAAGAGTTTCTCAGAGGAACATAGAGGCCTTTAGTATGAAAATGTTCTTATTTATTTATTCCACATACTGAGTATTGTTGTATCAGAATGAAGTGTCTAGACTTGGAAGGACTTCAGAAAACCACTATATGTTAAAATTAGGTCATTATGATAGTTATGGATTCATTTTTACTTTCTTTCCAAATGTAGTGGCTGTCTTCCCCAAATCTGTTGAAAATACAAAAGAATAATTCATGTAATTTAAAATCAGCTTAGAATGTTATCTTTCAGGAGGGAGGGATCCAAGATGGCCAATTAGGAGCACCTCAGGATTGAAGCTCCCAGTGAAAGCGTGGAGGCCGCTGCAGGTGATCCCCAGGCAAGTATGGCCTGGTGTGGACCTCAGCAGTCCTGCAGCAGAGGGGGCCGGACTATTAGAAGGAAAACTAAGAAACAGAAAGAAATAACTTCATCATCAACAAACTGGACGTCAACTCAGAGACTCAATCTGAAAGTCAACAACTACAAAGATGGCAGGTGGATAAATACACAAAGATGGGAAGAAACCAGCACAAAAAGGATGAAAACACCCGAAACCAGAACATCTCTCCTCCTACAAGTGATCACAACTCCTCACCAGCAAGGGACCAAGGCTGGATGGAGAAGGAGTGTGATGAATTGACAGAATCAGGCTTCAGAAGGTGGGTAAGAAGAAACTTCTGTGAGCTAAAAGAACATTTTCTAACACATTGCAAAGAAACTAAGAACCTTGAAAAAAGACTTCACAAAATGCTAACGAGAATAAACAACTTAGAGAGGAACATAAGTGAATTGATGGAGCTGAAAAACACAACACAAGAACTTCGTGAAGCATACACAAGTTTCAACAGCCGAATTGACCAAGCAGAAGAAAGGATATCACAGGTCAAAGATCAACTCTATGAAATAAAATGAGAAAGCAAGATTAGAGAAAAAAGGGTAAAAAGGAATGAACAAATTCTCCAAAAAATATGGGACTATGTGAAAAGACCTAATCTACATTTGATAGGTGTACCTGAATGTGACGGAGAGAATGAATCCAAGCTGGAAAATGCTCTTCAGGATATTATCTAGGAAAACTTCCCCCAACCTAGCAAGGCAGGCCAATATTCAAGTCCAGGAAATACAGAGAACACCACAAAAATATTCCTCAAGAAGAGCAATCCCAAGGCACATAACTGTCAGATTCACCAGGGTTGAAATGAAGGAGAAAATGCTAAGGACAGCCAGAGAGAAAGCTCGGGTTACCCACAAAGGAAAGCCCATCAGACTCACAGCAGATCTCTCAGCAGAAATACTACAAGCCAGAAGAGAGCGGGGGCCAATATTCAACATCCTTAAAGAAAAGAAATTTCAACCCAGAATTTCATATCCAGCCAAACTAAGCTTCATAAGTGAAGGAAAAATAAAATCCTTTGTGAACAAGCAAGTACTCAGAGATTTCATCACCACCAGGCCTGCTTTACAAGAGCTCCTGAAAGAGGCACTAAACATAGAAAGGAACAACCAGTACCAGCCACTCCAAAAATATACCAAATGGTAAAGAGCACTAACACAATGAATAAACTGCATCAACTAATGGGCAAAACAGCCAGCTAGCATCAAAATGGCAGGATCAAATTCACACATAACAACATTAACCCTAAATGTAAATGGGCTAAATGTTCCAATCAAAAGACACAGACTGGCAAATTGGATAAAAAGCCAAAACCCATCAGTGTGCTGTATCCAGGAAACTCATCTCACATGCAAGGATACACAAAGGCTCAAAATAAAGGGATGGAGGAAGATTTACCAAGCAAATGGAGAGCAAATAAAAGCAGGAGTTGCAATTCTTGTCTCTGATAAAATAGACTTTAAACTACCAAAGATCAAAAGAGACAAAGAAGGACATTACATAATGGTAAAAGGATCAATGCAACAAGAAGAGCTAATGATCATAAATATATATGCACCCAATACAGGAGCACCCAGATACATAAGGCAAGTTCTTAATGACTTACAAAGAGACTTAGACTCCCACACAGTAATAGTGGGAGACTTTAACACCCCATTGTCAATATTAGACAGATCAACGAGACAGAAAATTAACAAGGATATCCAGGACTTGAACTCAGACCTGGAACAAGCAAACCTAATAGACATTTACAGAACTCTCCACCCCAAATCTACAGAATATACATTCTTCTCAGCACCACATCATACCTACTCTAAAATTGAACACATAATTGGAAGTAAAATCACTCCTCAGCAAATGCAAAAGAATGGAAATCATAACAAACAGTCCTTCAAACCACAGCGCAATCAAGTTAGAACTCAGAATTCAGAAACTAACTCAGAGCCACACAGCTTCATGGAAACTGAACAACTGGCTCTTGAATGTTGACTGGATAAACAATGAAATGAAGGCAGAAATAAAGATGTTCTTCAAAACCAACGAGAACGAACACACAACATACCAGAATCTCTGGGACACATTTAAAGCAGTCTCTAGGGGAAAATATATAGCAATAAATGTCCACATGAGAAGCAAGGAGAGATCCAAAATCGACACCCTATCATCAAAATTGAAAGAGCTAGAGGAGCAAGATCAAAAAAACTCAAAACCTAGCAGAAGACAAGAAATAACTAAGATCAAAGCAGAACTGAAGGAGATAGAGACACAAAATACCCTTCAAAAAATCAAAAAATCCAGGAGCTGTTTTTTTGAGAAGATCAACAAAATAGAGAGACCACTAGCCAGATTAATAACAAAGAAAAGAGAGAATAATCAAATAGATGCAATAAAAAACGATAAAGGGGATATCACCACAAATTCCACAGAAATACAAGCCATCATCAGAGATTATTACAAACAACTCTATGCACATAAACTAGTAAACCTGGAAGAAATGGATAAATTCCTGCACACTTGCATCCTCCCAAGCCTAAACCAGGAAGAAGTCGAAACCCTGAATAGACCAATAACAAGGTCTGAAGTTGAGGCAGCAATTAAGAGCCTACCACCCAAAAAAAGTCCAGGTCCAGATGGGTTCACAACCGAATTCTATGAGACATACAAAGAGGAGCTGGTACCATTCCTTCTGAAACTATTCCAAACAATCCAAAAAGAGGGAATCCTTCCCAAATCATTTTATGAGACCAACATCATCCTGATATCAAAACCTGGCAGAGACTCAGCAAAAAAGAAAACTTCAGGCCAATATCCATGATGAACATAGATGCAAAAATCTTCAATAAAATACTGGCAAACCGATTGCAACAGCACATCAAAAAGCTTATCCACCATGATCAAGTAGGCTTCATCCCAGCGATGCAAGGCTGCTTCAACATACACAAGTCAATAAACGTAATTCAACACATAAACAGAACCAAAGACATAAACCACATGATTATCTCAATTGATGCAGAGAAGGTATTTGACAAAGTTCAACAGTGCTTTATGCTAAAAACCCTCAGTAAACTAGGTATTGACAGAACGTGTCTCAAAATAATGAAAGCTATTTATAACAAACCAACAGCCAATGTCATACTGAATGGGCAAAAACTGGAAGCATTGCCTTTAAAATCTGGCACTAGATAGGGATGCCCTCTCTCACCACTCCTAATCAATACAGTACTGGAAATTCTAGCCAGAGCAATCAGGCAAGACAAAGAAATAAAGAGTATTCAAATAGGAAAGGAGGAAGTCAAATTGTCTCTATTTGCAGACTACATGATTGTATATCTAGAAGACCCCATCATCTCAGCCCAAAATCTGAAACTGATAAGCAACTTCAGCAAAGTCTCAGGATACAAAATCAATGTGCAAAAATCACAAGCATTCCTATACACCAATAACAGACATAAAGAGGGCCACATCAAGAATGAATTGCCATTTACAATTGCTACAAAGACAATAAAATACCTAGGAATACAACTCACAAGGAAAGTAAAGGACCTCTTCAAGGAGAACTACAAACCACTGCTCCATGAAATGAGAGAGGACAAACAGATGGAGAAACATTCCATGTTCATGGTTAAGAAGAATCAGTATTGTGAAAATGGCCATACTGCCCAAAGTAATTTACAGATTCAACGCTATCCCCATCAAGCTACCAATGACCTTCTTCACAGAACTGGAAAAAACCACCTTAATCTTCACATGGAGCTAAAGAGAGCCCGCATAACCAAGTCAATTCTAAGCAAAAAGAACAAAGTCGGAAGCATCACACTACCAGACTTCAAACTATATACTACAAGGCTACAGTAATCAAAACAGCATGGAACTGGTACCAAAACAGAGATATAGACCAATGGAACAGAACAGAGGACTCAGAGTCAACACAACACATCTACAACCATCCGATCTTTGACAGACCTGACAAAAACAAGTAATGGGGAAAGGATTCCCCTGTTCAATAAATGGTGTTGGGAAAACTGGCTAGCCATGTGCAGAAAGCAGAAACTGGACCCTTTCCTGACACCTTACACTAAAATTAACTGCAGATGGATTAAAGACTTAAACATAAGCCCTAACACCATAAGAACCCTAGAAGAAAACCTAGGCAAAACCATTCAGGACATAGGCATAGGCAAGGACTTCATGACCAAAACACCAAAAGCATTGGCAACAAAAGCCAAAATAGACAAATGGGACCTAATCAAACTCCACAGCTTCTGCACAGCAAAAGAAACAGTCATTAGAGTGAATTGGCAACCAACAGAATGGGAAAAAATTTTTGCAGTCTAACCATCTGACAAAGGGCTGATATCCAGAATCTACAAAGAACTAAAACAGATTTACAAGAAAAAAACAAACAAGCCCATTCAAAAGTGGGTGAAGTATATGAACAGACACTTTACAAAAGAGGACATATATGAGGCTAACAAATGTGAAAAAATCCTCATCATCACTGGTCATTAGAGAAATGCAAATCAAAACTACATTGAGATACCATCTCATGCCAGTTAGAATGGCGATCATTGAAAAATCTGGAGACAACAGATGCTGGAGAGGATGTAGAGAAATAGGAACATTTTTACACTGTTGGTGGGAGTGTAAATTAGTTCAACCATTATGGAAGACAGTGTGGCAATTCCTCAAGGACCTAGAAATAGAAATTCCATTTGACCCAGCAATCCCATTACTGGGCATATATCCAAAGGATTATAAATTGTCCCACTATAAGGACACATGCACAGGAATGTTCATTGCAGCAGTTTACAATAGCAAAGATCTGGAACCAACCCAAATGCCCGTCGATGATAGACTGGACAGGGAAAATGTGGCACATCTACACCATGGAAAAGTATGCAGCCATCAAAAACGATGAGTTCGTGTCCTTTGTAGGGACATGGATGAACCTGGAAACCATCATTCTCAGCAAACTGACACAAGAACAGAAAATCAAACACCGCACGTTCTCACTCATAGTTGGTTGTTGAACAATGAGAACACATGGACACAGGGAGGGGAGCATCACACACTGGGGTCTGTCGGGGGAAATGGGGAGGGACAGCGAGGGGTGGGGAGTTGGGGAGAGATAGTATGGGAGAAATGCCAGATATAGGTGATGGGGAGGAAGGCAGCAAATCACACTGCCACGTGTGTACCTATGCAACAATCTTGCATGTCCTTCACATGTACCCCAAAACCTAAAATGCAATAAAAAGAAAGAATGTTATCTTTCAAATGAAATTATGTTTTAACCACTAGGTCTCTAATTGTGTTAGGTGTTCAGTCTTAATTTTTTTCACAACTGAAAGAGTACAGCAAAAAAATATTCTCAAAATTATATAACTGTAAATGTGGGTGTCCTCAAATTGCTAACACATTTTTCATTAGCTTTACATTATACAGATCACTGTTCCAAATACCCTAAAATATCCCTTTATTCCTCTCTACTAGAAGAAACTCCAATTACAATAAAAGTATTCAACTGTTTTTGCTAGAATTTGTAGTAATACTAGGAAATTTTAATAACTTCACTTTTTAAACAAAAACAGATCAATATATTTTATTTATTTATTTATTTATATATTTATTGAGTTTGAGATAAAGTCTCCGTCTGTTGCTCAGGCTGGAGTGCAGTGGAGCAATCTTGGCTCACTGCATTCTCAGCCTCCTGGGTTCAGGAGATTCTTGTGCCTAAGCCTCCCGAGTAGCTGATACTACAGGCATGCACCACCATCCCTGGCTAATTTTTGTATTTTTTGTAGAGATGGGAATTCACCGTGTTGGCAAGGATGGCTTTGAACTTTTGACCTCAGGTGATCCACCCGCCTTGGCCTCCCAAAGGATTAATATATTTTAATAAGGCTAGTATGACTGCAGTTAACATCTAGCAGTGTGTGATTTATACCAAGATATTTTAGTTTTTCTTATAGGAGACATTCTAAGTACAGTTTATTTGCATAAGCGTAGTATATAAAAGGCAATATTTTTTTCATTTGTAATAAGGTCTAACATTCTACCTAATGATAAGACCAAAACAATAGTTCTTATATAACATATAATTATGCTCTGAAGCTCTAGATACTTCAAGGTATTATCCAGGAAAATAATAATACATTTCAAATATAAAACAGTTGTAGAAATAATACTACATGCAGCATTATTTGTTACCTAAAAATGAAAGTCACATCAATTATTGATCTTTGGCTGGAAAGGAGTCAGCTGATTTATAGTTATGGAGTTCAAATGTCCTTATCATCTTTTCCAAAGCCTGAATGGTAAATTGTCACTCTAAGTATAGACTTTTAAACTGAGTTTCTTACAATTATTTAATAATTCCTGTTTCCACCATAATGAGTGGTTTAGGTTCACACTATTTTCCGTTTCTCTTGCAGTTATTGTCATGGGAACGAATTAATACATATTATGCCATTTTGTATTCTCGTTACAAATTTTGTCTTGTGAATGAAATTGTTGTTACCCACTTCTTTCTTGTTGCAATGTTTATTACCAGAACAAGATACAGTAGTTTTAATGCCCAGTGCAGTCTGTGAAAGACTATAAACATTTAATTGATTCATAAACATAGAGTTTAACCTTTTCAATATTCTGCATTTTGATTGGCTGCCCATACTGCTTTATATCTACAGGTTATTGGGAGTCTAAACAGGAAGGAATGGATACTGAATCATATTATGCAAGCCCTGAAAAGGTCAAAGTTGTGCAGTTGCTTCTTCTCTTACCTAGAATATTTTACAATTTTAAATATTCAACATAAATATTCTAGGAAAGGGAAGAAGCAACTGCACAACTTTCAGGGAAGCCTTCTTGGATTTAAGTTAGAAATAGGTATAGAAATAAGAAATATGATTTTTGTTATAAGTGATGATGAACACGAAGGAGATATTTTCTTTCTCTAGGAATTTCTGTTACTATAGTGAGTTACTTTTGGATTTTCTTCCTTAATGAGAATAAGACATAGTGGTGGTTTATAAAGGTTAAGCCGGAATAATAGTGTTACTTGCTTTTGCTTTAGGTTGGAAAACCCATAGATATATCCCTGTACACCAGAAATTTTCAATCTTGATGTGACAACAAACTGTTGTGTTTCAATATGTTGTGGGGTGCATCAAAACAATGTGCATTGCTACTGGTAGTCGCAGTACCAAAGTGTGTGACTTACTTGCCTTGTTAAAAAAATAAATAAAATCAGTCCAGGCACGGTGGCTCATGCCTGTAATCCCAACACTTTGGGAGGCCAAGGTGGGTGGATCACTTGAGGCCAGGAGTTCGAGACCATCCTGGTTAGCATGGAAAAAACCCAACTCTACTAAAAACACAAAAAATTATCCAGGTGTGGCAGTGCGTGCCTGCAATCCCAGCTACTTAGGAGGCTTGAGCCTGGTGGTGGAGGTTTCAGTGAGCTGACATCTCACCATTGCACTTCAGATAAGGTGACAGAGTGAGACTCCATCTCCAAAAAAAAAAAAAAAAAAAAAAAGAAAAAAAAATCAGAACAGATTCAGTGTTTTTCTTGGTGATAGCACTCGTAAGGTCCTACATTACAGTTAATGTCCAGGGAATTGCACATAATGCTGGATAAAAAACACAGAGTATGTTGCTCATATAAGTATCAAGTGTCATGTGTGTTAAAATGAGGATAAAGATGTTGTGAAGCACTACAGTAGCCAATAATGAAGAGGAAAATTCCTCTCCACTCTGTTTAAATAAATTTCAACCATATTGCAATCTTCTGCATAATACACAACGTAGAAAAAGAGGAGAAACAGAGCATAAGAGTTAATATCAAGTGAGCACTTTATGTCAGTCACCAAGGCCAGTGTTTTGTGTGATTATGTTATTAAATTTTACAGCAACTTTGTTAGATAGGTGCAATTATTATTCCCATTTTACAGGCAGAAAAACTGAGATTAAAGGACTTGCTCATTCTCCCACAGCTGGATAAGTAGCGAACCTAGAATTCAAACTCAAATCGAAATCCAGAGTGCAAAAATAAATACCAAAAAGCTATACCAATTTCAAAATTCTGGTATGAGGTAGGTGCTCAATAAATGTTTGTTGAATTAATGAATGGTTCTGAAATTTTAAACTCATATTTCCATGAGGGATTTCATACCTAGTTTTTGAGGAGTTATTCCTCAGGTACTCATTTAATTGGATTGCCATATTCTGGGTTGAAATTGTGGCTGATATTGTAAGCAGTTATCACAGCTTAGGACAACCAGAAAGCATTCCAGGTGTATGATCAGGATTTCCAGGGTCCAGTACGGGATTGAGAGCTCTGTAGGTGCCAGAGACAGGAACTTATTGCAGGTTCAAGACAAACTCAGAAGAAGCTGGTTTATTCAGACACTGCTTCTCCAAAAACCTTCTCCCACAACAGAAAAAGAAAAATAAAAACAGAAAAACGAAAGATCAACATTTAGAGTGATGAAAATTACTGAATGTTAGGAAAACTAATTTGAGTTAGCATTTATTTAATTGTAAAAACTGTGCTTTGATGTTTTTAATTGAATTTTTTCTAGAGATAATTGTAAGATCTACAGAAAGTTTAAGACTAGTGTAGAAACACTCATGTGCCCTTTACGTAGTATCTTCCAATAGTAACATATTGCGAAACTATAGTACAATATCACAATCAAAATATTGATGGACATAAATACATCTAGGTTGAGCCCGATGAACTCAAAATGCATTCATTCAGTTTTTTAGGATCCTATTGGAGCACTGCTCACTATTGCACTGATGCAACTCTGCCGGAGTTCATCTCTGTCCCAGGAAGAGCATGACTGACAACAGTAGCAGTCTGTCCTGAAAAGCTTAGCAAGGCAGACAGCATTTTCATGAGATTGTCTACTGTATTTCTAGTCCTTTCCGCTAAGATAAGCATGCTCCTGTCTCTCATTACTCTGTGTTAAGAGTGCAAATGCAGGCCCATTCAGAATGATTTTCTTATTCCTCTCTCGATTACGTCTTTATCACTTTAGGGAACATATTTCACGCTGAGCATATTTTTCCCAAAATATTTGGAAATTTTGAACGCTGCAAGCTTTGCTTTGTAGAATGCATTTCAAAAAGTGAAAAGTACATAAAGAAAAGAAAACAAGGACAGAATGCATTCCATGTTTAATGAGTTTTTGTTAGAGATTTAGGTTTCTTCAAGCTCTGAATATCATCTTAACAAGCCAACTAAATAGTCACACTTTAAACATCAATGCCATTTCCCTATAGGTTGCTGAATTCGTAGAAATGAATTCATACCTTGCTAGTCAACAGAGAAAAGTACTACCAAAAATCTCAATGAGGCCAACTTTTAGCTGGGGACAATTTGGCTACAAAATCTGTTATCAAGCTGGTGGGTATTTTTAGTTTCCATCCCTGCTTTAAATCACAATTCCTGTAAATTTTCAAACAGGAGTTTCTGGTCTAGAAATGTATTTTTCATGCTTGTCTTTTCCTAATATTCTTATCATGTCATAAATCTGATGCAGTGAAGTACACAGTGGAGCAGAACCCTCATACAGAGCCTCCTTGCTTTGTAGTCTGATTCCCAGCACCTGCTAGTGAGTCTTTCCCCTCCCCCTTAACTCAAGCACTAACTTAACTCATGTAACTAGTTACAGAAAATCGTGAGATAGATAAATTCTCTAATTTGAAAAAGACTGAAAATTAGGGGAGGTGAATATTTCACATTGCTCAGGTTACCTGTCACCAATTCCCAGCTTTCCAAATGGAAAGCAGAGGAATAGAAAGTGATTTTTAGAAGCTTGCAATGAGTTTATTCTTCTACATTTTATCCCTTTAAGAAAAGATTTTCTTACAGACCAGTCTTGGTAGTTTATTCCTAGAATCCCAACACTTTGGGATGCTGACACAAGATGATCATTTGAGGCCTGTTGTCCCAGCTACTCAGGAGGCTAAAGTGGAAAGAATCACTTGAGCCCAGGAGGCTGAGGCTACAGTGATCCATGATCACCCCACTGCACTTCAGTCTGGACAACAGTTAGAGTTTGTCTCAAAACAAAAAACACCTTACAAAAGTAATTCAAACTCATCAGAGCTAAATTCAGGCATAGGAGTTTGCAAATAAACACTTCTAGTGTCTAGACATGTAAATCAACTAATAACTGCATCTACCTGGGTTTCAACAGGGATGCACAATATTATTAAAATAGCACAAAGAAATGCTATATTTGAGCATGAATGTGTATTATAAGAAAGGAACAATAAAAATATAGAGTAGTGGCTCTACACTGATGATAGTACATATCTCTAGTACTCCTTTATTTAACAGTTTGTTATGTATATTTCTATCTTATCTTTCCACAGAGATTGTTAGCCCTTTGAAGCAAGGTCCTTTCCTTACTCCACACGCTTCACATGCCACTTTAACAAAGTCTTGCACATAGTAGGCATTCAATTAATTTTTGTTGAATATTTTTGCTATTTTTATTCTGCAACTTATATGTGAAATCTGAACATATTTATTCAGCAGATCGTGCTGAGTTTTGAAATTCATATGTTTGTATGTTGAAAAGCAGAGAAAAGCTTTAAGCTAGTATTTATGCTGCTCCATTCTTGTCACTTTTTAATTTGACACTGAACTTTGAGTGGGCGCTGCAAAGTTCTGGCAGCCAGAGGCATGGAACAGGGTTAGGGCATGCAGAGTTTTAGAGCAACATATATTTTCCAGCAAATATTCAATATCATCACAGCTAGGTTCACTCTTGATGTATTTTTAAAAACATTTTTTAAAATGGTGGCATACTATCAGGAGGTAATGGTAACATAATTTGAACTTCTTTTGCTATAGGGAAGTCACCATTTGTAGCACATATCTCATTTTCATAGGGGTTAAAAGTAAGCCAAAAGATAAGTCGGTCTCTATTAAACTCTTAAGGGTCTCTGCCCGGAGAGTCCTGTTTTAACTTAATTTACTTAAAACATATCACCCTTCCACACAATCTGAATAGCTTGGTCATTTTCACAAAATACAGACTGAAATATAGATAGGTGGTAGCACGCACGCACGCGTGCACACACACACACACATGCAAATGAGAGACTGATTTTTCAAATTGGCTATTTTGTCATTACATTTTTCACAAATGTTTACACCAATTTTAATTTACAATATCACATATCATAAAGGCACAATTACCTTTGAGGATTTTGGTCTTTCAGTTACCAAAATGCTTGTTTTTTTTTTTCCAGAAGACTCAAAGACAAATTTAATCAGTAATTATCAAATGTATCTGTATTCACTGTATTTGCCTATTATCTCTTATAAGATACAAGTTTAAAATGTTGGACTTGAAAGTGGTGGACTTGATTTGTTTCAGATGTGAGTCCATGCACTTTCATACTCTCACACAGCAATGAATGAGACCCATGGCATATACTGCCCTTTAATTGTGCACAGGATGCCTATTGATATTAATGAGCTTTTTGCCTTTACTGAGTGTGATCATTTTGTGTGGCCTCAAAATCATTTTGTATTGCCTGGACCAAATGTGATCATTTTGTGTGGTCATTTTGTTGTGCTTTGCATATTGGTTGTTGCAGAGTATAGTGTGCACATAATTTCCAAATTGCCTAGGAATCTTTAGGGGGGGGAAATGTAGTACATAAATTTAAAAGATTGTTATTGCTTGTAACTTAAATTTTTCTATTGTGAGTTATCAAAATCATGCATAAAGGAACACAGTAATACAAAGTGCAAATAAGTTGTGCAGAGAAAGCTCTAGAAAATACAAAGATTTCAAATCAGCAATTTTGAAATTACTTGTTTAAACATAACTTTAATCCATTAAAAACAAAGCTAGTTAGTTTTCTTATTCAACCAAGGACATCAAACTAGGACAGGCAGAAGCAGATCACTAAGGGCTAGAAGGGACAATAGGACTTGATCTTATCAGTTGATTTTCCACTGTAGATGAGAGGTTGGAACTCTCACTGTAGGCAGCAGAGACTTTGTCCTGCAATCCTCTCTATACCAACTTTCTTTACCTGCCCAGAGGAGGCTGCTGGGGAGCATCCATAGAGCCAAATTGCCCACTTTTCCATGGACAATGATGGGGGAAGACTCAGAGCACATTAAATAACTACCTTAAAAATTATTTTCACTTTTAGTATAGAATCTGGAGGAGTTATTTTCTCCCAGGAAATAACATGGAAAATGAAGGTGATTAATACAAGTATGTTTATCTAGAATTTCAAACACTCTTACTCCAATGAAAGGCTCAGAATTCTGAATTTCAGGTTAAACACACTCAACTCCTCTCTTTTGATGAAAGAAATTCATTTATAGAGAACTGCTGTCCACTGGGGAGCAAGTCAAACCCTATTGCTTAAAAGTGGCTGCTGTACACTGTTTTGAGCAGATGCAGTCCCTGATTATGCCAACAGAGTTCACAAATATGGTTTTTTCTATTTAATTTCTACATCACTACAGGTTTGAGACAGATTTCTCTCTGATTCAGATCTTTTCTATATGCATGTATATGCATGCTACTGTGGGAATAAATTTTATAGAAAAAATTTCATTTATTAAACATGAATACTACCAATACCATAACAGGTAGAGTGTGAATAGTAAATCATTAAGAAAATTACTATTCCTCTGTGCAAGAAGTCCACTCAGATAGCCATTTCTGCAACTTGGAATTACATGCCACTCAAAGACCAATGAACTACTGCCCCTGGTCCATAGCCCTCTATTTTCTGTGTTTTAAAAATCTGATGTCTAGCAGTGATCTTTGCAGGTGGTATGGATATATGTGTGGTTTTCTGTGCTCAGATTGCAAGAATTATGGTAGAGAAATATCTCTTACCAAATGTAAATTGTCTAAAAACATCTTTTTAATATTGGTCTGCTGGTGGGGGTTGCTAACATCCACTTTGCAAGCTTTACACTTTATGTTTATAGCAGTCCATTCCATGTCTGTGAAAGGGGTCAGCGTAAGGGCTGGTCTCCAGTCTGGTCAAATCTGGGAGATAATCAGCCACATTATAATGGGATTCTACAGTATGTGAAAAATAACTAAGGACGATGAGAAGTAATCAATATTAAAAATATTTAGATGGTTCCCTTTCTCCCGAGAAGCAATGCTGATATAATAGAAATTGCTTACAAGATGCCAACACAAGCAGTCAATTCACTGTGTACGTATCAGAGTTGGGGGAAAGGATCACTCAGACCAGGTTTGTGACATTACACAGATAAAACAGAGTTTGACAGAGTGATTTTTTTTTCTCTTTCAATTGACTGTACCAGAATGGTGTGGACACAGCCTGACTGGGAAGACAGATAAAAAGACAAATATAATAAATTGGTCAATGACTTGATCTCTTCCATTTTGGTCTTTGAGGGACACAGTCTGCTTTCTGTTAAATCATCTTGTCTGTGCGCAAGTGCAGGGGTGGGAGGTAGGATTTGAGGAGAAAGAGAAGGAATGCATTTATGGCTGTGGGTATGTGTCTACACAATATACTTGTATTAAATACCGTAGAATTTCAGCCCACAGCAAGCTGTCCCAAGATTCCCTCCCTTCAAGGATGAGTGCACTTCATAATAAGGCTCTTTTGGTAGTTGAATAAACACTCGCCTTGGAAGCCATATAAGATGAACCTTATACCAAATCCTCCTGATAACAAATAGGGTTGTAAAGAGAATCCAGTCTTCTAGCTAGTTAATTAAATAATGTGTGAAGTGTGAATAGGTGTAGTTCTATTCTCATAATGATGAAAGAAAGCATAGTGAGGCAATGCATTTTTACTGGAATGCACAATTATTTAATTTTGTGGATTTGGTTTACAGGAATAGTAGTCTAGATTCTTGTCTCTCCCCCTTCTTAGAGACTGCAGAAGTTAACTAAATTTTGTTTTCAAGACTGTATTCTTTTAAATAATCTTAATATGGGAAATGCTCTACCAGTAGTGCTCTTAAAAAAAGGATACTTTTATATTTCATCTTATTAGAAAAAAGCCTTAATTGGTTTCAAATATATTTTATATTCACTGTTCTTAATGCTTTAAAAACCAGTATCAGTAAGTGAATAAGTTGGAATATACTATTTTAAAACTACTATCAGGGGCATGTATAAAGAATGTCTACTCTTTTATATTACAGAATGGATGAGTGTTAGTGACATCAATTATAATGACTCTGTGGTGTACTGTTACTTTTTATTCCTTTCAAGACTCTTTTTTGAAAGGGTCACATGTTTGGAGTACTTAGTCACAGAAAAAAATTCCACATTCTGAGGTTCCATATGTGTCTTTAAAAAGATCTGACAGGTGGGAAAATACTTTCTTCTCTTTGGAAAACTAAGCTGTTTAACCTGTAACCATCTTCTACTTCTCTATTCTCCTCTTTTTTGCCTCCACACTTCCCCCATCAAAAAAAAATTTAAATAAAACCAGAAATGTATGTTTCTACTTTTAGCCTACAGGCAATTAAAACAACAACAGCAGCCTGATGTGGGAGCAAGAGAAATACGTGAATGCTAAACACTTCCAAGGGAATAGTCCCGATTTTATTAAAGACAAACACAACTCATATACTAATTTAGGCAATATTTTCCCCTACCCTTTTCTTTTGAAGGTAAGAAACCAATTTCCAGGGATAATACTCATCTTCTCATTTTATTGTTGGAAATATAAATGCTTGAGTTTAGTAATCTGTTTCCCTTTTGTTATGCATGCAGAGAGCTACAGCCATTTTGACAACCAAGGTATGTTTATACACATATATATAGTTGATTTGCATATTTGACTTTGTTTACACATCTGTTACACCTGTATATTCACTCTTTTCACATCCTACCTCCCTCCACAGCCTCTGTATTTTCTATTGTTCTGATCTGGTGAAGGAGATGAAACTTTTTTGCCTTTACCCCATTAGATATGATTTACTATTGTTGTTCCTTTGAACCTACCAATTGGTATTTCATGAGAAGAGAGCTACTGTTGTGAAGGCCTAAGAGAAACTGAAGACAAAGCCACTTTTTTTTTTTTCTTTACAAAGGCCTTGGTTTGAAGCAGGATTAGCAGCAACTCAAAATAAAGGAAGCCCCCAGGCAAAAACAGCACCATCTCTCAATTTATAATGAAAATATTATGTTCATGTTGCAAAGATGTTGATCAGAAAAAACAATTAGGACTTGATTATATTTCAGGAGAAAGAAAAGAAGCAGTAAAGGAAACAAATCTGATAATACATATAAAATATATGAGTTATATATATATTAGTAAAAGTACTGATGATAGTGATAAATGTGTATATATATTTTTATATCTCTTAAAATATCTATGTAGGGTTCCATTAAAGAGTTCAGGATACATTGCAAGTTGTTATTTGTGTAGTTTTGTGACAAAAGCTGTAACTTTTTAATCAATTCTAATTTTTATAGGATATTGAAAGAGAAGGAGCTTAGTTGGTATGAACTGAAAGAAAACCAAGAGGCTTAAAACTATGGGTTTTGTGCTTGTACATATAGCTCTATAGAATAAATATTATTTGTAAAGAGTGATATACCCATGACTGTACACACAGCTTGTGGCATATTTCATACACAACAATCACATGTTTGGTGCATCATGGAGCTGTAAATTACTAGGCAATTTGAAAAATACAAGACATCATATGCTGTAATCATTACCTATTAAAATGATTAAATCATTTTGGGTTGTCTAACAAAAACACGTTCTTCACACTATGAATTGAGGGAGATTTACTGCTGAAAAATTATCATTAAATATCTTGTTCATTGTTTCACATGCATCTACCAAAAATGTTGAATAAGGCATGCGTGTGCATACAAAATCTTAAAACAGAACTGGTTCAGATTTGGTAATTTACTCCTCAGCTACCACTACAGGTAGCAGTCGCTAATTTATGGACTGTCTTGTGAAATAAAATAATACAAATGAAATTGTGTATGGGAGTGGGAAGAAGAGTGAAATCAACCCCCCCCCCACACACACATAATGTCCCCCTGTATTATGTTTCCTTCCCCCACCATAATAGGAATGGACAGAATTCAGCATTCTGGGCAAAACAGTTTATCTAGGTTTCTGGGCTTAGGAAGAGCCGTAAGAAGAAGAGTGCTTCTCCTTACATATAACCATCTTCCCATCCCTCCTCAGGGGAATGAGGGATCAGGTATCAGAAGGGCACCTAGAAAAATGGGGAGGAAGAAGAAGGATGGGTACAGCGAGGAGAAATGAAAGACTTATTAGAGGATCTGAGTTCAGTTTCAGGAGAGGCAGGTTTGGAGAAAGGTCTATATGCTGGCAGAGAGAGAGAGAGAAAGAGAGAGACTCACTTTTTGGAGAACATTAGTAAGGTTGCACCTCCTGAAATGAAATTCAGCTCGAGCCTTCCCTATGCGGGTTCCCACAATTTGGGGTGTGCTTTGCGTGAGTGTGGGCTACAGAATAGGCCGTGCTGCGTTTGTCAATGTGTTTCAGAGCTTAGCTGAAAGGCCGAAAGTCAGAGGAAAATAATCAAGAATCAAAACAATGACTAATGATTTATAAGCTGAAGCAAAGCAGAAGCACTGCTCACCCCAGAATGTGCCTCTGTTTAAACGCTCCACCTCACACAGCACACAATAAGGTCAGGAGAAGAAAAACATATTTTTTGGAAAAATGTTTTATTTAAGCCTTTTTAATCTTTTACAACAATAAAATATTGCGTCAATATAAACCCCTTGACTAAAACTTCACATCAAACATTACAGCGAATTGTTTTCTTTTTGACAACCAACTTATCTTTGAAAGAATTTCCTTTTAAACACAATGCAGAATTTATTGAAAATAAATAATTGTTGGCAACTGCAATAGGCAATTTGAATAAAATAGTTGAAAAAGCAACTCTTAATGAAAATAGCGTTTATTATACATCAGTTACTAAATGAATAAACTAAATGATCTTTCTTTAAATTAATAACTTCAAAAACGTTTAATATACAAAACTGTACAGTTATAAAGTCGGCAGAAATATTTGGGTTAACTCAGGTTCAAACCATAGCAATTAACTGCAAAGAAAAAAAATCAAAACAAACAAAAAACTACTAACAGTTGTAAAACATGAACTCAGTGTGGGAAAATAAAAATTCCAGAACCAAAACCTATCTATCAACAGAATGCAGAGACTTGACAACAAAGTAAGAGTCTGGGATTTGAATTAACACATGCTCTTCGACCTGCAGCTGAGGGAGACACAGTGTGGTGGACCAGAGGCCTGGCAACCCATACTATCACATCCTTGACAACGGGCCCGGGCTTTCTGGTCCTTAGGTAGTTTGAAGCTCTGTCCTACGGCAGCTGTGCCTGAAGACCGGACCCGGAGGTCAGCAGCGGCGTTCAGAGACCCCAGCCAGGTCTGACCGGCAGCGGGTGGGCGCTGGGTGCTTGGCCGGCCTCACACGTGTGTACTCCTTGGGAATGAGGTTCGCCTGTGGACCTGGTGTGTGGATACTAGCTAGCAATAAAGCCACAGCAACTGCATATTTTTGGGATCTCTACACAGCCTAGCGAGATTTTTTTTTGTACTTTTTGTTTTTTGTACATAGTAACACGATACACACAGCTATCTACACACACACGTTTGCACGCGCACGCACACACACGCACAGAGATACATACACGCAGAGATTTAAAAATATATATATATATATTTTCAAAAGCAGGAACCCAGCCTCCCGGGCGCTCGCTAGGTCGCTCGATCGTCGCTGTGGGCTTCCATCAGCTGTGCTTATCAGAGACGCCGAGAAGGATCTCCACGAGCCCACTCACAGACAGCAGTATATACATGGGAGGAGAGGTGGTACGCGGATGGACCAGAATCCCTGTGACCTTTGCCAATCATTTCATTGTCATTCTGCACTGAGCAGAGAATGCCTATCCCCCACTCCCCTCGCTACCCCTCCCCCGAGGGTTTCTCACTCAGAGCGGGCGGTGAACTGGAGTTGAACCGAAATGGGAGGCGCTGGCCCAGTCGCCAGCGTCTCCGGGTCGTGATCTCCAGTGAAAGTAATCGCGTGTGAAGGCAAAGTCTTTCGTCTAGGAGGGCCGAAGTGAGTTCGCGAGGGCGGTCGCCCTAGCGAAGCTGAGGGCCTGGATTTCTGCGCGCAGGAATCCAGGACTCCGGTGGGTGCGGAGCCCTCCCAGTCTGTCAGGCCACCTCTTCGGCCCAGCGTTGCCGCCGAATCCTTCTCAGATACCTGGATCTCTGCTGTGGTAGACTTCGGGGGGCTCCACACTTCCAGGAGGGAGGGCAGAAAGCTGCGAAATCGCCGCTGCTACTTCGCACTAGTTTGCAAACCTAACAGGCTTCCCTATTCTGCCCATCCTAGGCACTCCACCCCGGAAAAAAAAAAAGTACATAACCAGTATCATCATTACAATTCTCTTCGTTGTATCCTCTCCTCCTCAAACAGATTTGGGAAAGGGGGTGAGTAGATAGGCATCTCTCTCCCCCGTCTATTTCCATCCATCCCCCTCCCTTTTCTAAGCAATTAAAAAACCATCAGCTCAACGAAGTAGTAATAATAATAGCAATAATAACATGGAGTGGTCGATTAGATACAAATTATCTCACAAATATTGTGTACAGATTGTAGTAAAACACCGCAGACATTTAGAAACGCTATAGAAGTTTTTAAAAATGCAAAACTAGTCTACTGTAAAACAGATTTCACCTGAAATACAGCTGCTATAACCAAGGCGCTGAAAGGTTATTCAGAGGCACACATCTGTCTTCCCAACCCCTCCCCCGCCCCACCCCGCCCCCCACATTATCCCACTCCTTGTTCTTCCTAGAGAGGAGCGACCAAACAAACCTTACTCTGAGTAAACAATATGTATTGATCAACAGAAAAGGCTAAAGGGAACTGTTGCCTGGGGGAGCCAGGAATATGAGATCCCAGCTTGGACCACTTAATATAACTGTTTCAGCATTGAGAAGTCTGAATGAGAGAGTGTGTGTTTCCTTTGTCAACAGAACTTAGGATCCCCCTATGGAATGGAATGGAATGGAAAGGAAAGGAAAGGAAAGGAAAGGAAAGGAAGGGAAGGGAAGGGAAGGGAAGGGAAAGGAAGGGAAAGGAAGGGAAAGGAAGGGAAAGGAAGGGAAAGGAAGGGAAAGGAAGGGAAAGGAAGGGAAAGGAGGGGAAAGGAAAGGAAAGGAAGGGAAAGGAAAGGAAAGGAAGGGAAAGGAAGGGAAAGGAAGGAAACGGAAGGGAAAGGAAGGGAAAGGAAGGGAAGAGAAGGGAAAGGGGAAAAGGAAAAGAAAGAAAAAAAGGGAAAGAAAAAGAAAGGGGAAAGGAGGGAAAGAGAGGCGCGAGCGAGCGAGCTAGAGAAGAAATAATAAAGAATGCTAGAATGAAAGGAAGAGAGTGAGAGAGAAAGAGAAATCCGCGCTGCTCCCCAGTGCGGCCGGCCGCCTCCTCGCTTCCTCCAGTCAGAGATCATGGCAAGACGTGTCTGTTTTACCGTGTGCGAATAAACCTCATGCGGCTGCTGATCCCCTGGCGGAGTCATTCTTTTCTCTTTTGTCTTCGATTACAGAACCAGACACGCACCACTTCTTCTCCAACTGGAGGCTGTCTGCCAGCGAGGAGATCTCCTGCGCGGCAGGCTTGGGACACTTGAGGAAATGCGTCTCCAGTACGCCCTTGACACTCACCTCGATCGAGGTCCGCTTCTTGCGCTTGCGGCCCTGTGCAGCGATCTTGTCAATGCTGGTCGGACTCCCTGTGGACGAATCCGCCTCCTCCAGCCACTTGTTCAGCAGGGGTTTCAGCTTGCACATATTTTTGAAGCTCAGCTGCAAGGCCTCGAACCTGCAGATGGTGGTCTGCGAGAACACATTACCATACAGTGTGCCCAGCGCCAACCCCACGTCGGCCTGCGTGAAGCCCAACTTGATTCTTCTTTGTTTGAATTGTTTGGCAAACTGTTCCAACTCATCAGAGGTTGGCGTCTCCTCATCCGGAGTGATCCTGGCAGTGGTGCGAGCCCAATTCGCCGTGGTCCGGGGGCTCCCGGAGTACGGGGTGCAGGCTCTGTGCAGAGGTGGCAGCTGGAGGTGGGGTGAGTCCCCCGTGTTCCAGCATGCCGCTCACGGTGAAGCCAGGCTGCGAGTACACGTTGAGGGGTTGCCCGCTGGACGTGATAGACGGGTTCGGTGCCGGGCTCGCCCCCCAGGCGTTGGGGTGGTTAGTGTGCGGAGAGTGGTGGGCTACGTGTGGCGAGCGGTGATGGATGATGGCACCCGAGTTGCAGATCTTCGCGCCCGGGCTTCACGTCCTGCTGGTCCAGGGGGCTGGTTGCCAGTGTGGAGGACCATGGGCCCCCGTCGCTCAGACTGGTCACCCAGTGATGGCCGAGGGGATGCCCATTGCTGGGAACTCCCTGCAAGTAATCACTTTGGAGAAGTTTCTGAGGGTTGCGGAAAGGACTCCCCTGCTGCATGCCCGCAGAGTCCGCATGGACTAGGGAGGTGGAACTGAGAATGCTGTAGGGATTCGAGGCAGCTGTGGCCATGGTCGGTGAGGATCCCCTACTAGTTATAATGTGGCAAAGGGAGCAGCTTCAGCCTTTGACATCTACGGTGCGGGGGAGCCAAAGACGCTAGCACGGGTTACCGGCACCCACTACGGCCAATCGCAGCTCGTCTCAGCCTGGCCAGGAGTAAGCCCGGCCAATAGCGGTGCAGGAGGTCGGGCTCGCTTTCCAAATTAGGCTGGTGAAGCTCGGGAGTTTCAATGAGACCCAAGCAGGAAGTGAATCAATCTTTCAGCTCCATTGGCTGCCTAGCGCAGAGTGGCGGTCTTACATTTGATTACCGCCCCCACCCCCACCCCGGGGTTTATGTTGATGGGGAAAGAGGTGAGGGATGTGTTGTGGGGTGGGGGTGGCAGTTAGGGAGTGAGGTGGCAAATTGTGGCTGTAGAACTCCTTTTTGATTATTTAGATTAACCTAAATAAAGAAAAACTAAAACAAAGTTTAAATGTCATTTTGATCTCAGTGAACAGGGATTTTTCACTCACTCCGTGGTCTGGGCGGGCTAGTTGTGTGCCTGGGACTGCAAAACAAAACGTCGGTACAAACTTTGAGCAAAGTAACGCTTTGATTGGACCCTAAACCAATAAGGTTGAAATCAATAATTCCAGTAAGAACTATTTCAGTTTATTTCATTGTATTAATAACCTCGATATCAAGGTCCAAAAACTTACAAAAGATGTCCTGTTCTTTCTGAAAAATTGTTTAGGTCACGAAGAACTGAATAATTCTGGGAAAGTAAAATCTAATGTGATACTGACAATATTCAGTTTTACTGAAGTTTGCTTCCAATCTAGCTGGTCAATTGGAAACCTTGATTTCTTATTGCTCCATACCAGCTCCCATCAGAGATCCCACAACTTCTGTCAAGGTTCTGCTTGCTGAAGCGGGCAGCCCTCACACTCACCCTAAACGGGTCTGCAGACCCACTACCAATAGGTATACAGGAAAACGTTCATGACCCCGCGCCTGACGCTCTCCCCTTGGAAAATTATTTTTAACGTTCACCCGCTCCCCCCCCGACCCCGCCGCTCACCCGATCGGCATTTAATGTGCCCAGGAAATTCAGAGAGAGAGAGAAATGGCGGGCTGTTTGGCATCGAGTACCGCCCCCACTTCCCCCAATCCCCATCAAGCTTGAATTTGCTTTCAGCTTGAAAAACAGGGCTGCTTTTACATTTTGGGTAGAAGAAAATATATGAAACACTTGTGCTCCTCCTAAGCTTTTATAAGTTAGGAAAGGACAAGTCCGTGTGCTCCACAGCCCGTGCAAAGGCATCACTTGGAAGCAGAGTGGGGGAGAAATGCAAAGATTTTAGATTTGTTCTAGCTGAGAAAAGGCAACAACAGATACCCCAACACGGTCATTGAAGTTAAAAAAAATGACCTTTCATTGCATAATTTTGGAGGTAACCTAGCTGCCTGATTACATTTGCACTTACAGAAGACGGCATCAGAGTTCCCTTATTGGTTTGAAATTCCATTAAATATATTGCAAGAGCGCCTAGGTTAAGCTTGATTTAAATTTGCATACATTTTCATATATTTAGCAGAAATAAAAGAAGGCTTGCTGCTACCAGAAAGTCATTAAGGCATTAGTTTCTCTAAGAAGACAGATCAGAAGAATATGCAAGAAAATGAGAAAAAATAAAAAGGTGAGCTTATTCTGCCATTCCTTTATATAGCTAAAGAGCATTATTTCCTGGGAAATGAGTAATTTCTTATGAGAGCATAGAGAAATAGGAGCTGATATTGGTAAGTGTAAACGTGTCTATTAGGAATGAAAACCTGGCATCTGATTCAGATCGATTTCTTTTTTTCACTTTTTTAAAAAGATAAACACTTAGTAATTATTGGCAGAGAGGATCATTTGCCATTCTCTTACCCCCTCCTCCTGCTCTCTCATTGAAACTGTAGCTTCATTTGCCCATGTCTTATTGTAGAGACTTATCTGCTTTTTAGAAATTGAGGTTTCCTCTCTCTCTCTCTTTCTCCTCCTCTCTCTCTCTCTTGCACATTCTGTTCCCAGCTCCCGGCCTTTTCTGCTAAGGAACTCATTTCTTTACTGCTGTTTGCATCTTCCTTTGCAAGAATGCAGTCTCATTTGTGCCTGAAATTCGCTTCCCGAAGAAACAAGAACTTGTCAAAATCAAACAAAAGTAAAGTTTTTAGATGCTCTGTTAAGCTGGCCTTTCTATGATCCACTTGTGAGTCTGTGTCGACTCAATTTAGAGGTCAGAGGGAAATGCGTTGAAGAAACCTTACGTGCAAAACGATCAAGATCATTGCCATGCTGTTTTTGTTGTTGTAGGTTCCCCACCCCCCACCTTGCAGCTGCCTTTGAGTGAGAGTTGCTAATCTTAGGCCATTCAGGGGGGTTAAGGTAATTATCAAATGATAAGGCTTCTGCATGAAGAAGGGGATCTTTTTTAATCTTGACTTGCCTGAGTTCTTACAATCAACCTTCCTTTTGCCCATGGCCTCTGCTCCTGGTACCCTATTTTGCCAGCCGCATCAAGTGGTTCAGACCATTTGCCAGAGGCTTGGAGGGGGGGGGAGAAATAAGGAGAGGAGATCTGATCCCAGGGACAGGTTTTTACACCCTTATTTTGCAGTTTTTTGGTGTAAAAACTAGCTTTTAAAGGAAGTAATAGCTTTCGTCAGGAGCAGAAACTGTCGTCATCGTCTTTATTTTTCTTTTATCTCTTTCCTTTTTCTTATTTTTTCTTTCTCTTTCCTTCTTTCTTCTCTTTTTTTTATTTAAATAAATGTTCCCATGAATATAGATACTGCCTATTGAATTCGGGTCCAATCCCATCCTCTAGCAACTGTGATAGAATGTTCTCTTGCATGTAAGGTGTTTTGTTTTTTGAATAAAATATCTGCATATAGTCAAATCTTCTTGCTGTTCTAACTAATCTGCTGGAGAGGTTTCTTCGCCCTCTCCTGTCAGTTTAACTTCCCAAGTGTAACAGATGCCGCTCTCAAGCGCTCCTTTCTGCAGCTTCTCTTTATTCAGCTTCGCATATTTCTCCCCATGATCTGGGTTTCCATAGAGAGAGGAATAAAAGGGGGGACCATGGTCACAAATCCCCTGCCCCATGCAAAATAAAAGAGCCACATTCAATAGACGACCCGTCTGGACATGGGAGAAATAAGTTGATACGACGCTACTGTTGCAAGGAGCTGGTAACTTATTTTTCATAGACTGCATTTTGCCTTAAACTCTAAGTTACCACTGGCAAGCTTGCTCTCTCATGCAGCTGGGCTACATACACACTTGATGTGCTCCACATCCTGATCTTGAAGTCCAAACCCGGGCCTCAGATCTGCTTCTCCCCACCCCCTCTGGAGCTTTGGTTTGAATAATATAACAATAGCTGTGAAACCTACCGGGTAGGGGCAGTTAAAAGTCGCCTTCGAGAGGAGCCCGGCTTTGAAGTAGAGAAAACCGTAATTGTAGCGAATTCCCACCTATCTTCAGCAAAGCAGCACAGGTTTCAATTCCCGTCCCAGGCAAGAACCTGGTACAATTTTTATTCCTTGTTAAGTTGCCCTTACACTCCAATTACACACCCCACCTTATCCTTTCCCTTTGCTTTGTTTCTAAGAGGGCAATTCAGATCATTTCTAAAAGAAAGTCAGTTTGGCTTGATTTATATATGTTCATTCATTTATTTGTAACTTGAAAGTTTGCAGTTGCTTTCCTTCCTTACAAGATTTAGGGATAGCAGCTCCCAATGTCTTCAAAGATACCCATGCCCCTTTCTTTCTGAGCAAGGAAAGACTCACGACTCACAAAAGAAATTAAGCAGATTAATGTGGTTCAGGTTGTGCTCCTGTGGAAACATCTGAGCATGGCCACAGCTGGGTAGCCTGCGTCTGGGCTCCTTTGGAAAGCACCCCAGCCATGGGGATTGTGATCTCTTGCAGATTTCATATTTCAGTGTAGATTATGAAGCATTCTCATTATGTGTACAAATTGAGGGTGGGGAGAGGAAGGTGATTTGGGGCTGAAGCTGGCAGGGGGTAAGGACAGGGAGTTGTTTCGGGGAGTTGGGGGGGTCAGGAAATAAGTCCAAAAGGCCAGGTTTGATTGTGTGCAATATAACATGAAACTCCAAATGGTAGGACATGGCACATAGACATCATTATCTCAAGATGAAAACCTCACCTTCAACCCAAGTTCACTTTGGAAACAGAACAAGCTAGACTGGGCTTGGTAGGGACAAATGTACTTTTCTTTTTAACACCAGGAGCTCATAAGGGAAGGGAAACGATTGAACAGACTTCTCAAAGCAGCAGAGAAAAAAAAGCTGTTTTCGTGGTTTCTGCATATTGAGCTCATAAGACTGTTCTCGGTGTGAGACACAGCTGTCCTTCAGAGCACTAGCCCACTGGAACTCTTCTTATAGTCTCCTACTTTCTTCTTCTCTTTTTTTTCTTTTTCAAAAGCTGCATGGGGGAAGGTAAGGAACTCCTAATATTCTGGGGGAAATTTAAAAAAAAGGAATTTAGATGACATTAGGAGGCATTGCCAATGCTGATGGTAGGACATGGCACAATAGTTCATAGGCATGAACTAATTGAACTCAAGCTCAATGAGTTAATTTTTTTTTTTTTTAGGTCTCTATTGGCATTCCTGAATGTAAGAAAAGAATATTCAGAGAAAAAGGAAGAGGAAGAGGGGGAGGGGGTGAGTACACACAGTGAATGCTGCAGCAGAAACAGGGAAATTTAAAATACTTCTCATGTAAAATCTAATACAAATACCCCAATCTGTGAGAACCACTAGTCATTTGCTAGCAAAATTGAATGCTGGGGGAGAAGTGCTGAGGCATTGTGTGGCTGGGGCCTCTGACAGGATGGTTAGAGGACAGGCAGGGACAATAGAGACCCTCACAATCAAGGGAAAGGATGCTTGTTCCTATAACTGCATTGGCCAGGTTGTGTCCACCCAGTCTCAGTTTCTCTTTTGGGATCACATTTTTGCCTTTGTAATGTCGGTGGGTCAACCCTAATTTTACAGTGTCCCAGAGAAAAGAGCTTTTGTGTTGTACTCAGTGTAGCTATCGGTTTCCTGGCACCAGGATTTGGGGTGTTTAGGAATCATTGCACTGTTTTGCACTGCAGACCAAGCCTAGTGTTGAGGAACCCAGCGGATGGTTTTACAAATATAGACCACACGTGGAATCACACTTCTATCTTAAAAAAAAAAAAAAAAAAAGCTGCAGAATGCTTCCAAATTTAAAATTCAGTGGTAGTTTTTATTTTTATTGATTATTTTCTTAAAGTCAGAAGTGGTAGAGGTATTTAAAAATGAAAAAAAAAAAATAGTTCTAGCTGCGTGATCAATCAGAGAGTGGGTAGAAATCTCTTTAAACTCTGTGCACATCGGTATTCAAGTCATCAATAAGTCTTCTGGCTGAACATTAGATGCTTTTCTTAAGTCACTTTAGTAGTTAATAGAGCCTCCCCAAATTGCAAATCACTTCTTTCTTTATGGATGGATTAAGGTTTTAATGTGCAAAATTGTAAGAATGCTTAGGCTTTATTCCTAACTGAGGTCCTGTGTTCCCTGCCACCCTGTCTCCCCTCCCCTTAGTAAATGGTATTTATTTATCTAAAACGAAGAGCGTTCCACAGTCCCTGTGCGGTTATGGGACTACAGGAAGCTTGATTATAGATTGATATATGGGATCCTTCTAGGAAATGATTTTTAGTAAGTAATCTGCTCAGTGTCTGGGGCTCACATTACCATTTCAGGGTTCCACAAAGAACAAGAATGTAAGTTTATCACTTTGAAAATGAGCAAGCGACCAGATTTTACCTGCTGTCATTTTTCAGAAATTTCAATTACTGCTATCATTATTTTCCAGGAGGAAAGAATCGAGATGGAGAAGGGGGCTGCTGATTGTGAAAATAATGTGTGTGTGTGTGTAGGAGGGCTTGTGGTCCCACCACCCAACAAAAAGTACACACACACACACATACACACATGCACACAGAGAGTGTGTTGGGGGGAAAAGTCCAATTTGCAAGTACATTTGGGGAACCCATTTTTAACAAGAATATTAATACTGCTTCTGTTGTGATTGCTGTTGTGTTAGTTCTTCTGGGGAGGGTTGTGAGTTTCCTGAGTGTTCTTAAAGTCTCCCTTTCCTGTAACTTTTCTTTGGGCCGACATCTCTTGCACTTTGCCTCACTATGAATTTGAGGAATCAATTTAGCTCCCCTGCTCTGAGAAGAGTTCCATTTGGTCGGGTATTTCGGTTTCCAGCTGCCTGTGAATACTTCAGTCAGTCCATCGTGTGTGTTGTGTGTGCACACATACATTTCATATCCAATAACTTTTGTAGTCCCTTTTCGAAGCATGAGAGCTCAGGTAGCCAGCAGAACCTACCCCCTGACCAGTTCTTTGCCCTTGTTGATTCTGCTCCTGGCTCAGGTGGCTGTGACTCCCCCAGCGAGCTCGCTCCCATTCAGGTGTTGCCGCGAACCCAAATCAGCTAGCTTCATTCTGCCGAGGTGCAAAGGCATAAAGAATCAAGAAGCTTCCCCCAACACCAGGCCTCAGCGGGAGGGGGCGGATCTGGGTAGCAACGGGACCCCTCACCTTCTGGAGAGTCTAGCTAAAATGCCCAGATGTTCGGAACGGTGGACCTGACCTTAGCCTCCTGGACACATACTGAATAGAGGTGGTGTGGTGGGGGTGGGGAGCATTCTACTGAGAGATAACTGTTTTAAGATAACTCCCGCGGGTGGCAATTCTTTAGGCCAAATGGGTTCTATTGGGACACATAGCAGCTGGCTAGGGGGCTTATTTTAACAGCCTTCAGGACTTCATTGCCCCCTCAACCTCTCCAGCCCCTCTTCTATTTGAAACAGGATCTGAAGGATGGTGGCAAGGTAACTTTCCCCTCGGTTGGAGGCGGAGGGAGGGGGCAGGGATCTAGAAGCAAGACATCGAAGTGTCTGTATTAGCCTAGAGCTCCCGGCCCTCAACCCAACAATAGTGGCCACCTGCTGGTCTTTTGGGAGAGCCCTGGACCTTGTCGGCTCAGGGAATATCCTAGTCCCTGGGCAGCCTCTGCTGCTCCATCAGGCGAGCCCCCTCCTAGGTCCAAGGCTGTTTTTGACCCTTGAACACTGCTAAACCTATTGTCCTTCTCTCTAAACCCGCACCTATGTAAAGGGCTCAAGGTAGTGCTTTCTCAGGAGACAAGGCCCAGCTCCTTCCCCCAACAAATGATGTGTGTCAACACAGCTCTGCCTCAGCGACGCCCCCCCTCGGGGGATATGCTCCGGAGAACAGCACCTTTATTATTCCCCTTGTGTGTTAAAGTGACAGTTGCCCTAAAATATTTTGTCCCAGCAGCAATAAGATGTTAACTCAGATAACATTAACGATAGAATTTAAACCTGCCTATTCCTCTTTAAAAATAAGAAATTTTATATTTTTAACCATCGAAAGGGAAAGAAAACATTAGGCTTCTCAAGGAAAGACATTTAGGGCAATCTAAATATCAATACTCAAATATCTCTGGTGCATCTTAAATATTTCTTTTAACTTATTCAAATAATAATGAGAATGAGGCTTTTTCTTTTCCTCACCTATCCTATTCTTACTATTTCTACTTTTCAGGAGAGATAGGAATTCTTGTGTGCTGTTAAACTATAGTTCAATCACATCTGCTCTCATCTTAACCTTTAAATACGATATTTTTTCCAGGTGCTTGATGTAAACATTAGGTATGTTACCACCTCTCTTAAACAAATGGATCACGAACATCTTTGCGCATGTGGTGAGGGGCAGTGCGTGTGCATTTACAGGGTTGGACCTTTGCATATTAGAGAACAAACCTATTTGAATATAAATTGCCTTCAATAATGATCTCAACTCTTGAGTGCAGATCTCAGCTCAGCTGAAGCAGAATCTTAGAGTTGTGGAGGATTGGTTTCAGACACCCACATTAGTGACGGAAAGATGGCTTTGAGTCCCCCCTACTTTTATTCATCCCTTGGAGTAGAAGAATTGCATTTTCAAACATATTCTGTATGTTTTCAGTATCATCAAGGAGTCTTAGAAATGTTTTAAAGAGAAGGAAAATAAGTTACAACACACAAACAGAAACATTTTGGGAAATATTGAATATGATTGTTTCCTAAAATTTAACTAACTACAAATGGAAAAAAAAATCAAGCTTTCTTAAAACAGTTTTCATGAGATGATAACTTGCATTATAAATATATTTATTCTTCTCATTTCATGTCATTAGAATAAGTCTAATCCCAGACAATTGAATTTTAAATTCTATTTAATATTCCATCCTACCACATTTTAAAATGAGGACTATCTGTACCATGCTATGAAAAGAAAACAGAATATATTTATTGTTAAGGTATGAAGGATGTAGAGGAATAATACCCTGAAGTTTGGAATAAAAATACATTCAGTTAATTTTTACTAGCCTTTACACGTTCATTATAAACTCTTCCAAGTACTTGTTTGGAAATAAACATTATCTTGGCTATGTATAGCTTATCAAGAGTCTTTATGAAATAATGCTTACTTTTGTAGGTAATTGTTGAATGTAAATAATGTTCATGAAATAAACACTCTGATGATTCATGGAAGTATGTTAAAAAGATATGTTAAAGTGTTTTAGCTTACATTCGTATAGTTGGACACTGTTTTTAGATATGTTGCAGTATTTCTCATTTGGTGGATCTGCAAACTGCTTTGAAATGACTAGTAGAGTATAAGTAGATTGCAAGTAAACCTAGTGAATTAAGATGATTCTCTATCAGTTTAATTTATGTTTTATAGTTAGTTTAGCATTCTGATTTGATTGCCTTAGTAATGTGAATTGCCTACAGCTGCTGATGATACAGCTTTAATTCTGTTTTAAAGGTCATGTAAACATGTGCCTGTAGCATAAGGAATGCAAATTCAATTCCCTTTTAATGTTTTCTCACATTCACTTCACTGCCTTCACCTAGAAAATTAGTGAGATTTAATATAAAGTATTCTAATGTTATGATTTCATTAAAATCCTTTTTCAATGCTTTACTTTGCCTTTTGCAGGGTAAAGAACTCTTCCTCTGCTTTGCAGTGCATAGCTCATGCAACATACATCACTCATACTGGAGGCAGAAAAGCATTTCTGTTATGATCTATTTACTTTTCTGATGCTTTTACTAATAAAGAGCTGAGAACTTCATTTCAGTCTCTCTGTAGCCGCAGGTGAAAAAGACACAAAACAAACTAGATAATCTAGCCACATTTTAGATTGCAGTAGAAAGAGGCAGAGTATTGTGCAGGTATGTAGAAGCCTCTAGTCACAAGCATTTTCATAATATAAACACATAATTGAAACTGAACTGTGGCAAACATAGCAACAGGAGGAAAACATTAAAAATATATGTGCCATATAGAAGAATGCCTTAGTTGTTCCAAATTCATAAGAAAGTATATAAATTATGGCCTTTAGATTCCATGACTTAAATATTGTTTGCTATGCAGATAGTTAATTTTTTCCAATACTTAAATATATTAATCCCTTGAGATTAATACAAGCTTGTGCCACTGGATTACATTAAAACTTTCAAAATGTACTTTAAGTAATTGAATAAGTCTTTACAAAATACGCAATTGTTAGTAGAAGAGACGGTCATGTGGAAATGAGAGAAATGGGGATGTAAAACATCCCAGCTGAAATAAAGTAGAAAGTTCAACCTAATGTTTCTGGTAACACTATTGTACTGTTTTATAATTTATATCTCTGCTTTTCATCTGTCTCTAAGCTGACACTTTTTTGCACTGAAACTTAGCTTGATGTCATGATTTCAGATATCTTTTTTACTAAAATTGGACTGACCAAAGGAATAGAATGTGAAAAATGTGGAAATTAAAAAATATATATATGAATATATTTTTGTTAGTATATTGTTAATATAATGAAAAGAAAAATAAAAGCACATATAAATGAAATCTGAATGCAATCAGTCTCCAATGTAGTTTAATTTAGTATTTAGGAACCGTAATTCAAAAGTTCAGACCTCACCTTTGAAAGATAACTGCTGTTGCATTGTAAGAAACGTGTTTCGTTCTGTGTTTGTGCATTAAAACAGTTACCCCACAACCCATGAATAACTATGAATGCCCATTGAGGAAAGGGCTATGGCCATGAACATCTTAGGTGCGGATATAAGTGGTTGATTTTTCAAATTTTACCTCTGGCTTACTGCTCATAGTTTTCAAATACTTCTGTTTTCCTCATTTAGTTAATAGAGGGGGATTCAACATACAAAGTTTACATTTAAAGCTTTGAGAAAATGCTACATTTTCATTAGCACTCTGTACTCTAGCAATATAATACTGAAGAGATACCTGATTGATGATAAAATCAGCGTGGAATTAGACTCTGTTTTTCTGTGATTTTGTCCTCCTGTTTTATGTCAGTACAACTTACAGATGAGATTGCTTGGAGATAAAAATTTTTTGTTGTTTTAGTTTTGCGCAGTCTTATTGCTAGTGTGTATGTGTTCTTAGAATGAAAACCACAACTGGAAAAGCTGTGTTACACATAAATTGTACAAATTCCCAGTGTGATTTGCCTTTGATAGAAAACTTTTAGTCATGTTGTTGTCTTGCCTGATGAAATTTAAATTGTGCAATCATACAGTCTTACATTTAATTTTTTTTTTTGGAATTTGGTATTTTGAATAACAGATTCAAAAGCAAGTTTCTAGTTTTTTATTCTGAAAAAAAAAATTGTAAGAACTCTGCTGATAAAAGTATCCTTTTAAACAGAAAGGAACTGTAAATAAATTAGGTTACCCAAACAAAATCACTGCATGAAGGTCTATGTGTTGTGTCTATGCTGAACACAGGAGGTCTATGTGTTGTGTCACTCATTTGCTTGTATGCATTTGATATCACCTTAGTCAGATGATATTGCAGTTACAGGTGTCAATTTCAATATAGGTACACATTTTTCCTTGACGACAATATTAGCACTATTATCCTATCACAAAATACAGAGATACAATTGAAAGTTAGCTATTTCATGACTGCATGCTCTCCCACTCAAAGAGCAAACATTGTTCATGTGTGAGTAGCACGTGTCTCAGGGATAACCCCTACCTGAAATAGATAAAAATAACATTTTTTAAAAAAGAAAAAAGTCACAAAGAGACAAAAAACATCAGCATTTACATTTAATCCAGGTATGTTGTAATCCAGGTATGTCGTTATAACTATTTCAGAGAAAGTTAACAATTTACTAAATAAATAGCAAGATAGTTAACAGCCACACTTCTTTAAATTTTGTGCATACACACATTCTGAAAAAAAATTGGGTGCTTTTTAATGTAGCTACCCCCCGCAATTTATTTTCATATTTCTTTCAACTGCATTCCATTTCCACAGTTTTCTAATGTCCTGTAGCTTCCCCTGTTGAATAATGACACTTACTATTTGTGTTCTGAGAATGAATTATTTGAACACAAACAAGATATATAGAAGCATTTTGTGGCTGATTCTATTAATTTTAACCGTATCACTGCTTGGCTTTAAATATGAAGAGTTTTAAATGACTTCATTAAGTTAAAATAGCATTACAAAGCACCTGTGGTAGTCTTTTATCAAAATCTCTACATAGTAACAATGATAGAAATTTGTCGTTATAACTATGCAGAAAAAGTTTACAATTCACTTAAAATCAGCTTTACTAGAATAACTGAAAGAAATAATGTGCTTGAGACAATGAGCCACAATTCGATATTTCCTAATAATGTATGTTCTTGCATGTTCTACTATGTGTTTTTCTTCGTTATCTTCTTATATCTGAAGTTCTATTCCCACCCCTCTTCCCTCCACCCCATGTATTTGATCATCTCTTCAAGTCCCTTGGCTAACCAATCTCTTTTCATGCAGAGGATAAAAAGAGAAGAACTTCAAAGTAGGTTCAGGTAATTAACAGCTGAGGGGAATATAATCTAAACCATAGGCCCTGCTTTGCACCCAGGCTGGCTCTCTGAGCCAGCCGGCAAGGGAGTGCCTATTCCCTATAGCATCTAAATCTGCTTCCTCTGAACAGCTCTGCCAGGCCTCTAGTTATCACATCTGCATTTCAAACACCGTGGCTCTGGCATTAATTATTAATTAGCCTACAGTCACCCTAGAGGATTCAAGTTCCAGTCTGCACATACTTATTCATTGACCTCTATCTTAGTTTTTGTTGGGCGGGGGAAACTCAGTAGAATGCTTAATAATTTCCTTTCTTGTAGACCTTCTGTTCTGGTTTCATGAAGAGGAAACGGTGTATTTTCCAAGTGGGAATAATCACAGAGTGGCCCCCAAATTTGTTTACAGTAAAATGCTTTGTGAAACACTGAAGGACATAGAAGGAATAAAATGATTTTTAGACAGTTTTGAGTGTAGAAAGGTTCTTTTTAATGTTCTACCAATTGACTGAATGTAGTTTCCTCAAACTGGAAGATAAAAATCTTGGGAGAAAGCCAAATAATTCATTAGTTTTCAGTTCAAGCAACTGCAGAGCTTGTAAAGTGAACTAAATTCCATCTTTAGATAATACATACGTATAATCAATGAGACCTATAGTGGTAGGAGCTGCTGAAAGCAGGAAGGTCCAACAAATTTATAAACACAAAATAATTTTTAAAAAGATAAATCTTCTTGTTTTTGGTTTATTTCAAAAAGAAATCTAAAGACATTCATTTCTTACCAGCAAACATTTTAATGTGTACTAAACTATTATGCTATTTGTGACAAACCTTTGGGCCTAAATGTGAAAGCCTTTACAGAATGGTATGAAGATTAATGGAATGAGCTGAGCCCTGCTATTGACTAAATGACCTTAAATCTCATATCATCTCTGAGGTCCTGACTTCCCTTTAGGAAAATGAGATAACATTAGTCCCTACCTCATGGAATTGTTTTGAGAATTATATGACATAATGCATAAAATAGTTCATCATAGTGACTGGCATATAGAAATGCTCAATTAGTGTTAATAATTATAATAAATACTTGTTCCATTATTTTGTTGTGAGGATTTGAGAGTCTTTCTTAATTTTTTATTTAAATGTCAATTCCTCTCCAAAATAAATACATAAATGTCAATTCTATACTACATGTTCTTCTCAGACCGGGGTTTTTGAACAACCACGTATGAGCACAGCCCCTGCTGTCCCGCTCCTAAGTTATTTTTACTAGTGATCCTACTACCATTCAGTTGCCACCATAATCGCCCTCTTCACCCCAAAATCCTGTTTTCTTGCTTTGTATTCTGGCAGTTCTTCTAGAATCTAAACATCTCTGGTGCAAATCTTTCTGCGTAATGTAGGAGCCCCTTGTGGAGCTTTTCCAAACATTTCAACTTTTGTCTTTGACCTGTCGAGTCCCTCTGGAACCAGTCTTCTTAAACTGGTGGGGCTGGGGGAGGGGTCTTGTTACCTGTGCCAAGACTGGGAATGTGGTTCCAATACTAATGTAGAAAATAATAATCCCACCATTCACATTTATCATTTTGGTGATTTTCCTTGTATTATTTTCATTGGTTTTAAATATCTATAGATGTGATCATGATACTGCTTTATAAGCAATTTCATGTGCTGTTTTCTTTAACATAACATTATATTACATGAATTCCCTATGTCATTGCAAACTCTTACTATTAATATTTTTTAAAAGTATCATGTTGTTTCATCTTAAGAGTGTAGCATAATTTACATAAACATTCCTTTTTTGTTGACTTTTCAAATACTATGAATACAGTGTAATTTATATTTGAACACAAATTTATTTGTAAAATGTTTTATGGCCATTTTTGGTTCTTAGTTTCAGTCTATGAACACACACATACATCTTTTTTTTTTTTTTATCACACACATTACCTATCCTTAGGATTGTGTCATGTGTAAATTAAAGATCCTTCTATATCTTCGTCCACCTTGAAAATAATGTTAAAAGGATAAGGCAAAAGAAAGAGTCAAAGTTTTACCACTTGAGATTCTAGTCAGGTTTACAAACTTGTATATCAAATTATAAATCCCTTAGCATTCAGCAAAAAAATTATCTTTATTTCCACCACATGAAACCCCTGGGAGTTTTAAAGCCAAAAGACACTTTAGATCAGCGATCCCCAACCTTTTTGACACCAGGGACCGGTTTCAAGGAAGACAATTTTTCCACAGATGGGTGCTGCAGACAGTTTCAGGATGAAACAGTTCCACCTCAAATCATCAACCATTAGTTACATTCTCAAAAGGAGTGCACAACCTAGATCCCTCACATGTACAATTTACAATAGAGTTTGCACTTCTACGAGAATCTAATGCCCCCTGCTGATCTGACAGGTGGAGCTCAGGAGGTCATGCTCTCTTGCCCGCTGCTCATCTCCTGTTGTGCCACCTGGCTCCTAACAGGCCACAGACACCCCACAGACCAGTACTGGTACTCAGCCGGGTGGTTGGAGACCCCCGCTTTAGATGTTTATGCAGTCCAGGACCTTAACATAAAATTTTGAATGATTGTTTAAAGGTTGCCACATCTGTACCAGTCCCCACCTGAATTTTATAAGAAAAAGAAATGGGGTTGGTTCAACATGATTTGTTTTTAGTGAATCTACAATGGCTCCTAATGAACATCTTTGGATTATTTTTAGATTCTTACAGAAGTTTTTAATAATAAATTTGAGAATTTGGGGGGGGCATTAATGTTAAGCTCCTTGGTCTATATTTTCTAGAAACTATCATTTCTGTCTTGTTGAGATTTAGTTATTTGTTCTCTGCCAATTGGCTAGCTCTTACTAAAAACAATAATATGCCAGAATTGCAGAATTATAATTTTGAATTGCTAACCAGCAACTATGTTATGGGGCAAAAATGATACAGAGATAGCAATAAAAATTAAATATACAGGAATAATTATCTCCTCCGGTCAAGGTTCTATAGCCGGAGGTATATAAAGCATGTACAGAAATAGAGGTGGGTGAACCATGATTAGGCTAGATGACTTTTAAGTTATTCAGTACTCAGATGTTCTTAAAGATGTTTACTAAAATTATTTTATAACTAAGATATGCTAATTAACCAATTATAAATTGTTGAAAATGAATTTCAAGGTTTTGTCTTTAGAGGTGTTTTAAGTGACAAATTTAGGTTTCATCAAAAAATAAATTATTTTTTTATTCACTATTTTAAAGCAGTAGTATTTAGTACATAAAATTCAAGTTGTGAGATAATTATATAGTCCAAATATCTCAAATATATTTTTAAAAGCGATTTAAAACTTTATCCCAATAGAATTTTAAATCATTTAACATGAACTGGAAATATATACAAGTATATATAAGTGCTGATTGAGATACTGGTGGAGATGATGAACTAGATTGTAAATTACCCAGAAAAAATGCCTTGCATGGATAAGCTAAAAGATAATGACATTATCTAGAAGTAGTGAAAGAATCAATGGATTAAGAAGTGAAGTTTTTAAGATGATTAATAAAAAGCTTGTGTGATTAAACTCTTGTGTAAAGTAAAATGAATTGATATGTGACTGACCATAAAAGTACCTGCTCCACTACGATATCTGTTATTTTTTAAATAGTAAAAGGGAGTTTTTATGACCGAAGTCCATGATTTCGAATGAATCATATTCGGGTTCAAATCTCATCTCTACTCCTCCTTCGATGTATGAGACAATCATTGAAACTCTCTAAACCTCAGGTTTTAAAAAATTTGTATAATGGAGATAAAATGACATAGCTTGCAGGTTTATCTTAAGAATTAAATTTTTAAAATCTGAATAGTTTTTAGATCTGTGCATGACGCATGGAAGAAATTTCAGCAAAAGGCAGTTATTTTTATTGCTGTAACATTTTCTGTGTGTGTATTTGATAGATAAAAGTTTTACCTCTAAATGACCCCAAAAACCTTTAAAAATTTATCAATTTGGATTGAAACATTTATATTGCATTCTCTCATTCTTTCAGTGAGCTATAGTGAGCATAACTGACATGTTTCTTAATGGTCCTGGATAATCGCAAGGAATTCTCATGTCTTTGCTCTGTTCTCATGTGGCAATGCCCTTGGGCTGCTAATTTATTAAGAGCTGTGTTTGTACTATTTCTTAAATTGTTCTAAGCTGTGCATTTTCAGATCTTTATCTGATTTTTCCATTTTTTTCTTTTTAAGTTCAACTTTCATGCTTAGAAGATGTTCTGAATATACTTGCCTATAGTAACCTTGACCTCATTTTCTTTCCCCTGTTTCTCTAACCTGCTGTAGGCTCAGAAAACAATAACAGCATCCTATCTACATTATGCTTTACAGTCTACATTGTGTATTTCTATTTAACACTTTGGACTGAATATTTAACACTTTGGAATGAACATTTGACACTTTCGAGTAAATAGATATAATTATCCTCAGTTTACAGGTGGGAAAATGGAGGCACAGAAAAAGTAAGAGATGTGCTCAAGGTTTTATAACTCAGAATCAAACCAATCCCTTTGACTAAAGACTTCATAAAATGTATTTTGACTAATCAGAAAACTTATCTTTACATTTATATTGCTAATTATAACTCACATATCATATATAAAAACTAAATGCCCATCGATGATAGACTGGACAGGGAAAATGTGGCACATATACACCATGGAATATTATGCAGCCATCAAAAACGATGAGTTCGTGTCCTTTGTAGGGACATGGATGAACCTGGAAACCATCATTCTCAGCAAACTGACACAAGAACAGAAAATCAAACACCGCATGTTCTCACTCATAGGCGGGTGTTGAACAATGGGAACACATGGACATAGGGAGGGGAGTATCACACACTGGGGTCTGTTGGGGGAAAAAGGGGAGGGATAGTGGGGGGTGGGGAGTTGGGGAGGGATAGCATGGGGGAGAAATGCCAGATATAGGTGATGGGGAGGAAGGCAGCAAATCACACTGCCATGTGTGTACCTATGCAACAATCTTCCATGTTCTTCACATGTACCCCCAAACCTAAAATGCAATAAAAAAAAAAAATAATAAATAAATAAATAAAAATAAAAACTAAATGTACAATTTGGAAATGACTGTAAAGCAACCCCCCAAATAAAGCACTCTGAACATCTCAAGAAGTCCCCTGTGTACACACACTTTCTTAAATATAGCCCTCTCCTCCATTAAGAGTAACCCTCTTCTGACTTCCTTGGTTTGCTTTGTAATTTTACCACCCATGTTCTGAAATAACATAGTTCAGTTTTGCCCTATTTTTGAATGTTATTTAAATGGAATCATATAATATGTGCTATTTAGTATCTGGCTGCTTTTGATCAATGTAATATGAATGTGTGTCAACCACATTATAGCATTAGTTGTAGTTCATTAACACTTCTGCATAGTATTTCATTGTGTGAATACACTACAATTTATTTATCCCTTTGTACTGTTGATGGATATTTGTGTTGCTTCTGATTTTTGCTTTAAGGAATGCTGCTATGAGCATTTTTGTAAATGGATCTTATACACATAACTTATATTTCTGTAAGGCATATATATCTAATACTGGAATGTTGTGTTGTAAGATCTCTCCAATTTTGCTAGATTACTCCAAATTATTTTCCAAAATGATTGATCATACCAATTAACAGCCCTTTACTCCACACCCATTCAGGATACGAGATTTCTCATTGTTTCATTTTCTCTTTCCTTTTTTTGTGACATTCCTATTGTCATTTGCACATATTGAGTTGTCTTACTTTTTCATATTATATCTTTGTAGTAATGCTTTCTGTGTCCTTAGAAGGATCCCTTTGTTGGTTATATTTTTTCAACTGTCACCTCCCATCCTGTGCCTTACCTTTTAAATTTCTTAATAGTTCTTTTAATGAATATAAATTCTTAACTTAAAAAATCTAATTTATTCATCTTTCCTCTTATAGTTAGTGCTGCTTATGAAATTAAGAAATATTTTCTTGCCCTGAGAACATAAAGGTATTTGTTTTTTGAGACAGAGCTTTGCTCTGTCACCCAGGCTGGAATGCAATGCCATGATCAGGCTCATTGCAGCCTCAAACTCCCAGGGTGAAGCACTCTGGCCTCCCAAAGTGCTGGGATTATAGGAATAAACCACCATGCCTGGCTGATAAGATATTATTTTATTATCTGGAAGCTTCACTGTTTTGTGTTTCACACACAAGTCTATAATCTACATGGATTAATTTTTGTGACCATGTGAGGTAGAGCTCCAATTTTATTTTTACCTATACAGGCAACTTGTTTCACCACTATTTACTGAAAAGACTGATTTATATTGTGAATGTTGTATAAATCAAGAGATTCTATATGCATTTGTCTGTTTCAAGGTTTTCAATTCTCTCTCTTTGGTCCCTATATAAATTTGTGCAATTGCCATATTCTATTTTTTTTTTTTTTGTGAAACAGGATCTTCCTGTGTCACCCAGGCTGGAGTGCGGTGGCACAATCATGGCTCACTGTAACCTCAGCTTCCTGAGCTCAAGAGATCTTGCTACCTCAGCCTCCTGAGTGGCTGGGACTACAGGCACACACCTCCATGCCCGGCTAATTGTATTTTTTGTAGAGATGGGTTTTGCCATATTACCCAGGCTAATCTTAAACCCCTAAGATCAAGCTATCCTCCAGCCTCCTCTTCCCAAGATTTTAGGATTACAGGCATGAGCCACTGTGCCCAGCTCATAGTTTTTATTACTATAATTTTATTACTTCCTAAATAAATGTGCTAAAATTTGTTTTTTTTCTCCAAGGATATCTTTCCTATTTTTAGACTTTTGTGTTTCCAAATAAATGTTAAAATTATCTTGTCAATTAAAAAAAAAAGCCCATTGAGATATTAATGGAGATTTCATTGAATTTATATATTTTTTTGACCATATGGGGTCTTCTAGTCCATAAACATGGCATCTCTCTCTCTCTATTAATACAGTTTTATATTTTTCCATAGAAATCATGTTCATTATTTTGTCATGTTTTGTATAGGGCACCCTTTTACAAGTATCACTTTATAAACATTTGCTGCTATTGTAGAAAGATATGATTCATTTTGTAATTAGTAGTTTAGTTTCCCCTCAACCTTGCTAAACTCTTTAATTAACTAATATTTTATATGTAGATTTTGTTAGATTTTCTAGGAACACAAACATATAACTTACAATAAGTTTCATATATTCCCTTTATATCTGAGAAATAGTAAATTTTTTTCATTTATTCTCTACTCCTGTGCAATAGGCTTATACAACCCAGACCATAGTTATGTGACTTGCTTGTGCATCCCTTTCCACCTGCCAGTACCTGTGGGGAGGGGCTATACTTTCTGCATCAATGACTGGATAATTGGAAATGAAACATGGTTTGGGTGATATCACATGAATGTATATGGTGTGTGCCATGTCTGAACACAGGATTTAACTGCCGTCTTGTAGATTGGCTTAGACTCTCTTGTACCTGCAAGTCCTCTGTCTGAGGAAGAGCATAACTCGAATGGGGCTGGTGCTTAACCTGGGGGTAAGAATAAGAAGACATGTGAAACTAAGCACAGCTGAGTAGAACTGAAATTAACCCACAACCTTCATGTCATGTGAGCAAGAAATAGGTATTGCTGAAATTATTGTAACTGTTATCATAGTAAAAGTCAAAATAAAATACAATCTTTTTAGCTTTTACTTTTGTGGCAGTTATTAAGCTATTGTCTTTCTGCTCCAAATTTACCCTTCTATTCTCTGCTTTGTGGGACTGGGGTGAGGCACAGCATAGCACATTTCTTCTTTGCAACTTGATTCTGCATTAGATTTCTTTAATAGTGAGCCTTAGAAAGTGATTTTCTGGTTGGAGAAATGTGGGAAGGAACTTATTATTTCTTCCTTGCTTCCCGTTTTATTCCAGCAATGGCTTTTCGCCCTAGCAGTGACATTTGGTTTCAATAGGAGTTGATTCCAATGTACAGCATTTCTCCAACTCCTAGATCCAACCCCATCATAAATACTTGGAGGTATTTGCACAAAGTGGAGGTATTACCTGTGGCCCATTTTCAGAGGTCTGAGTCCCTGATCCAGGGGATCCCTTTCCAAGCTCCTGAATTCCATCACTACTCGGGCAGTATCCTGTCATAGAAGATTGGGTCCCAACTTCTCAAGTCTTTTCTCCAAGCTCCTAGGTTCTGGTAACTCTAATCTCTTTCCTTTGTCTCTCTAGCTTTAGGAGTGGTATCTGTTTCTGCAGTTACTCTGTTGTTACAACAGTGTTTGCAATAGCCTTTCAGTCTTTCTCAACACCTATTTATATAACCCACATTATTAATTATTTCTGCTCAATGGACCATTTTCTTGAGTTACCATACTGGCTAAGACCTTTAGGACAATGTGTTTTTGTTTTGTTCCCTGTCTGAAATTGAAAGTATTAACATGTCAGCATTAAGTATGATTTTGCAGATTTTTCTGCTTTACGTTTATAAAAAATATCATGGAGTTTCTTTTTATTCCTTGTTTTCCAGAAAGCTTTATCATTAAGGGAAGTTGATTTTACAAGAAAATATTTTTCATATATTTAAATAATCATATGAATTTTCTTCTTTAGTCTGATATTGTGAATTTCTGAGTGTTAAATCAACATAGAATCCCTTGGATAAACCCCAACTTGACCCTGATATATTATGGCTTTTATATATTGTGAAAATTAGTTTGCAAATATTTTGTTTGGGATTTTTTTAATTTAATTTTTTATTGAGGTAAAATATACATATAAAATTTACCATCTTAAAAATTTTAAGCATACAGTTCAGTGGTAATAATTACATTTATATTCTTTTTTCTTTTTCATCTCTCCTCTCCCCCACTCTTCCCAGTCTCTGGTAATTGCCAACCTACTCTCTGTCTTCATGATATCCACATTTTTCACTCACATATATGAATGAGAACATGTGATATTTATATTTGTGTTTAGACTGCTTCTCTTAACATGATGGCTTCCAGTATAATCTATGTAGCTGCAAATAAAATAATTTCATTTTTATGGATAAATAATATTACATTGTGTATATATCTCACATTTTCTTCATTCATCCATTGATGGATACTTAGATTGATTTCATATTTGGGCTATGTGAATAGTGCTACAATAAACATGGAAGTGCAGATATCTCTTCATTATATTGGTTTCCTTTGGGTGTATATCCAGTACTGGAATTGCCAGATCATACAGTAATACCATTTTTTGTTTTCTGAGGAACTTACATATTGTTCTCCATAGTGGTTGTACTAAATTACATTTCCACCAACAGTGTATAAGAGTTTCCTTTTCTCCACATCCTCATCAGCATCTGTTATTTCTTGTATTTTTGATACAAGCCAATTTAACAGAAGTGAGATGATATACCATTGTGGTTTTAACTTGCATTCCTCTGGTGATTAGTGATGTTGAACATTTTTTCATATACCTGTTGGTCATTTGTATGTCTTCTTTTGAGAAATGTCTGTTCAGACCTTTTGCTCATTTTTAAACTGGATTATTTGTTTTTTGCTATTGAGTTGTTTGAGCTCCTTATATATTCTGGCTATTAATCCCTTGTCAAATGAATAGTTTGCAAACATTTTCTACCACTCCATGAATTACCTTTACTTTGTTGACTTTTTTGCTGTGCAGAAGCTTCTTAGATCGACATAGTCCTAATTTTTACTTTGGTTGCCTGTGTTTTTGAGGTCTTAACACACAAAAAAATATTTCCTCTGTCTAAGATCCTAGAGCAATTCCCCCAAAGGTTTTGTCTGGTAGTTTGATAGTTTCAGGTCTCAGATTTAAATCTGTAATCAATTTTGATTTCACTTCTGTGTTTGATGAGAGACAGGGCTCTATTTTTATTCTTCCACATACAGTTATCCAGCTTTCCCAACATTAGTGACATTGAGCTATTTTTTTTGTCATTGTTATGTCTTTGTTTAGTGTCAGTATCAGGATAATGCTGATACTGACAAGAATGAATTTGTAAGTATTCCCTTTGCTTCAATTTTTTTTAAAAGAATTTGAGTAGAATTGGCATAAGTTCTTTAAATGTTTGGTAAAATTCAACAGTGAAGCCATCAGGGCCTGAGCTTTTCTTTGATGGGAAACTTTTTATTATTGTTTCAATCTTGTTACTTGCTATTGGTTTGTCAAGGTTTTCTCTGGTTTCCTCTTTCTTCCTGGTTCAGTCTTGATAGGTTGTATGTGTCCAGAACTTTATCCATTTTTTTTTAGGTTTTTAATTGTTGTCATATGGTTTTTCAAAATATTCTCTAATGATTCTTTGTATTTTTAAGAGTTCAGTTGTTATGACTCCCTTTTTGTTGTTTGTGATTTTCTTTATTTGGGTGGTCTCTCTTTCTTGCTTGGATAGTCTAGCTACAGGTTTGTTTATTTTGTTTTTCCTTTTAAAAAAAACAACCTTTCATTTTATCGATTTGTATTTTTGTTTTAGTCACCATTTCATTGATTGATTCTCCTGGTCTTTATCATGACTTTCCTTCTACTAATTTTGGGCTCATTTTGTTCTTGCTTTTCTAGTTTTTGGGGTACATCATTAGGTTATTTGAAGTCTTACTGCTTTTTTATATAGGTGTTTGTTGCTGTAAACTTCCTTCTTAGTACCACTTTTGCCACATTCCACAAATTTTAGTATTTCCATTTTCATTTGTTTTGAAAAATGCTAATTTCCTTCTTATTTTCTTCATTGACTCATTCATCATTCAGGAACATGTTGTATAATTTATATGTGTTTGTGTATTTCTTGAGGTTCCTCTTGTTTCTCTTGGAATTGAGTTCTAGTTTTATTTTATTATGGTCAGAAAAGATACTTGATATGACTTTTATTTAAAAAAAATTTGTTCAGACTTGTTTTGTGGTCTAAGATATGGTATGTTCTGGAGAATATTCATGTACTGATGAAAGGAATGTGTATTCTGCAGCAGCTGGGTGAAAACTCTGTAAATATCATTTAGACTTATTAGATCTAGTGTGTATAGTTTAACTGTTCTGTTTCTTTGTTCATTTTCTATCCAGAGGATCTGTTCATTACTGAGATTGGAGTGTTAAAGTCACCTACTATTACTGTACTGCAATTTATCTCTTCCTTTAGATATATCGATGTTTGCTTTATATACTTGGGAGTTCCAGTATTGGGTTCATAGCTATTTATATTTGTTATATCCTCTTGCTGAATTGACCCTTTTTATCATTATATAGTGACCTTCTTTGTTTTTTTCTACAATCTTGGATTTGTAGCCTATTTATCTGATGTATGTATAGCCACTTCTGCTCTTTTTCAGTTTCCACTTGCATGGAATATGTTTTTCTACCCTTTCACTTTCAGTCTGTCTTTGCCTTTGTAGGTGAACTATGTTTCTTTAAGGCAGCCATACAATTAGGTCTTGTTTTTTTAATCCATTCAGGCTTTTATCTTTTTTTCTCTCTATATATTTTTTTATTGCATTTTAGGTTTTGGGGTACATGTGAAGAACATGCAAGATTGTTGCATAGGTACACACATGGCAGTGTGATGTGCTGCCTCCTCCCCCATCACCTATATCTGGCATTTCTCCCCATGCTATCTCTCCCCAACTCCCCACCCCCTGCTGTCCCTCCCCATTTACCCCTGACAGACCCCAGTGTGTGATGCTCCCTTCCCTGTGTCCATGTGTTCTCATTGTTCAACACCCGCCTATGAGTGAGAACATGTGGTGTTTGATTTTCTGTTCTTGTGTCAGTTTGCTGAGAATGATGGTTTCCAGGTTCATCCATGTCCCTACAAAGGACACGAACTCATCGTTTTTGATGACTGCATAATATTCCATGGTGTATATGTGCCACATTTTCCCTGTCCAGTCTATCATAGATGGGCATTTGGGTTGGTTCCAGGTCTTTGCTATTGTAAACTGTGCTGCAATGAACATTCGTGTGCATGTGTCCTTATAGTAGAACGATTTATAATCCTTTGGATATATACCCAGTAATGGAATTGCTGGGTCAAATGGAATTTCTATTTCTAGGTCCTTGAGGAATCGCCACACTGTCTTCCACAATGGTTGAACTAATTTACACTACCACCAACAGTGTGAAAGTGCTCCTATTTCTCCAAATCCTCTCCAGCATTTGTTGTCTCCAGATTTTTTAATGATCGCCATTCTAACTGGCATGAGATGGTATCTCAATGTAGTTTTGATTTGCATTTCTCTAATGACCAGTGATGATGAGCATTTTTTCATATGTTTGCTGGCTTCATGTATGTCTTCTTTTGTAAAGTGTCTGTTCATATCATTTGCCCACTTTTGAATGGGCTTGTTTGTTTTTTTCTTGTAAATCTGTTTTAGTTCTTTATAGATTCTGGATATCAGCCCTTTGTCAGATGGTTAGACTGCAAAAATTGTTTCCCATTCTGTTGGTTGCCGATTCACTCTAATGACTGTTTCTTTTGCTGTGCAGAAGCTGTGGAGTTTGATTAAGTCCCATATTTGTCTATTTTGGTTTTTGTTGCCAATGCTTTTGGTGTTTTGGTCATGTAGTCCTTGCCTACACTTATGTCCTGAATGGTTTTGCCTAGATTTTCTTCTAACGTTTTTATGGAGTTAGGTCTTATGTTTAAGTCTTTAATCCATCTGGAGTTAATTTTAGTGTAAGGTGTCAGGAAGGGGTCCAGTTTCTGCTTTCTGCACATGGCTAGCCAGTTTTTCCAACACCATTTATTAAACAGGGACTCCTTTCCACATTGCTTGTTTTTGTCATGTTTGTCGAAGACCGGATGGTTGTAGATGTGTTGTGTTGCCTCAGAGGCCTCTGTTCTGTGCCATTCAGGCTTTTAATTGTATAATTGAGACTGTTTACATTCAGCATTATTATTGCTAAGAAAGAACATACTACTGCCATTTCCTTGCCTTTTCCCAGTTATTTTGAGATTCCTTTGTTTCTTCCTTTCTTACTATCTTCTTTTGTAGTTAAGTAATTTTCTCTGGTAGTAGGTTTTTATTTGTTGCTCTTATTTGTAGAGAGTCTATTATAGCTTTTAGTGCTGTGGTTTCTATGAGGTTTACAAATGTAGCTTATGGATTTAACAAGTTATTTTTTAAAGATATTAAAATTTATCTTAGATCACAAATATAGAAATAGAAAAAAAGGCAAAACGCACACAAGTTCTATACTTTAATTCCATGTCATCCATATTTTGACTTTTAGAATGTCTCAATTTACATATTTTATATTACCTCTATCTTAACAGGCTTCCATAGCTATGATTGGTTTTGGTAGATTTCTCTTCTGGACTTTGTAATGGAGTTATGAGTGGACTGCACAATATATTACAGTAATAAAGTATTCTTGGTTTGTCCATGTACTTAATTATACCTGTGTGTTTTATGCCTTCAAATTTTTTTTTTTGCCTTTCTTTTTGCACATTGGTGGTTTTTAATTTTTTCTTTCAGATTGAACAACTCCCTTTAGCATTTCATGTAAGATGGGTCTGGTGGTGGTGAAATATCATAAGTACTTAGGTATTGTTTTCTGTGAAATACTTATATCTCTTCTTCATATTTGAAGGGTAATTTTGTTTACTACATTATTCTTGGATAGTGGTTTTTTTTGTTGTTGCTTGTTTGCTTGTTTGTTTGTTTGCTTTAAGCTTTAAGCAACTTTAAAATGAAAGATCATACAACTCCCTATTGCCTCTATGATTTTCCTTGAGAAATCTGTTGCCAGATGAATTGGAACTCTGTCACATGTTATTTGCTTGTTTTCTCTTGATGCTTTTAGATTCTTCTCTTTGTACTTGTCACTTGAGAGTTTGATTGTTATTCGTTGGAGTAGTTTTATTTTGGCTGAATCTATTTGGTATTCTCAGACTTTCCTGTATCTATTTATATTTTTTCAAGTTTTGAATAGTTTTCTGTTATTATTTCTTTTATTAAGTTTTTTATCCCTTCATCTTGCTCAGCTTCCTCTTTAACACCAACTCTTAGATTTGGTCTTTTGAAGTATTTTTCTATTAATATATCTTGTAGGCATCTTCATTTTTTGTTGTTTATTTTTCGTCTGACAGTGCATTTTCAAATAGGTGGTCTTTGAGGTTCCTGAATTTTTCCTCTGTTTGATACATTCTGCTGTAGATAGCCTCTAACTTGTTTTTTCAGTTTAGTAAATACATTTCTCAGCTCGAAGATTTATATGTTTGATTTCTTCAATTATTTCAACCTTTTTGATAAATTTATCTAATAAATTTCTGTATTGTTTTTCTGTGAAGACCACTGAGTTTCCTTAACAATCCTATTTTTCATTTTTTGGACTTTTTATATTTTATTATTTTTTTATTTCAATAGTTTTGGAGAACAAGTGGTTTTTGTTTACATGAATATGTTCTTTATTGATAATTCCTGAGATTTTGGTGCACCTATCACCCAAGGACTGTACACTGTACTTTGTGTGTAGTCTTTTATCTCTCACCATCTTCAATCCTTCCCCATCCCCAAAGTCCATTATATTATTCTTCACAAATCAGTAAAGGCATCCAAATTGACACAAAAGAAGTTAAAGTGTTGCTGTTTGCTGAAAACCCCAGAAAATCCTCAAAACTATACAAATATATGGAAATTGAATAATCTCCTCCTAAATGATCTTTGGTTTAGCAGTGAAATAAAAATAGAAATTTTAAAAATTATTTGAACTGAACAATAATAGTGACACAACCTATGAAAATTTCTGGGATACAGCAAAAGCTGTGCTAAGAGGAAAGTTCATAGCATTAAATGCCTACATCAAAAAGTCTGAAAGAGCACAAATAGGTAATCTAAGTTCACATCTCAAGGAACTAGAGAAACAAGAACAAACCAAGACCAAACTCAACAGAAGAAAAGAAATAACTAAGATCAGAGCAGAACTAAATGAAATTGAAATGAGAATAAGCACAAAAGATGAATGAAACAAAAGCTGGTTCTTTGAAAAGATAAACAAAATTGATAGGCCATTAGTGAAATTAACCAAGAAAGAAGAAAGAGTTCCAAATAAGCTCAGTTAGAAATGAAATGAGAGATATTACAACTGATACAACATAAATACAAAAGATCATTAAAGGCTACTGTGAACACCTTTACATACATAAACTAGGAGATGGATAAATTCCTTGAAATATACTCTTCCAGATTAAGCCAGGAAAAAATAGAAAAGTCTGAATAGACCAATAACAAGGAGCGAGATTGAAATGGTAATAAAAAATGCCAAAAAAAAAAAAATTTCCAGGACCAGATGGCTTCATAGCTGAATTCTGCAAGACATTCAAAGAATTGTTATCAATCCTGCTGAAACTATTCCAAAAGAGAGAAAGAAGGGAATCCTCCTTAAATCATTCTATGAAGCCAGTATCACCTTAACACCAAAACCAGGAAAGGGCATAACAAAAAAGAAAGTATAGACCAATATCTCTGAAAAATATAGATGCAAAAATTCTCAACAAAACATTAGCTAACCAAATCCAAAGTCATATCAAAAAAAACAATCCACCATGATCATATGGGTTTCATACCAGGGATGAAGGGATTGTTTAACACATGCAAGTTCAATATTTGTGATATATCACGTAAACAGAATTAAAATCATATGATCATGATAGTACATGCAAGAAAAAACATTTGACAAGATCCAACGTTCTTTTATGATAAATCTCCTCAGAAAGATTGGCATCAAAGGAACATGCCTCGAGGTAATAAAAACCATCTATGACAAATCCATATCCAACATTATACTGATCAGGGAAAAGTTGAAAGCATTTTCCCTGAGAACTGGAACAAGACAAGGATGCCAACTTTTACCACTTCTGTTAAGCATAGTACCGGAATTCCTAGCCAGAGCAATCAGGACAAGAGAAAAGCTATAAAGAACATCCCAAATTGATAAAAAAAAGAAGTCAAACTGTCACTGTTGCCAGTGTTATGATCGTATACCTAGAAAACTCTAAAGATTCATCCAAAGAAACTCCTCAATCTGATAAGTGAATTCAGTAAAGTTTCAGGATACACTATCAATGTACATAAATCAGTAACACTGCTATACACCAACAATGACCAAGCTAAGAATCAGAGTCGATATCCAACTTCTTTTACAACAACTGCAAAAACAAAACAAAACAAAAACAAACAAGCAAAAAAACTATTTGAATTCTTGGTCAGAAATCTCACAAATTGCTGTTTAGTTAGTGTAAGTAACTGGATTTTTGCTTTTTCCCTTTGTAGCGGTCAGGTTTCCTGTTCATGATCTCGTTTCTTGCGGGTATTTGTCTGTATCTTTGCATTAAATCATCAGTTGGTTATTTATGTCAGTTTTCTCTGTACAGATTTTACAAAAAATCTGGAAATATTTGCTTAGTAAATATTTACTGCTCAGTTGCTTTGTCCCTTTCACCTCTAGGTCACACCTTAAGCCCAGTTTCACTTTGGCTTTAGTAAATGATACAAGTGCTGCCTGTCTGGAATAGGAGAGATCCAATGGGATTATACAAGCAGTGTGGGAAGGCTGGCTAAGGAAGGGTTCATGCCCAAGAGACTGGTGACATGTACCTTACACAGCTTGGTGCTATTGAACAGTCGCTCTAATTTGATGTCTCCTTTGGCTAAGTCACAGAGAAGTGTTTCCCGGACTGGGGATGGTAGTCCCACTCCCCATTTTGTTTCTGCCTGTCCTGAGGGATATTTCTTCCTTCAGCAGTCACAATGCTTCCTGTAGGTTAAGGCAAGAACAGATCTCCTGCCAGGGAACCCAGGTGGAATACCACCTCAATCTCACTTTTTCCAGTGTAGAAACTGTGAATTGGGGAAATATTTTTCATACGCTTGTTGGCAAGCAGAATACAAGATTAGAAGAACTGCAGATGTGGAAGCCTAATTGTCCTACCGTCTGCTCAGGGTTTTTCCACTTCTCTGCAGCTCTGGGATCTGTCTCAACCTATATTTGAGTTCTGGGTTGTTTCTGGTGAAAACTTGGTGCTGTATTTGTTCTTTGTCTTCTGTTGTTGGTGAAGAGCGAAGCCAGCCTGCTTATAAGCTGATATTTTTTAAACCGTTTAAATTCTTGTTTAGAATATTTTCATATACTTTTATATGTGAGATTGGCTGGTGGTTTTTCTTTCTTCTTGTGTTTGTTTTTATTGTGGTGAAAAGCATGTAACATGAGATATATACTGTTGATACATTTTTTAATGTACAACACAATATTGTTAACTATAAGAACAATGTTTTACAGAAGATCTCCAGAACTTTTACATGTTTCATGGCTAAAACTCTATTGAATGGCGACTCCTCATTTTTTTTTTGCTACAGTCGCTGACAACCACTATTCTGTGTTTTTACATTGCATGATTTCAACAGGGATAAATTCAACTTGTTGATGCTCAATGATTATTTCAGTGTGCTGTTATATTTAGTTTGCTAGCAGTTTGTTGACAATTTTTGCATGTATATACATCAGAGATATTGACCTGTTTTCTTCCTTTGTAGTGTCTTTTTTGGCTAACCTCATGTAATGAGTTTAAAAATGCTCCTGTTCTTCAATTTTTTGAAACAGTTTGAGTAGAATTGGCATTAATTATTCTTCAAATGGTAAAATTCATGAGTGAAACCATCTGGACTTGGGCTTTTCTTTGTTGTGAGGTTTTGATTACTGATTCAAGCTCATTATTTATAGGTCTGTTTATGTTTTCTACTTATAAGTCCAGTCTACTTTTGCTAATAGAGAAATAGAAAATTATTTGCACCATAAGAGGGTCACATATGAAATGCCCATTGACATGGTTTGGCTGTGTCCCCAACCAAATCTCATCTTGATTTGTAGCTCCCATAATTTCCATGTGTTGTGAGAGGGACCCAGTGGGTGATAATTGAATAATGAGCCAGTTTCCCCCATAATGTTCCTCTAGTAGTGAATAAATCTCACAAGATCTGATGATTTTATAAAAGGAATCCCTTTTTCACTTTGTTCTCATTCTTTCTTGCCTGCTGTCATGTAATATATGCCTGTCACCCTCTGCCATGATTGTGAGGCCTCCCCCAGCCATGTGGAACTGTGAGTCCAGTAAGTTTCTTTTCTTTATAAATTACTCAGTTTGGGGTAGTCTTTATCAGCAGCATGAAAACTAACTAATACACCCACAGATAACATAATATTTAATGATGAAAAGCTGAAATATTTTCCTGTAAGTTCAGGAAAAAAAAGTATGTTTACAGGAGTTGAACCACGTTTTCTAGCTTATCCATTTTGTTGGCATGTACTTTGTTTACAGTAGTCTCTTATAATCCTGTTTATTTTTATGGCATCAGTTGCAATGTCTCTTTAATTTCTAATTTTATTTAATTGCATCTTCTCCCTTTTTTCTCTGTTAATGTAACTACATGTTTGCCAATATTATTGCAATCTTCTCAAAAAATCAACCCCTAGCTTTATTGGTTATCTTCTATTCTCTATTTCATTTATTTCTGCTCTAATTTCATTGTCTTTCTTTTGCTAACTCTGAGCAGAGTTTGTTTTTCATTTTCTAGTTCCTGTAAGTGTAAAGTTAGATTGTTAACAAGAGACTTCTCTTCTTTCTAATATAGGCACTTGTGAAAAATAAACTTTCCTCTTTGTACTGCTGTAGTAACATCATATAAGCTTTGGCAAATATCCTATAAGTTTCGGAAAATGGCAGTGTTTTGATTTTAATTTGTCTCAATATATTTCTATTTTTTCTTCTACTTTTTGTTTTTAGATTTTTGGCTATTCATAAGTATGTTGTGTAATTTCCACATATTAGTAAATTTTGCTGTTTTTCTTCAGCCACTATTTTTTAAATTTTATTCTGTCATGATTAAAATATACTCAGTATGGTGTCAATCTTCTTAAATTTGTCTTGTGGCATAAAATGTGACCTATCGTGGAGATGTTTTCCTATGCACTTGAGAAGAATGTTTATGATGTTGCTTTGGTTGAATGTTCTGTTTATGTCTTTTTGATCTATTTGATTCATAATGTTATTTACATTCTCTTTTGTGTTTGCTTGCTTGTTTGTTTTGAGACAGGGTGTCCCTCTGTCACTCAAGCTGGAATGCAGTGGCATGATCTCAGCTCTATACAACCTCTGCCTCCTGAGCTCAAGGGATTCTCCACCTCACCTCTCACCGTGGCTGGGAATACAGGCACAAGCTACCATGCCTAGATAATTTTTGTACTTTTTGTAGAGACAAGGTTTGCCATGTTGCCCAGGTTGGTCTAGAACTCCTAACCTCAAGCAATCTGCAGCCTAAGCTTCCCAAAATGCTGGGGTTACAGACATGAACCACTGCATCCAGCCACATACTCTGTTTTTGTATTGATCTTCTGTCTAGATGTTCAACCTATGAGTCAAAGTGGAATGTTGAAATCCCCTACTATTATTCCTACTATTATCCTGTGTCTATTTCTCTCTTCAGTTCTTTCAATATTTGCTTTATATTTTGGGTGTGCTAACATCTGGGTGTGTGTGTGTGTGTGTGTGTGTGTGTGTGTGTGCGTGTATTATTTTAGGTTCAAGAGTACATCTATAGTTTTATTATATAGGTATATTTTTTATCACAGGGGTTGGGGATACAGATTATTTCATCACCCAGGTAATAAGCATAGGACATAATAACATGATAGGTAGTTTTTCAATCCTCATCCTCCTTCCATTGTCTACCCTTAATGGGCTCCAGTGTCTGTCATTTCCTTCTTTGTGTTCATGTGTACTAAGTGTTTAGTGTCAACTTATAAGTGAGAACATGTGGTATTTTGTTTTCTGTACCTGTGTTAGTTTGCTAAGCATGGTGGACTCCAGTTCCATCCATGTTGCTAAAAAGGCATAATCTCATCCTTCTCAATGGCTGGATGAGTGTCCATGGTGTATATGTACCACATTTTCTTTATGAATCTACCATTGATGGCATTTTGGTTGATTTCATGTCTTTGATGTTGTGAATAGTGCTGCAATGAACATGTGTGAGCATGTGTATTTATGATAGAATGATTTATATTCCTTTGTGTATATACCCATTAATAAGATTGCTGGGTCAAGTGTAAGTTTCTGTTAACTTTTAGAAATCACCAAACTGTGTTTCACAATGGCTGAAATCACTTTTTCCACCAGCAATCTGTAATAGCATTCCATTTCTTCTGCAACCTTGTCAGCATCTTATTTTTTAACATTTAATAGACATTTCTGACTGCTGTGGAATGGTATCTCATTGTGGTTTTGATTTGCATTATTTCTCTAATAATTAGTGATTTTGAGCATTTTTCTCATATGCTTATTGACTGCTCTATGTCTTCTTTTGAAGATTATTTTTTTTATCCATTGCCCACTAATTAGTGGAGTTGCTTATTTTTTATTGTTAATTTAAATTTCTTGCAGATTCTGGATATTAGACCTTTGTAAGATGCATGGTTTGCAAACATTTTTTTCACATTCTCTAATTTATATGTTTATTCTGTTGATAGTTTCTTTTGCTGTACAGAAACTCTTTAGTTTAAACAGATCCCATTTGCCAATTTTTGTTTTAGTTGTAATTGTTTTTGGCTTTTTCACCATGAAATCTTTGCCAGAGCTTACATCCAGAATGGTATTTCCTAGGTTTTCTTCAAGGATTTTTATAGTTGTAGGTTTCAAATTTAAGTCTTTAATCCATCTGGAGTTGGTTTTTGTATATGATGTAAGTAAGTGGTCTACTCACTTCAATCTTCTGCAAATGACTAGCCAGTTATTCCAGCAACATTCACTTAATAGGGAATCTTTTCCTCATTGCTTATTTTATTGACATTGTCAAAGATAATATGGTTGTAGGTATCTGGCTTTATTTCTGGACTCTTTTCTGTTCCATTGGCCAATGTGTCTGTTTTTGTACAAGTACCATGCAGTTTTGATCTCTATACTCCTGTAATGTAGTTTGAAGTTAGGTAATGTGATGCTTCCAGCTTTGTTCTTTTTGCTTAGGACTGATTTGCCTATTCGGGCTCTTTTTTGGTTCCCTGTGTATATAAAAACAGTTTTTTTTTCTAATTATTTAAAGAGTGTCATTGGTAGTTTGATAAAAATAGCTTTGAATCTGTAAATTGCTTTGGCAGTATATCCATTTTAACGATACTGATACTTTCTTTTCATAAGCATGGAATGTTTTTCCATTTGTGAATTCTCTGATTTCTTTCAACAATGTTTTCTAATTCTCATTGTAGGTATCTTTTCTCTCCCCTGGTTAGCTACATACATAGGTATTTTATTCTTTTAGTGTCTATTGTGAATGCGATTGTTTTCTTTGTTTGACTCTCAGCTTTGATGTAGTGTGTGTATAGAAATACTACTTTTGTAGTTTTGTCTACAAAAACTTTGTTGAAGTGATTTATCAAATCTAGGAGCTTTCAGTAGAGACTGGGTTTTTCCAGGTAAAGAATCATGTTGTCTGCAAAGAGAAATAGTTTGACTTCCTATTTAGACAGCTTTTATTTCTTTCTCTTGCCTGGTTTCTCTGTTTTGGACTTCCAATACTACCTTGAATAGAAGTGGTGAGAGTGTGAACTCTTGTCTTGTTCTGGTTCTCAACAGGAATGCATCCAGTTTCTGCTAGTCAATGTGATGTTGTTGGCAGTGGGTATATCAGAGATGGATTTTATTATTTTGAGGTATGTTCCTTCAATGCTTAGATTGTTGCACATTTTTAATATGAAGGAATGTTGAATATTATAGTAGGCTTGTTTCTGCCTCTATTGAGATGATCATTTTATTGTTGTTTTGAGTTCTGCTTGTGATGAATCTCATTTACTGATTTGTATACATTGAACCAATCTTATGTCACGGAGATAAAGCCTACTTGTATCGTGGTGACTTAACTTTTTGGTGGCCTGTTAGATTCAGTTTGCTAGTATTTTTTTGAGGTTTTAAATCTATATTCATCAAAAATATTGACCTGAAGTTTTCTCTTTTGTTGTGTTTCTACCAGGTTTATCAGGATGATGCCACCCTCATAGAATAAATTAAGAGTCCCTCTTGTCAAGTTTTGGGATATGTTCAGTAAAAACCAACTCTTTCTTATACACCTGGTAGAATTCATCTGTAAATCTGTCTGGTCCTGGGATTTTTTGGTTGGTAGGCATTTTCTTATTAAGTCAACTTCAGAATTCATTATTGGTCTTTTCAGGGATTCAGTTTCTTTCGATTCCATCTTGGGAAGTTGTAAACTTCCAGGAATTTATCCATTTTTTCTAGGATTTCCAGGTTGCGTTCATAGAGGTGTTTGTAGTAGTCTTTGAGGGTTTTTAATATTTTTGTGACATCAATGGTAAAGTCCACTTTGTCTTTCTGATTGTGTTAATTTAGATCAGCCCATGGCCTATTAATCTTATCTATTCTTTCTAGAATCAGCTCCCAGATTTATTTATTTATTTATTTATTTATTTATTTATTTATTTATTTTTATTGCATTTTAGGTTTGGTTCTGATTTTGGTTATTTGTTGTCTTCTGCTAGCTTTGGGGTTGGTTTGCTCTTATTTTTCTATTTCCTGTAGGTATGATATTAGGTTGTTAATTTGAAGTCTTTCTTAATGTGGGTGTTTAACACTATAAACATTTCTCTACACTGCTCTTAACTCTGTTCTAGAGATTGTTGTATGATGTATCTTTGTTCAAATTAGCTTGAAAAAATTTTTTGTTTTCTGATTTAATTTTATTGTTCACCACAAAGTCATTCTGGAACAGGTTGTTTAATTTCCATGTAATCATATGATTTTCTATTACATAGATGTCTGTCAGACCCCTTTGGTCAAGTGTCAAGTTCAGTCAAGTTTAGTTCCTAAATATTTTTGTTTAGTTTCTTCCCCTAATGATCTGTCTTATACTGTCGATGAGATGTTTATGTTTCCCACTATTTTTGTGTAGTTATTAAGTCTCTTCATACATCTCTAAGGCTTGCTTTATGAATCTGGTGCTCCTGGGTTGAGTTCACACATATTTAAGATAGTTAGATTTTTCTATTGAATTGAACCCTTTACAATTATGTAATGCTCTTATTTGTCTTTTTGATATATATTTGTTTAAACTTTGTTTTCTTTTTCTGAAATTAAAGTCACTATCCTGTTTTCTGTTTCTTTTTTTAGTGTTTGCTTGGTTCATTTCTCTCCATCTCTATATTTTGAGACTATGAATGTCATTGCATGTGAGATGGGTCTCTTGAAGCAGCATACAGTTCAGTCTTGCATTGTTAGCCAACTTGCCAGTTTGTGCCTTTTAATTTGGGCATTTGTTCTGTTTACCTTCAAAGTTAATATCAATATTTGCAGATTTGATCCTGTCAATGTGTTTTTATCTGGTTATTATACATACTCGATTATGAAGTTGCTTTATATTGTCAATTGTCTATGCAGTTAAGGGTTTAAGTGTATTTATGTGGCATCCAGTAATGGTCTCTTCTGTTCATATTTAGCACTCACTTCAAGACAGGGCTGGTGGTAATAAATTCCCATAGCATTTGCTTGTCTAAAAAGGATCTTAGTTTTCATTTGCTTCTTAAAGCTTGGTTTGGCTGGATATGAAATTCTTGGTTGGAACTTACTTACTTTAAGAATGCTGAAACTAGGCCCCTAATCTATTCTGGCTTGTAGGGCTTGTGCTGAAAGATCCAGTGTTAGCCTGATGGGGTTCCCTTTGTAGGTGTCTAGACCTTTCTGTAGCCTAGTTTCCTTTACCTTTTCTTCTTTCATTTCATTTCTTTCATTTCAACCTTGGAGAATCTGATGACTATGTGTCTTGGGAATGGTCATTTCTCCGTGGGGTTCTCTGTATTTCCTGAATTTGAATGTTGGTCTCTCTAGTGAGGTTGGGGAAATTTTTATGGGTACTATCCTCAAATATGTTTTTTGAGTTACTTACTTTCTCTCCCCTTCTCTTTCAAGGAGGTCAATGAGTCATAGATTTGGCATCTTTACATAAAATTATATTGCCCAGAAGTTTTGTTCATTTATCTTCATTGTTTTTTTCTTTATTTTTGTCTGAATGACTTATTTCAGAAAGCCAGTCTTTGAGATCTGAGATCTTTTCCTCAGCTTGGTTGATTCTTCTGTTAATATTGGCAATTACATTATGAAATTCTTGAAGTTAATTTTTCAGTTCTATCAGATCAGTTTAAATTTTATTCTTAAAATGGCTATTTCATCTTTTAGCTCCTGTATCATTTTATTGTATTCCTTAGATTCTGTGAATTGGGTTTTCACTTTCTCCAGAATCTCAGTGATCTTCATTTCTATCCATATTCTAAATTCTATTTCTGTCATTTCAGCCATTTCGGTCTGATTAAGAACCACTGATGGGGAGTATTATGGTTGTTTAGAGGTAAGAGAGAATCAGCTTTTTTGAGTTGCTGGAGTTCTTGTCAGGATTCTTTTCCCATCTGTATGGGATAATGTTCCTTCAATATTTGAACTTACTCTCCTTTGGATGGAACTTTTTGCTTTTATCTTCTTTGATGCCTTTTGGGTTTAATTGTGGTATTAGTTGGGTTCAGTCAAATAGTTTTATTTTTGGGAGATTTTAGGGACCAAGGCTCAATTCAGCACTCTTGAGCTGTGTTCCCTAACCCTGAAGGACTTGAACGAGGCCCTTGACTTTTTTTTTCTGGTCCCTCAAGGTTAGGAACCTGTTGTCCTGGAGCAGCTGAGGTGTTTCTGGTCTGCTGACAACAACACTTTAATAGGTGGTGCCAGCCAAAGCACTTCATCATGGCAGTGACAATGGGAACTGTGCTTGCCTGCACATGCCAGCAGACATGGCAGTGCCATGGGGGGCTTGCATATCTGCTGGGGCAGAGCACCTCGTACCTATGTTTTTATAATTGTTGTATATTCCTGGTGAACTGACACTTTCATCAATATATAATGGCCTCTTTATCTCTTTTGAAATTTTTTGACTTAAAATCTATTATTTTTCTGATATAACTATGCCCACCCTGCTTTATTTTGTTAGCATTTCATGGAACATATTTTCCCATCTTTTCACTTTCAGCCTATGTGTGTTATTAAATATAACACAAATCTCTTCTAAACAGAATATAGGAGATGTTAACCTTTTATTAAAAATGTTTGGGACAGGAAGTGTTTTTAGATTTTGGATGTTTTGGGCTATAGAAATATTTGCATTTCTCTAACTTGTTAGGCATCCCCTAATTCAAAAATTCAGAATCCAAAACGTTGTAATGAGCATTACCTTTGAGCATCATATTGGCACTCAAAAGTGTTGGTATTTGTAGCATTAAAATTTTGGGTTTTTGCATTATGGATGCTTGATTTATAGTTATAACTTCAAAAAAAAATCTACTCAGCCACTTTGTGTCTTTTAATTGGGGATTTTAATCCATTTTGTTATACTAATTACTGATAGCAAAAGACTTGCTATTGCCATTTTTATTAATTTTTCATTGTCTCTGTTTTAGCTATTTGTCTCTCTTTTTCCTCTCCTATTGTATTCCTTTGTGCAAAGTTTTTTTGTGTGTGTAATTTTTCTTTTTTGTGATTTAGTTTTTGTGTGTGTGATTTTGTGTTTTGGTTTCTTTCTCATTTTCTCTTGTGTATGTTCTATTGATGTATCCTTTGTGCTTACCATGGGACATACATAACACACCTTATAGTTATAACAACCTATCTTTAGCAGATAACAAGTTCAATTGCATGCAGACAGTCTACGCTTTTGCTTCTCCCCCTACACTTTGTTCTATTGATGTCAGAAATTGCATTTTTACATTTTGTTTCCATTGACATATTTTTACAGTAACATTTATTTTTAAACTTTTGTTTTCTATCTTCTATAGCAGAATTGAAATTAGATTTGTTTACCACCATTATAGTATTACAGTATTCTCCATTTTTCTATATATTTACTTTTTACCAATGAGTTTTATACTTGTGTATGTTTTTGTGTTGCTGACTAAAATGCTTTTATTTCACCTTGAATTACTCTCCTTGGCATTTGCGGTAAGGCAATCTAGTTTTGGTGAACTCCTTCAAATATTCTTTGTTAGGGTAAGTATTTCTTCTATACTTTTTAAAGGATAATTTGCCCAATACAGTATTTTTTGGTTGGCAGTTTGTTTTTCACTTTCAGTACTTTGAATATATTATGCCTCTTTCTTCTGTTCTGAAATGTTTCTGCTGAGAAATCCACTTACAATCTGATTGTAGTTATTTTGTATGTGACAAGACATTTTTCTCTTGCTAATTAAAAAAGAAAAAACTGTCTTACTTTTGACAATTTGATTGTCTTAGTGTGGATTTCTTAGGATTCATTCAAGTTAGAATTTGTTGGCCTTCTTTAATATGTATGTATGTACATTTTCTTTCCCAGATTTGGGAAGTTTAGGATTACTATTTCTTTGAATAAGATTTTTTCTTTTTTTCTCTCATTTCTCTTTCTAGAACTTTCTTTTTTTTTGTTTACTTTTTTCTTTTTTTTTTTAAATGCATTTTAGGTTTTGGGGTACATGTAAAGAACATGCAAGATTGTTGCATAGGTACACACATGGCAGTGTGATGTGCTGCCTTCCTCCCCATCACCTATATCTGGCACTTCTCCCCATGCTATCTCTCCCCAACTCTCCACACCCTGCTGTCCCTCCCCTATTTCCCCCCCGACAGACCCCATTGTGTGATGCTCCCCTCCCTGTGTCCATGTGTTCTCATTGTTCAACACCCACCTATGAGTGAGAACATGTGGTGTTTGATTTTCTGTTCTTGTGTCAGTTTGCTGAGAATGATGGTTTCCAGGTTCATCCATGTCCCTACAAAGGACACGAACTCATCGTTTTTGATGGTTGCATAATGTTCCATGGTGTATATGTGCCACATTTTCCCTGTCCAGTCTGTCATTGATAGGCATTTGGATTGGTTCCAGGTCTTTGCTATTGTAAACAGTGCTGCAATGAACATTCATGTACATGTGTCCTTATAGTAGAATGATTTATAATCCTTTGGATATATACCCAGTAATGGGATTGCTGGGTCAAATGGAATTTCTATTTCTAGGTCCTTGAGGAATCACCACACTGTCTTCCACAATGGTTGAACTAATTTACACTCCCACCAACAGTGTAAAAGTATTCCTATTTCTCCACATCCTCTCCAGCATCTATTGTCTCCAGATTTTTTTAATGATCACCATTCTAACTGGTGTTAGGTGGTTACTAAATGTAGTTTTGATTTGCATTTCTCTAATGACCAGTGATGATGAGCATTTTTTCATATGTTTGTTGGTCTCATGTATGTCTTCTTTTGTAAAATGTCTGCTCACGTCCTTTGCCCACTTTTGAATGGGTTTGTTTGTTTTTTTCCTGTAAATTTGTTTTAGTTCTTTGTAGATTCTGGATATCAGCCCTTCGTCAGATGGGTAGATCACAAAAATTTTTTCCCATTCTGTTGGTTGTCAATTCACTCTAATGACTGTTTCTTTTGCCGTGCAGAAGCTGTGGAGTTTGATTAGGTCCCATTTGTCTATTTTGGCTTTTGTTGCCAATGCTTTTGGTGTTTTGGTCATGAAATCCTTGCCTACACTTATGTCCTGAATGGTTTTGCCTAGGTTTTCTTCTAGGGTTTTTATGGTGTTAGGTCTTATGTTTAAGTCTTTAATCCATCTGGAGTTAATTTTAGTGTAAGGTGTCAGGAAGGGGTCCAGTTTCTGCTTTCTGCACATGGCTAACCAGTTTTCCCAACACCATTTATTAAACAGGGACTCCTTTCCCCCATTGCTTGTTTTTGTCAGGTTTGTCAAAATCGGATGGTTGTAGATGTGTGGCGTTGCCTCTGAGGCCTCTGTTCTGTTCCATTGGTCTATATCTCTATTTTGGTACCAGTACCATGCTGTTTTGATTACTGTAGCCTTGTAGTATACTTTGAAGTCTGGTAGTGTGATGCCTCCGACTTTGTTCTTTTTGCTTAGAATTGACTTCACTATGCGGACTCTCTTTGGGTTCCATATGAAGTTAAAGGTGGTTTTTTCCAGTTCTGTGAAGAAGGTCATTGGTAGTTTGATGGGGATAGTGTTGAATCTGTAAATTACTTTGGGCAGTATGGCCATTTCTTTTTCCTCCAGTGTGGCAGTATTTTGTAAATAATAATAGCATTTTGTGCATTTATGTTTAATGTAATTAATGATACATTTGAGTTTTAAATCTATATCTTATGTTGTGCTTTTAATGTCTTATCTATTCTACTTTCTTTTTCTCTTTAGATGCTTCATTTTTAATGTATTCATTAATTATTATTATTGTTTACTTCCCCCCTGCTTTCAGTTTGGAAGTCATAAAAACTTCATTTAGTTACTTTAAAATGTGTTATATATATCTTTTACAAGAAAAACAAACCCTACCAGAAAGTGGGAAAGATAGGAACAGACACTTCTCAAAAGAAGATGTTTATACGGCTAAAAAACATATAAAGAAGGTCAACATCACTGAGCATCAGAGAAATGCAAATCAAAACCACACTGAGACACCATCTCATGCCAGTCACAATTGAGATTATTAAAAAGTCAAGAAATAATAGATACTGGAGAGGCAGTGGAGAAATAGGAACACTTTTACAGTGTTGGTGGGAATGTAAATTAGATCAACCATTGTGAAAGACAGTGTGGCAATTCCTCAAAGATCTAGAACCAGAAATACCATTTGACCAAGCAATCCCATTACTGGGTATATACCCAAAGGAATATAAATCATTCTATTATAAAGTTACATGCACGTTTATGTTCATTGTGGCACTATTCACAATAGCAAAGACATGGAATCAACCTAAATACCCATCAATAATAGACAAGATAAAGAAAATGTGGTACATGTACAACATGGAATACTATGCAATCATAAAAAATGAGATCATTTCTTTAGCAGGGATATGGATGAAGCTGGAAGCCATCATCCTCAGCAAACTAACACAGGGACAGTAAACCAAACACTGCATCTTCTCACTCATAAGTGAGACTTAAACATTAAGAACACATGAACACAGAGAGGGGGAACAACACATAACAGGGCATGTTTGGGGGTGGGGGCTGGGGGGGTGATGCGGGGTGTGGGGGAGGGAACTTAGAGGATGGGTCAATAGGTGCGGCAAACCACCATGGAACACATACACCTATGTAACAAACATGCATGTTCTGCACTGTTTTTTTTTAATAGAAAATATAAAGCAAAATAATGCATTATATATGTCTTTAAATTATGAAAACTAAATGATAATATATACTTTATCCTTATTCAGGACAATTAAAGACCTTATAACACTTTAACCCTATTTTTCATCTATTCCTCACTCTCATGGTGGGTACTATATTTTAATCCTTCCTCTCCTTTCCCCTCTTTCTCTTCTTTCATTTTTACCTTCTCTCTCTTCCTCTCTCCACATATACATATCTTAGTACAATATATCATTTTCTTATACATTGAGTATTAAACATAGATTTTCCTACACATTTGAGATTTTGTAGCTCATTTCATTTTTCCCATATCTGTGACTGTTTAAGATTTTATTTTATTTCTATCAGATAAAACTCTAGTATTCCCTTTAGCATATGGTTTCTTGTGGTGAACTTTCTCAGTCATTGCCTTAAATTGTCATTATCTTGTCTGTATTCTTGAAGTATATTTTCATTGAGTGGGTTGTCAGTTATTTTCTAACAGTACATTTTGGATATTGTTCCCTTGTCTTTGTCTTTCACTGAAGCTATTAAGAAATTAGATGTTGAGAGATAGCATGGGGAGAAATGCCAGATATAGGTGATGGGGAGGAAGGCAGCACATCACACTGCCATGTGTGTACCTATGCAACAATCTTGCATGTTCTTCACATGTATCCCAAAACCTAAAATGCAATAAAAAATTTAAAAGAAAAAAAAGGCAAAACAACAACAACAACAAAAAGAAATTAGATGTCTTCTTAACTGTTGTTTCTTTGAAGGTAAACTGTCTTATATTCTGACATATATATATATATATATATATATATATATATATATATACTTGTTTTTTTCATAGATTTTTTTTGTGGTATGTGGATTTCTTTTTATTTTTTTCCACGGAATTTTTTGGAGGTATTGAAATTATAAACTACCAGCAATCATTTTGTCTAGCATTGACTATATCTATTTTTTCCCTTCCCTCCCCATGGGACTCTGACTAAGTGTATCAGATTGTATTTTTAATGTCTCATTGTCTCTTTCATAGTTTTTAACACAATGTCTCTTAAGAATTCATTTTGCATACTTTTCTTCTGACTTTTTCTCCAGTTCACTAAGCTTATATTCAGCTGTGTATAATTTATTTTGTAGCCCAATCATTCAGTCCTTAATTTGACATAGTATTTCTCAAGTCCAGAATTTTAGTTTGTATTTCTTTACATTTGTTCTGTTTCACTTTCCTGCTAAAAGTTTCAAGCTTGATGGTTATCTCCTTGAATAAAATATGCATTGTTGTTTTACAGTCTGTGTTCATAATAGCAATATGTGAAATCCTTATGTGCCTCCTTTATTTCTGCTTTTTTTTTCTTCTGTTTCTAGCAAAATGAGGTCTTTTGTTTGTGTCTAACTGTCTCTAAATGTGTTCTGCACATTAATTGCATTTTGTGCAAATAATTTGAAGCCTGGGATGATTATATATTTCTCCAAAGATGATGTCAGTATGCTTTTGTTAGGTTCCTGGGGACACTAGCAAATCAGCAAGCTCAAGGTTTATTATTTTCTGGGCTTCAAATTCAGGTTGCAATTTTGTGAAAGTTAGTTTCCATCTGCCTTGCCCTTGCACCTAGTGTTTAACCCTTTACCTCTTTAGTCCAAATGAAAGGAAAGTATATTGAGCCTCCATCTTTTGCGGACTCTTCACTTTGAATTTTTTTCTGCCTAATGTTGGGAGACAACTAAATACTCGGTTCAGTTTTTCAGCTGCTTATTCTAGATTTGTAAATACCTCAAGGGTAAAAGTGGCTTTGGTTCTGTTCCCTTGCCATATCTCAAAGCAGGAATTTCTCATTATCATTCAATCTTTTTTTCTATGATTTTGAAAACATTGAAAAAATATTTTCTAGCTTTTTCCATTGTGATAATCAATAGCCAGAGAAAATTAAATTAAATTAACTTGTCTGCCTTGATAAAAAGCACACATCTTCAGAAGATTTTATTTTTATCTTTTTCCTGCTTCTTGACTGTGCTATGGAATGTGAGTCTTAGTAACAAATTGACATTCAGAAACATATGTTTTTTAAAAATAACCATTTTTGCTTCCTAATGTGAACACTTTAATATTAGACACTATACTTTGTATTCTTAGCATGTGGCACAGAACTGACATTCAATGAATATTTGATAAATGAATGAATCAATTAACTAAAAACAACATAGCAAGTATGTTTCAAATAATGAACATCTTACTACTATTATCCCATCATATTTTACTTTGTGTTTGGCCTGATATGACTCTAGATAGCTGTGACTAAAAATGATATAAAAGATATTAGAGTGATTCTGAAGTGGAAACTAGTATCCACTAGAATCTTCTAAGCCTGTAATAATAAAATCTTTTGGATATAAATGAAATTCTATTTCAGGTTTCTACATTAGTAATAGAAGTTTGGTTTAGAAACATACTTTCTTCATACTATTTCATATATCTGGTCATTAAATGAAAGAAATTATTATTTTCTCATTCATGGCAACTATCTTTCCCAGGTGATTTTGGTTGTTGCAGTGTTGTAAGAATTATATTCAACTATGCTTAATGTAGGAAATGGAATAATCATTTCAGAAAATACAGCGGATGCTATATATAGTAATTGTGGTAATGTTTTGGAGAATATATTGGGGTGAAGATAAGAGTAGTAAGAACTCCTAAAATGTCTAAATGTATTTGTTTACTGTTATAACATTTTTGAAATGAGTTATTCAAAAGAACAGATGAATAAAACAGCACCTAGTGATTAATAATTGAAGAGAATCTGTTATGTGATATGCATTTATAAACCATGTTAATATTTAGTATAGTTTATAGCTAACAATACATACTCAATTGCATTATTTCTTTTAAAATACAATAGCTTTTATGCTTCTCTTTATGTGCTTCTGGGAAAAGGGATTAGTTTTCCCATGTAGGGATAGAGGAAGAATAAAATGCAATTATAGGTCCAAGTAGGTTAGGCCCAGGTAAAGATTCCGTGACACCTCAAAAGGACAACATAAGGTCATTGAGGAACTCTTGAAGCTATAGAGTAGTGAATGCCAGAAAGGAGAGGAGTAATGAAAAGAAGTATTAACTAAATAATTAACACCTAGAACAGTAGAAGGCTTATCTTAAAAAATACAAGGATAAATAACAACTCAATTTCTGCGCTCAGGCCATTCATCTTCTATGAGGGAAATGAACAAGAACTATATTCAAATATTAGCAACCAGGACTGCACAGGCACTGATGGATTAAAATAAACAAAAGCCTTAGTCATGGCAGAGTTCTCAAGGCTCCCTGTTGTTTCAGATATTAATTGTTTAGTTGCTTGGTCATTGGAGGCTTTCTTTGTAGCGGTGCCCTAGAAGTGCTAGGAGGCACATGAGGTGATATTTAGGACATTGGATATTTACCAACTTGTACAGCTTTATTTTATTTTGACTCTATTTATTTAGAGACAAGGTCTTCCTGTGTTGCCCAGGCTGGGTCAAACTCTTGGGCTTAAGAAATTCTCCTGCCTCAGCCACCCAAATAGCTGTGACAACAGGCATGTCACCACCACACCCAGCTAGAAGTATTTTATTTTATTTTATTTTTTTGAGACAGGTTCTTACTCTGTCACCCAGGCTGAAGTTCAGTGGCATGATCACAACTCACTGCAGCCTCAGGTGATTATCTTACCTCAGCCTCCCAAGTAGCTGGGACTACACGCATGCACAACCTGCCTGGCTAATCTTCTGTATTTTTTTTGTATAGATGGGGTTTTGCCATGTTACCCAAGCTGGTCTCAAGTCTTAGGCTGAAGCAATTTGCCTCTCTCTGCCTCCCAATGTATTTAAGATTACAGGCATAAGCCACCACACCCGACCATATTTTAGTATTATAACAACTATTAGGATTATATTAGGGCTTAATAAGCTCTGGATTCAAGACATGCAAAGAATGACAAAACATAATAGAGGTTTGTATAAGTGTAAAGTATTGAGCTCCATCTAGTGTTAGACCTCACAGTGGAAGTAACACTAACTGAACCTTGGAAGTATCAATAAAAGTTAGTACAAGAAGGTAGTGGAGTAAGATCATCCTCTAATTACTCTGCTCAATTTGCAGATCAGATGAAAGTAGGTAGGTGACAGATAATGGTGTTAGGGAAGTAGGTAGGATAATTGAATTGCTCAAAGTCACACATCCAGTAAAGTAGAAGAGTGAATATTTAAAACCTATCTCTGTCTAGCTTCAAAGATAATACTTTTTCCACTATACTTGCATTTTATTATGCTTTTTTTTTGAGGGGGAATACTTTTTAAAATAAAGTTTTATACAGAATGTATACAAATTTTAAGATTTATTATGCTTTGTTGCGCCAAAAGTAGGAGCTATAGTTGACAGCCCCCTAGGTACCTCTCAGGTAAAATCCAGTGCTCTACCTGTACTTTTCTTCTCTCCCTCTCTCCCCACATCCTGCACATTGCATGGGTAAAGATTTATGGGAACCCAGGAGAGAGTGGCTAATTCATTTGGTAGAAGTCAGAAGAGGATTCATAATGGAGGTGACATTCTACCTGGGCCTTGAATTAGTGAGAAACAGACATCCATCAACCAAAGAAGAGAGGAGAGGGAGTGCAAAAGGGATGGAAGAAGGAAATGATGATTCTAGAAGAGTAGTTTTGGCCTGCTTTTCCTTAAAAAAACTTGGGCATTAACCTAGAAGCAATAGGGAGTTGTTGAAATATTTTTAGCAGGAGAGTGCTTCAAGAAAAATATCTTTTGAAAAAATATTTCTGACAGCAGTGTGCAGAATGCCATGAAGGATCAGAATGGCCAGATGAATGTAAGTCATCTAGGGAGCAATTGCTTCAGCAAGAGATGAGGTGAATCTGAACTTAATGCCCCTTAGGAGAAGATGACTCTCCCTTCTGAATTGTTGGGAGGTAATGGAAATGATTCATTGTTATCTAATTATTCAGTGTTCATGTAAGGATATTTTAGTTCTAAGCAAAATAGATCACTTGATGGGGTTTATTACAAGGTAAAATTAACCTTGATTTTATACGTTGTTTGATAATTTGGCATTCTGTTCCTAATTGCCTTTGCAAATATTATTCATAAACTTTAAAACACACCTAGTTGTTTCATATTTTTTTTTTTTTAGTTTTGAAATGAGCTTCTCAGAAACAACAGTTCAGCAAAATGATACAGGAATCCACGACCCACACCCTTTGTATACTGTCAGTGAGCGTTCCAAGATATGACTGGATACAACATGCGTAGATTTTGATGTGCCAAAGCACTCTCTGAGACTTGTTTGTTTCCCATAGAGCAGGGCATGTAATCTGAAGGATAGTGAGAAATGCATAAAGATATATTATTTAATTACATAAATAAAATAATCTAATTTGTATATTACACATCATTTCTTGGCCTTTTGGCTAAGATCAAGTGTAATTTATATATTATATATGCTATATATTGTATGTATTATTTTCTTTTAAATCCATTTTAACTACTGCTATTTCAGTTTATTACATAGCGTATATTGCCAGAATTTTCTACTTGGTTAAACTATATGCTTATAATTATTTGGGGAATTTAGACATTTTTATTTATGTCAAAGAGGCTTCATGCAGAAGGAAGACATCATGTGTGAACACTTTCTGGTTTTTCTGATGAATGTGGTTTGAAAATATTCAACCACAGAGAAGTTTGTACCTGAGAAATTAGGGTAAAAACCCATGAATTGTTCCTTTACTTCAAGTTGAGTTGTAAAGAATACAGAAGAAATTTAAATATTTTTCCAGTAGGACTGATTTGGTGAGGATCATTCCACTTAAAACTTAATCTGTCCAAGGTAGTGTTATGTGACTGAAGCATATAACAGTGCTGTATGTGGAAACAAAAGAAAGTTCTAGCAAAGAGCCCTTAATAATTTAAGAATGTGCTCTTGGCATCTTGTGGTGTAAGGTTTGACTATCTACAGCCTTTGACCTGAAGATAATGGTGTAATTTCTTTCCTCTTCACCTTTCCACATCTCATTATACTCTACTTGGGTTGTACCAACCTATTTAGTTATCATTTCTTATTTTTTCCGTCTTCCCCTTTAATGCAAAATACCTCAATTTTGAAGACCATTTTTGGGGAGGGATAGCGTTTTCATGCCTCACTTACATACTTATGAATACTCATGCTATCAGTTCATTATGTTATGTTATGTTATGTTATTTATTGTTTTGAGACAAGGTCTGACTCTGTCATCCAGGCTGGAATGTGGTGGTGCAATCATAATTCACTGCAGCCTTGAACTCCTGCACTCAAGCAATTCCCCTGCATCATCTTCCCAGTAGCTAGGACTATAAGACTACACCCAGCTAACTTAAATAAATGATTTCAATAGTTTGGGGCAACAGGTAGTTTTTGGTTATGTGGATAAGTTCTTTAGTGGTGATTTCTAAGATTGTTGCATCCATCACCTGAGCAGTGTACACTGTACCCGCTGTGTAGTCTTCTATCCCTCAACCCTCTCTCAACCTTCCCCTCAGGTCCCCAAAGTTCATTTTATCATTCTCAAACCTTTGCATTCTCATAGCTTAGCTACCACTTACAAGTGATAACATACAATACTTAGTTTAATATTCCTAGTTACTTCGCTGATAATAATGGTTTCCAACACCATCCATGTTGCTACAAATGCCATTATTCCCTTTCTTTATATGGTTGAGTAGTATCCATGGTGTGTGTGTTTGTGTGTGTGTGTATGTGTGTGTGTGTGCATCACATTTTCTTTATCCACTCATTGGTTAATGGGCATTTAGGTTGGTTCGTATTTTTGCAATTGTGAATTGAGCTGCTGTAAACATGCATATGTGAGTGTCTTTTTCGTATAATGATTTATTTTCCTTTGGATAGATACCCAGTAGTGGGGTTGCTGAATCAAAAGGCATTTCTACTTTTAGTTCTTTAAAGAAACTCCATACTGTTTTTCATAGTGGTTTTACTAGCTTACATTCCCTCCAGCAGTGTGAAAGTGTTTCCTTTTCACCGTATCCACACCTAAATATATTATTTTTTTGATGCAACAATGCTTGCAGAAGTACAGTTGTATCTCATTGTGGTTCAAATTTGCATTTTCCTGATAGTTAGTGATGTTGAGCATTTCTTATATGTTTCTTAGCCATTTGTAGATCTTCTTTTGAGAATTGTATATTCATGTCCCTTGCCCACTTTTTTATGGGGTTATATGTTTTTCTTACTGATTTGTTTGAATTTTTTGTAGATTCTGGATGTTAATCTGTTGCATGCATAGTTTGTGCTGTGAGTTGTCTATTTACTCTGCTGATTGTTATTATTATTTTGCTTTTGCAAAAGATTTTTAATTTAATTAGGTCCCATTTATTTTTGTTTTTATTGCATTTGCTTTTACATTCATAATCATTAATTCCTTGCCTAGACCAATGTCTAGAAGAGTTTTTTGATATTATCTTCTAGCATTTTTATGGTTTCAGGTATTAGATTTAAGTCTTTGATTCATCTTGAGTTGATTTTTGTATAAGGTAAGAGATAAGGATCCAGTTTCACTCTTCTACATGTGGCTTGTCAATTATACCAGCACCATTTGTTAAATCGGGTGTCCTTTTATGGAGTATGATTATGTTGCCCAGTCTAATCTCAAACTCCTGGCCTCAAGTAATCCTCCTGCTTCAGTCTCCCAAAGTGCTGGGATGACAGATGTGAGCCACCATGCTAGGTCCATTATTTGATTTTTATGCTAGTGATAGAATAGGCAATTTGCTAGGTAAGCCTTTCATCTTCCATCGAGCTTTCACTACTTTCCCACCCTCTATGCTTTTTCCTTTTTCTCCATTTTCCCCCTTCTTCGATATTTATTTTCTCTTTTTGGTTCAAGGAAGCAGGAAGTTGGTGGTGAGGTGAGGGAGAGTGGTGTAGAAGTAGGCAAACCCAATTTATTTTCTCCATTTCAAGCCCTCATCTATATGGTATTGACCCAAGTGGTTGAGATGAAAAGATGTGCAATTAAATCTATTCCTGTTCATTAATGGCATCCCAGAGTTGGCTGTTATTGGCTCATAAGAGCTGAGTTAAATTTTCAAGAAACTTTTGAGCCAGATGTTAAACAGTACCATCAATAAAGATAAATAATGTAAACTTACAACTAAATAAATTCTAAAAAAACAAATATAACAAGTAGTTATTTCTTCTTAACTATTTTGCTACATTTTACTATTATCTATGCTCTTGAGGTTATTTACACCTATTGTATTTACATAATGAAAATTATATTTACATAATAGAAATACTTTATAATGAGAATATTTCATAATGGTAATACTTTATAATGATATGCCACTGTACAACTCTTTCCAAGTATTTGCACTAAGGAAATAAGCAAGAACTAAAAATCAGGATTTGATTTATTATTTTCTTGATTCTTTAACCTAGGAGTCTGCAAACTTCAGTTCACAAGCCAAATCTAGCCTGTCCATCTGATTTAGTAAATAAAATTTGACTGGTTCCAGTTGCAGTGCTGCAACAGTAGAGTTGAGTAGTTGAAACAGAGGCTGTATGGATTGTAGCATGTTTGTAGCTGCAATATTGCTGAGTAGCTCCCCCCCAGAAAACTGTTGTTTTAATGTTTGAAAACTATAAGCTAACTCAGAAAGTAAGTCATTTAAGTCGTGATAAATGAGTGAAGTTCTTTCACGTGTTTTTTGTTTCATTTTCAACTTTCTCATTAACATAAACAAAAATACTATCCAAGATTCATGCTTGAATTACACTTGCTCATCACTTGGAACCATAATTTGACTACGGATCAAAATAATGTTGGCAAAAATCAACCAGTGTTTTCTGAGAAGCAACCAGTTATATGGAGTTTACATAAATAATATTGTGTATTTTATTATTGTTTGTAAATTATTTGCTACAAGTCCTTAATGTCAGAAAAATCTATAATTTGCATATATGTATAATTAATATATTCATACATCTTAAAGAGAACTGGTTGATAAATATTTACCTGCATGACATAGTATAGTAAAATAGTTACTACATACTGGATGTATTGAGAAAAAATTGTAAATAAAGTACAAATTAATACTTCATTTATTTGGACTAGTTTTAAATATAGCTGGATTATAAACTCCTAGGATAGAGATAATTTATTCCTTTGGTCTTAAAGCATCTAGCACAGTGCTGAACAAATGGTAGCCACTCAACTAATATCTTTCAACCGTAAATAATGATTCTCACTTAAAAGGAAACCTTTGCTTTATATTTGTATAAAACAAATTCCAAAAATATCTATTTTGATCTTCCCAAGAAACTTTTAAGGACATATGGCAGAAGTTTTTAGCTCAATTGGACCAGTTAGAAAACTGAGACCCAAAATCATTAAATATGTGTGTGTGTGTGTGTGTTTGTGTGTAGTTACATATGTATGTTTAGTTAACTTTTGAACAACTCATGTTTCAACTGTGCAAGCCCATTTACACATGGAGCAACTTATATGTGGACTTTTTTTCGACCAAACAGATATCAACAATTACAGAATTCCGAGTGAGGCATAACTCCCATATAGAGAAGGGCCACCTCACAGGTCCAACTACAGGACTTCAGTATGCATGGATTTGGGTACACGCAGGAGTCCTGGAACCAAGGGATGAGCGTATGTGATCTTGGTACTCAAAGTGTTTATTGGATGAGAAGTCATTCATCACTTGTTATAAATGCAGTATTCCAAGTACATCAAAGGCCTACTGCTCAGAAACTTCATGTTAACAAATTTCCCCAGTGAGTCCTATGGACATAAAGCTAGTCCAGGAAGTTCTGGGAAGAGTGTTGTTGCATACTGACTCCTAATACACTATGCTTTTATTTTTCAAAAAATGAGAAACTAAGACAATATTTTCTTGGATCCAAGAAATAACAGAAGAAAATAACATTTATTTATTCCAATGCTTTTTTTCCCCTTTTAGCTATGTTACTTGATTTTATTATCTCGAATTTTTCCTGAGGCAGAAAGGGTGAGCATTGTCATGTCTTTATTAATGGTGAGTTAACAAAGGTACAAACAATTGATTATTGATTTAATCAAGTTTAAACAGTGTGTTTATGACAGACTGGTCAGGTTAGCTTTCTATATATCAGTTTGCTTTTCTATCAAGGTCAGTGAATGAAGATGGGCAGTGGCAGTTATCTGATAAATTCAGATTTCTCATAATATTTATCTGGGTATTTCAGGCTCCCAAAAAACCTACCAGCTACCATTCCACAAAATTTATGAAAAAATTAGCAAAATTAATGTTTAACCTGCAAGTGTTCAGTAATTTTGCATAAGTCTAGTGTCTGCTTATTTAGGTATATCTGTATGATGGTTTTTAATGTCTAAAATTTCTAATTGTAAACAATGCTCAATTCTCAACAATAAATAACTAAAATAATGGCAAAAGTTATCTTAATTTGAGTTAAAAATAAATTAAATGAATTTTTCATGCAAAGTAAAATCTCTAATTCTTTTTAAAATAACTTACATTGTAGTCCACTGAAGAAATGGCATCAGTGGATAATTTAAAAAGTGTCTTATAGTCATGTTAAGAGCAATGTAACTAAGTAGACAGCAATATTTCCATCTACTGCTCCATATTAATCTACTGTACATACTATTTTATGAACCTGAATATAATACATGAAATCCAAAACATACTGGCTTTCTTATATGATAAATGTTCTACTTCTTCCAAGTTTTACTTCCTGTTCCTCCAACCCCAAAAACCTACACAGAGGTATTTGCATACAGACTCCATTAATCCTGCATTTCCTAGATAGTATCTGAGCCATAGTGAGTTTCCACATAAATTAATTTGTCTTGACAATAGGCCTAAAGATTGGAGTCCAGGGATCACTTGGCAAATTCTCTTTAAACCAAGCATGATAATAAACAGAAAACTGATAATGACATTTCTAAAAGACCACACAGAGGAAGAACCTAGAAAAGACCTGCTGTGTGTATATCTGTGAATACTTTCATTAAACTAGCTTTCAGAAGCTTCATGCTTACTGGGATTCTTGCATAATAATTTCTAAATGTTTTCATATTACATAATTCAGCAGATACTACAAATTTACATTTCCTACCAATGATTTAAGTATAAATAATCATCAGTAATGAGAGCCCATTATTGCTATTGAAAAGTTATTAATTTATTTTTATTATTTGAATATTCAAGAACAATTTTTAGCAATCTATTGAATTAAAATTCACAATCTGCTTATTCTTATCAAAAAGTTGTAAGGTAAAATTTAATGTATGCAAATAATGATTTGCAAATCATTTAGTGGTAGTAGTTTAGTACTGTGGTAGTAGTTAAGTATTAGGGTAGTAACAGTAATATTTTACATGTTTATTACACAATTTTCCATTCAAATTTGATTTTCTTTAAATAATGTTTACTGAACAATTTATTTAATACTGGGTAAGAATAGAGAGCTTAAGTGGTACTAATATTATAATTTTATTCTTACACTGCTTGTCTTATGGTAAGCTATTAAATAAGTGTTATTTATCTTAGGATTTATATTTGTGCTATATTTATACTACATGTATTGTAAGGCATTTCCGCTAATTCCTGTTCCTGTTCTTTTAATGGCTAACCCTCCCTGTAAATGAAATGAAAGGAACATAGTCAAATTGGTAACTGGAAATATTGGAAATTTGTAGCTTGCCAATATATGTATAAAAAATTGACATCTTTGTTTATTAGTGACCTCTATGGTCTTTTTCAGTCACATGATTCTCTTTATATGTGTGATAAAGCCTACCAAGGAATTTCTGCTTCTTCACCCTGAAGACATATATTAGAGTAAGTAATGAAATGTGAGCGACATGGTGGTATTGTTTAAAACACAAGAAGATGATTTTAAAGTAAAGCCTAATTTTTATTTCAGTGACCAGGGATGTAATCTGAGTTAGCCTTTCGATGTACATGAAGGGAAATGTGAATGTACTATGAGAAGCAAAATAGAGTGTTTGACAAGCATAACAATGTACCTAATTGCTTAAGTCATATATGATCATCTCTACAATCTCAGAGTTTTTTTTAGATGAATTTTGGTGCAGCTCTTTAACACCATCATTTTAACCCCCTCAAAAATGCATTATCCTTCCTCACACAAATTTCCCAAGTAAAACATAGATGTGCTTAAAACAAATGGATTGGTTGTAATCTGCAAACCCTAGTGAAAAGACAGACTAAATTAACCTACTCAATGTTCCAATGCACAGCAGCAACTCAAGAGGAAGGGTAATGCTGTGGGAGTTGCTATACTACTACGCAGAGTGGGCGGCAGTTTGTCAGTACCTCCATATTTAAGGGTTTGGAAAGGCTGTCTCTGGCATTTGAGATGCATAATATATATGCTTAAATAAAAATTTCTGTCTACACATTTCCAGTATAAACATTTTTTACATAGTGGAAGATAATCAGTTATCTCCCAAATTTTAAATTTCAGCTTAATATATCTGCCTATAGGAAAACAATACTATATTAATAATGTCCATTGATAAAGTATATGAAAAAATTAATATATCTCAACTGATTTACCTTCAGCAAATCATTGAACTAGTGCTGTTCATCTTCATGATTTTATATTCCTTTTGTATAGGGAAAAATTAAAACTAGTTTCTCTGCTTTCTAACCATTTTTTCTATCTTTTTATACCAAATTAAATTGGACTGCCATTTCTTTTAATACATAATTCTGAAACATACCAAGATCACATAATGTAAATTCTGTTGTATATAATCAACTTGTGCATTTAATCACACAGTATATTAGCTGATGGTCTTATGAGAGCAATAATAAACTATTGAATATATATATTTTTTCCATTTGAATAAAAGCCCATGCAATTCTAACCTAGTGTCCTAAAGGCTGATTTCCCTGAGGAGTCATTATTATGCTGCTCACATTGTCATTCACCTACATTGTTGAACTTGCTATCAAATAACCTGAAAAACAGTACAAGTTATTATATGTCATAGGGCAGATTTATGATAAACTAAGTTTGAAACAAAATAATGAATTCTGGACATTTATCGTGTCTCTAATAACATGGCTACTAATTTCATCAGATTTAATTTAAAGTCAGGAAGTTACATTTCCTCTTTTTATATCATATAGATATTCCTCACACATCCCCTAGTTGAATATGGCTTATGACTATATGCATTTCACTATCAAAAGTAACAATTAAAAAACATTTTTAAGCAGCCAAACTAGTTACCAGAGATTATTGTGACTTTCTATGCAGATTAAACTACAGAAGACCTTTCAGTCTGTAAAAATTAAAGTAACAAACCGTCTTCTAACATGCTCCAGAGACAGTAAATCTCTGAAAAAGATGAGAGATATTTTAAATTATTGGACAATGTTAATGCTGCACATTATGGAAACATACACGACAGTAGTATAATACTCAACAAATCACTAGGTAAACAGAGACAGTGATTTTATAACATTTTTGGTGGTTGAGATCGTTATGGTTGTTATGGGAGTAGGGTGCAAAAATCAGGTGAGCCCTCATAGTACCTGGTTTTAATTACATATTGCCAAAAGAGTCACAGAAGAGATAGAACAATCAGTCTTGAATTGCTGATGCTACCCCTCCCCCATCCCCTGGCAGTGGCTGCATGATGCCAAGAGCATCTCTGGGCTCTGGAAGAGGGAGAGCATAGCAATCATTAGTCAGTGAATTAAGTACTGTCCTGTTAGAGCAGAAAAGGAAACTCGACAAAACTTAATTGACACCCATCATCGGAGGGAGCATTTCAACCAGCCCTAGCCATAGGGGAGTCACTGATACCAGCCATCTAAACTTGAGTTCTTGCAAACCTCACCACTGAGGTATAAACTGCTCTGAATCTCTAAGTAAGCTTCAAAAGCAGTCTGGGCTACAAGAAGTTAAATTCTTAGACGAGTCCTAGGGCTGAACTGGGCCCAGAGACAGTGGAAGGGGGAAGCATCCTACCTACTGAGACACCAGCTGGGACAGCTAAGGGAGTGTTGGCATCACCCTTCTTCTCAACCCTAGGCTGCACAGCTTGCACCTTCAATAAAGACCTCTTCCTTCCACTTGAGGAGAGGAGAGGAAAGAGTGGGGGGAGGACTTTGTCTTGGATCTTGGATATCAGCTCACTCACAGCAGGGCAAGGCACTGGTCAGAGTCATGAGGCCCTCATTCCAGGCCCTAGCACCTGGCTGACATTTTTAGACACACGATCAGCCAGAAGGGAACCTGCTGCCTTGAAGGGAAGGACCCAGTCCTGGAAGAATTTGTCACCTGCTAACTGGAGAGGCCTGGGGTCCTGAATAGCCAGCCACAATACCCAGGTACTATGTCAAGGGCTTTGGGTGAGATTCTGAGGCTTGCTGGCTTCAGGTACCAGGATGGACACAGGGAGATAGAGCATCAAGTGGGCTCTTGGGGTCCCTGATTCCAGGCCTTGACTCTTGGATGGCACTTTGGAACTTTCTCTGGGCAAAGGGGGAGCCCACTGCCCTAAAGCATGAATCCCAGGCAAGGTAAAATTCACCACAAGGTGACTTAAGAGCCCTTGGACCTTAAGGAAACACTGGCAATAGTCCGGGAGTACTCTGTGACCTGTGGTGGCAGTGGCTCTGTGGTAAAGTACCTTTGAAAAGGGGAGGGAAGAATGGGAAGGTCTGTATCTTATAGTTTGAGTGCCAGCTCAGATGCAGTGCAATAGAACACAAGGTAGAATTCTAAGGTTGTTGACTTTAGTTCCTGATACCTGTGTGGTACCTCTGGACACAGCTGGGACCTGAGGGAACTAGTCGACCTGAATGGAAGGATACAAGCCTGGTTGGATTAGCTACCTGCTGATTGTAGAGTCCTAGGGCCTTAAGTAAAAAGGTGGTAGACAGGGAGTGGTTACAGCAGGCCTTGATTGGGACCCACAGTTGTGCTAGCTTCAGATCTGACCCAGTGCAGTCATAGTGGTGGTGGCACCAGGGGGTGCTTGTGTCACTTGACTCTCAGCTTTAGATGTCTCAGAATAGAGAGAGCAAGACTCCCTTTGCGTGGAAGAAAGTAAGGGAAAAGAGAAAGAATCTCAGCCTGGTAATCCAGAGAGTTCTCCACAATTATGTCCATGACCATAAAGGCAGTACTTCTGCAAGCCTAAAAGAACCACAATGTTACTGGGCTTTGGATGCCCTCAAAGCAGATACAGCTTAGATTACAACATCCATATCCTGTTAGATATCTGGAAAGCCTTTCCAAGAAGGACAGGTACAGATTAGCCCAGAGAGTGAAGACTACAATACTTACTTCTTCAATGCCCAGGCACTGAAAAACATCTACTAACATCAACACTATCCAGGAAAACATGACCTCACCAAATGAATTAAACAAAGCAGCAGGGATCAATCCTGGAGAAAAAGAGCTATGTGACCTTTCAGAGAGAGAATTCAAAATGGTTGTGTTGAAGAAATTCAAATAAATCCAAGGTAATGCATAAAAGACATTCCAAATTTTATCAAATAATTTTAACAAAGAGATTTAAAAAACTCAAACAAAAATTCTGGAGCTGACAAATGAAACTGGCATATTAAAGAATGCATCATTGTCTTTCAATAGCAGAATTGATGAAGCAGAAAAAAATCAGCTTGAAGAGAGACTATTTGAAAACACACAGTCAGAGGAGACAAAAGTAAAAGGAATAAAACACAATGAAGCATTCCTGCTGGAACTAGAAAATAGCCTCAAAAGGGCAATTCTAATGGTTATTGGACCTAATGAGGAGGTAGAGAGAGAAATAGGGGGTAGAAAGTGTATTCAAAAACATAAAAACAGAGAACTTCCCAAATTGAAAAAATGATATCAACTTTTAAGTACAAGAAGGTTTCAGAATACCAAGCAGATTCAACCCAAAGAAGACTACTTCAAGGTGTTTAATGATCAAATTCCAAAAAATTAAGCAGGAAGAAAGGATCCTAAAAGCAGCAAAATAAAATAAATAAATAAGATACAATGGGGCTCCAATACATAGTGGCAATAAATTTTTTTCGGTGGAAAACTTATAGACCAGGAGAGCATGGCATCACATATTTATATTGCTGAAGAGAAAAGATATCATAGAATGGTGTATGCAGTGAAAATATCCTTCAATCATGAAGGAAAAATACTTTCCCAGACAAACAAAAGCTGAAGAATTTATCATCACAAGGCTTTTCCTACAATAAATGCTTAAGGGAGCTCCTCAGTCAGAAAGAAAATGGTGTTAATAAACAATACGCAATTACCTGAACATACAAAACTTACTAGTAATAATAAGTACACAAAAACAAATTATTGTAATACTATAACTGTGCTTTGTAAGCTACTCTTATCCTAAGCAGAAAGACTAAACAATTAGAAAATCCAAAATAGCAACCACAAATCTTTGCAAGATGTAGGCCATACCATAAAATATAAATAGAAAAAAAAAAAAGTTAATAAATAGGGGGGATGAAGTTGAGGCTTAGAGTGTTTATTAGTTTTTTTTTTTTTGGCTCATTTGTTGGTTTGTTTATAAAACTGTGTTAATTTGTTATTGGGATAAAATAATGGGTTATGACATAGTATTTGAAAGCCTAACAGTGAACTCAAACCAGAAAACATACAATGGATACAAATAAAATAAAATGCAACAAACTAAATCATATCAAAAGAGAAAATCACCATCACTAAAGGAACACAGGAAGGAAAGAAATAGGGAAGAGAAGACCACAAAACAACCAGAAAACAAATAACAAAATGGCAACAGTAAGTCTTTACTTATCTATAATAAGATTGAAAGTAAATGGACCAAACTCTCCAATCAAGTCATAGAGTGGCTGAATGGATGAAAAAGGACCCATTGATCTGTTGCTTACAAGAAACACACTTTTCCTATAAAGACACACATAGACTAAAAATACAGGGGATGTCAAAATATATTCCATGTGAATAGAATCCAAAACAGAGCAGGAGTCACTATACTTATATCAGAAAAAAGAGATTTTAAGATGAAAACTAAAAGAAGAGACCCACTATATGAGATAAAGTGTCAATTCAGCAAGAGGATATAACAATTTTAAATATTAATATATATACACCCAACACTGGAGCACCCAGATATATAAAGCAAATATTACTAGAGCTAAAGAGAGTCTCCCAAAACAATAATAGCTCCAGGACTTAGGCTGGAGACTGCATAAGACTACTGAGTTCCCAAGTAGGGGGACAGCCATAATCACTGTGGCTGCTTGCTGTCTAAGATAACTGTGGTCACTGGGGGACTGGCAACAGCCATCACTGTAGCTCCAGTCTGCCATTATTCCCCCTGCTGGTGGTGTGGAGACTGGATGGTTTGAACCCAGCAGGAATTCTCCAGAGCCCAGCACACCAGCTGTGGCACATCATGGCCAGATTGCCTCTTTAGGCTGGCCTTTGACTCATTCTTTCTCACCAGGTGGGGCCTCCCTGCAAGAATTTCAGCAACTCCAGCCATGGAGTATAGTGACAGAACTCTGATCCCCCCTGGGCATGAGCCCTTGGGTGGCTGTGGTCTCCATGGCTCAGCAGACGTAGTCTTTCTCCCTGCAGGCTGTAAATAATCTGAACAGCCCAGATATGTGGGACACCCCAGAGCACAGCAAAACCTCTCCACTAAGGGGCAGCCAGAGTGCTAGTTAAGTGGGTTGCCAATCCTGTGCCCCCTGACTATGTGAGATTTCCCAACAAGGTTTGCCAGACACCTTATAAAAGTACATTCCTCCTCGCATCAGATCAGTGCCCCTTAGGGACAGAGATCTCAGAAAATGGAGAAGGCAGCCATCTTCTTGTTCTGTAGCCTCCTCAGGTGACATATTCTGGTGCAGGAGGGATCCAGGTGAATAGGGTCTGAAGTGAGCCCCCAGCAAACTGGAGCAGCCCTACCAAAGAGGAACCTGACTGTTAAAATAAAAACAAACAGAAAGCAACAACAACATTCACAAAATTCCCTACAAAAAACACATCCAAAGTTAAAAGTCTCAAAGATTAAAACTAGACAAATTTATGAAGATGAGAATCAAAGTAAAAACACTGAAGACTCCAGAAGCCCAAGTGCTTCTTTTCCTATAAATGATTGCAACACCTCTCCAGCAAAGGCACAGAACTAGGTGGAAGCTGAGATGGATGAACAGACAGAAGTAAGCTTCAGAAAGTGGGTAATAGAAAACTTCACTGAGCTAGAGGAGAGTGTTCTAACCCAATGCAAAGATGATAAGAACCACAATAAAATATCACAGGAGCTGTTAACCATAATAACCAGTGTATAGAAGAGCATAAATGAATAGACCAAGCAGAGAAAATAATTTTAGAGCATGAAGACTATCTTGCTGAAATAAGACAGGCAGGCAAAATTAGAGTGGAAAAGAGAAAAGGAATGAACAAAACCTCCAAGAACTATGGGATTATGTCAAAAGACTGAACCTACAACTGATTGGGGTACCTGAAAGAGATGAGGAGAATGGAACCAAGCTGGAAAATATACTTCAGGATATCATCCAAAAGAACCTCTTCGACCTAAAAGACAGGCCAACATTCAAATTCAGAAAATCCAGATAACCCAAGTAAGAAATTCTATGAGAAGGTCAACCCCAAGACACAATCATTAGATTCTCCAAGGTCAAAATGAAGGAAATAATGTTAAGGAGAGCCAAGTTATTTACAGAGAAAAGCCCATCAGACTAATAACAGACTTCTCAGCAGAAACCCTACAGGCCAGAAGAGATTGAAGGCCAATACTCAACATTCTTGAAGAAAATGATTTTCAACCCAGAATTTCATATCCAGCTATACTAAGCTTCACAGGCAAAGAGGAGATGAAATCCTTTTCAGAGAAGCAAATGCGGAGGGAATTCACCACAAGGTCTGCCTTGCAAGAGCTCCTAAAAGAAGCACTAAATATAGAAAGGAAAAACCATTACCAACCACTGCAAAAATACACTGAAATACAAGAATGAATGACACTATGAAGCAACTGCATCAACAAGTCTACATAATAACCAGCTAGCATCATGATGGCAGGATCAAATTTACACAAAGCAGTATTAACCTTAAATATAAATGGCTAAATGCCCCAATTATAAGACACGGAATGGCAAATTGGATAAAGAGTCAAGACCGATTGGTGTGCCATATTCAAGAGACCCATATTACATGCAAAGACACACGTAGGCTAAAAATAAAAAGATGGAGGAAAATTTACCAAGTAATTGAAAAGCAGAAAAAAACTAGGGGTTGCAATCCTAGTTTATGACAAAACAGACTTTAAACCAAAAATGATAAAACAAACTAACAAAAAAACATAAAGAAGGGTATTACATAATGGTAAAGGCATTGATTCAACAGGAAGAGCTAACTATCCTAAATATATATACACCCAATACAGGGGCATGCAAATTTACAAAACAGGTGCTTAGAGATCTCCAAACAGACTTTGACTTTCACACAACTATAGTGGGAGACTGTACCACCTCATTGTCAATATAAGACAGATCATCGAGACAGAAAAATAACAAGGATATTCAGAACTTGAACTTAGCTCTGGATCAAGTGGACCTGGTAGATATCTACTGAACTCTACACCCAAAACCAACAGAACATACATTTTTTCAGTGCCTCATGGCACTTACTCTGTATTCTGTCACATAATTGGCAGTAAAACACTCCCCAGCAAACACAAAAGAGCTGAAATCATAACAGACAGTCTCTCAGACCACAGATCAATCAAATTAGAACCCAAGATTAATAAACACGCAAAACCACACAACTCCTTGGAAATTGAGCAACCTGCTCCTGAATGATTCGTGGGTAAATAATAAAATTAAGGCAGAAATGAAGAAGTTATTTTAAACCAATGTGATCAAAGAGACAATGTACCAGAATCTCTGAGACACAGTTAGAGCAATGTTAAGAGGGAAATTTACAGTACTAAATACCCACATCAGAAAGCTAGAAAGATCTCAAACCAACATCCTAACATCACAACTAAAGGAATTAGAAAGCAAATTGCAAAGAAATTCAAAAGCTAGCAGAAGACAAGAAATTACTAACATCAGAACTGAAGGAGATAGAGACACACACAAAAAAATCTTTCAAAAAAATAAATCCAGGAGCTGTTTAACTAATTAATTTATTTATGTATTTATGTATTTATTTTCAGAGTCTCACTCTGTCACCAGACTGCAGTGCAGTGGCACAATCTCAGCTCACTGCAACCTTCACCTTTCAGGTTCAAGTGATTCCCCCTGCCTCAGCCTCCTGAGTAGCTTGGATTACAGGCACATGTCAACATGCCCAGCTAATTCTTTTTTTTGTATTTTAGTAGAGATGGGGTGTCACCGTGTTGACCAGGATGGTTTTGATCTCCTGATCTCACGATTCGACCACCTTGGCCTCCCAAAGTGCTGGGATTGCAAGCATGAATCACTGCACCCAGCCAGAATCTGGTTATTTTAAAAACTTTTGATAAAATAGATATACTTCTAGCTAGACTAATAAAAATGAAAAAAGATAATAGTTCAATGGACACAATAAAAAATGATAAAAAGGATATCACTACTGGTCCCACAAAAATACAAGCAACCATCAGTGAATACTATAAACACCACTATGCAAATAAACTAGAAAATCTAGAAGAAATGGATAAATTTCTGGACACATACACCCTCCCAAGACAAAACCAGGAAGAAGTTGAATCCCTGAATAGACCAATAACAAGTTCTGAAATTGAGATAGTAATAAATAGCCTTCCAACCAAAGAAAGCTCAGAACCAGATGGATTTACAGCTAAATTCTACCACAGGTACAAAGAAGAGCTGTTACCACTTCTTCAGAAACTATTCCAAGCAATTGAAAAGGAGGAACTCCTCCCTAACTCTTATTAAGAGGCCAGCATCATCCTCATACCAAAGCCTGGCAGAGATACAACAAAAAAAGAAAACTTCAGGCCAATATTTTTGATGAGCATCGATGCAAAAATCCTCAATAAAATACTGGCAAATGTAATCCAGTAGCACCTTAAAAAGCATATCCACCATGATAAATTTGGCTTTATTCCTAGAATGCAAGCCTGATTCAACAAATGCAAATAAATAAGTGTAATTCATTACATAAATAGAACTAAAGGCAAAAACTACATGATTATCTCAATAGATGAGGAAAAGGCCTTCGATAAAATTCAATATCCCTTTATATTAAAAATTCTCAATAAACTGGACGTTGATAGGACATATCTCAAAATAAAGAAGCCATTTATGACAAACTCACAGCCAATATCATAGTTAATGGGCAGAAGCTGAAAGCATTCCCCTTGAAAACCAGCATGAGACAAGATGCCCTCTCTCACCACTCCTATTCCACGTAGTATTGGAAGTTTTGGCCAGGGCAATCAAGCAAGAGAAAGAAATAAAAGATATTCAAATAAGAAGAGAGGAAGTTAAATTATCTTTCTTTGCTAATGATATGTTCCTATATCTAGAAAATCCCATTGTCCCAGCCCAAAAGCTCCTTAAGCAGATAAGCAAATTCAGCAAAATCTCAGGATAGAAAATAAATGTGCAAAAATCACAAACATTCCTATACACCAAAAATAGACAAGCAGAGAGCCAAATCATGAATAAACTCTCATTTACAATTGCTACAAAGAGAGTAAAGTATCTAAGACTATAGCTAATAGGGAAAGTGAAGGACCTCCTCAAGGAGAACTACAAACTACTGCTCAAGGAAATCAGAAAGGACACAAACAAATGGAAAAATATTTCATGTTCATGAACAGCAAGAACCAATATCATGAAAATGGCCATACTGCTCCAGGCAATTTATAGATTTGATGCTATTCCCATTAAACTATCATTGACATTTTCACAGAATTCAGAAAATACAGGCCAGGTGCGGTGGCTCATGCCCGTAATCCCAGCACTTTTGGAGGCCAAGGTGGGCGGTTCACGAAGTCAAGAGATCGAGAGCAACCTGGCCAACATGGTGAAACCCCATCTCTGCTAAAAATACAAAAAAAATTAGCTGGGTGTGGTGGTGCGCACCTGCAGTCCCAGCTACTTGGGAGGCTGAGGCAGGAGAATTGCTTGAACCCAGGAGGCGGAGGTTGTAGTGAGCCGAGGTTGTGCCACTGCACTCCAGCCTGGCGCCCGGTGACAGAGTGAGACTCTGTCTCAAAAAAAAAAGAAAAAAAAAAGAAAATACATTAAATTTCTTATGGAACCAAAAGGAGCCCGTATAGACAAGACAATCCTAAGCAAAAAGAATAACACTGGAGGCATCACACTACCCAACTTCAAACTGTACTACAAGGCTACAGTACCCTAAACAGCATGGTATTGGCACAAAAACAGACACATAAACCAATGGAACAGAATAGAGATCTCAAAAATAGGACCACACATTGGGAGGATCCAAGAAGGCCGAATAGGAACAGCTCCAGAGTGCAGTTCCCAGCAAGAACAACACAGAGGATGAGTGCCGACTGCATTTCCAAACAAGTTTTCACTGCTCACAGACCAGGAAATTCCCATGCTGAAAAGCACCATGAGTTTTCAGAATGACGGTATCAGCCAGTGCTGGGTTGGCACACAGAAACTCACACAAATCTGGGCGGCCATTTCAACAGGCACTGGGAACGCCTGGGAGACACAACCACCCATTCAACTGAAAGGGAAGGGACAGAGACAGGGAGCCAGGTGATCTGCCTCAGCGGGTACCACTCCCACAAAATAAACAATCTGAAACTCTCTGGATTGAGAGTTTCACAGCAAGCACAGATGGACACAGGACGGTCCAGCTCAGCATGGGGAAAGGCGACAGCCACTACCAAGACAGTTCACATAGCAACTGGGCAGAGCCTGCAGCAGCTCAGCAACATCTCTGCTGGCAAACTATGACTAGACTACTCTGTGTGGGGCAGGGCATCTATGAAAAAAGGCAGCAGCACCTCAGAAACTTGTAAATGAAGCCGACCTTCCTGGGACAGAGCACATGGGAAAAGAGGCAGTTATGAGTTCTGCTGCAGCAGACTTAAAGGTACCTGCCCAGCAGCTCTGCATGGAACGACGGAGCTCCCAGCACAGCACTTGAGCTCCGATAACGTACAGACTGTCTCCTCAAGCAGCTCCCAGACCCCTGTATACCCAAAGAGATGCCTCATAAAGGAGAGCTCAGGATGACATTTGGTGGGTACCCTTCTGGGATGAAGATAACAGAAGAAGAAATGGGCAGCAACCCTTACTGTTCTGCAGCTCCTGCAGGTGATCCCCAAGCAAGCACAGTCTGGAGTGGAACCCCAGCAATCCTGCAGCAGAGGGGCCAGACTATTAGAAGGAAAACTAAGAAACAGAAAGAAATAGCTTCAACATCAAGAAAAAGTACAAAGACCACAGGGAGATAAAGCCACTAAGATGGGAAGAAACCAGCGTACAAAGGATGAAAACACCAAAAACCAGAATGCCTCTCCTTCAAGGCATCACAACTCCTCACCAGCTAGGGATCAAAGATGGATGGAGAATGAATCTGATGAATTGACAGAAGCAGGCTTCAGAAGGTGGGTAACAAGAAACTTCTCAGAGCCAAAAGAACATGTGCTAATCCAATGCAAAGAAACTAAGAATTTAGAAAAAAGATTAGATGAGATGCTAACTAGAATAAACAGCTTACAGAAAAATATAAACAACTTGATGGAGCTAAAAACACTGCACAAGAACTTCGTGAAGCATACACAAGTTTCAATAGCTGAATCAACAAAGCAGAAGAAAGGATATCAGAGATTGAAGATCAATTCAATGACATAAAATGAGAAGGCAAGAATAGAGAATAAAAGAGTGAAAAAGAAATGAAAAAAACTTCCAAGAAATATGGGATTATGAGAAAAGACCCAATCTCCGTCTGATAGGTGTACCTGAATGTGAAGGAGAGAATGAATCCAAGCTGGAAAACACTCTTCAGGATATTATCCAGGAGAACTTTCCCAACCTAGCAAAGCAGGCCAACATTCAAGTCCAGGAAATACAGAGAACACCACAGAGATATTCCTCAAGAAGAGTAACCCAAGGCACATAATCATCAGATTCACCAGATTTGAAATGAAGGAAAAAATTCCAAGGGCAGCCAAAGAGAAAGGTCAGGTTACCCACAAAGGGAAGCCCATCAGACTCACAGTGGATCTCTCGGCAGAAACCCTACAAGCCAGAAGAGAATGGGGGCCAATATTCAAAATCCTTAAAGAAAAGAACTTTCAACCTAGAATTTCATATCCAGCCAACCTAAGCTTCATAAGCAAGGAGAAAGAAAATCCTTTATGGACAAGCAATTGAGAGATTTTGTCACCACCAGGTCTGCCTTACAAGAACTACTGAAAGAAGCACCAAACAAGGAAAGGAACAACAAGTAAAAGCCACTCCAGAAATGTACCAAATGGTAAAGATCATCGATAAAATGAAGAAAATGTGTCAACTGATGGGAAAAACATCCAGCCAGCATCAAAATGGCAGGGTCAAACTCACACATAACAATATTAACCTTAAATGTAAATGGGCTAAATGCCCCAATCAAAAGACACAGACTGGCAAACTGGATAAAAAGTCAAGACCCATCTGTGTACTGTATTCAGGAAATGCATCTCACATGCAAGGACACACATGGGATAAAAATAAAGGGATGGAAGAAGATTTATCAAGCAAATGGAGAGCAAAAAAGACAGGAGTTGCAATGCTAGTCTCTGATAAAATAGACTTCAAACCAGCAAAGATCCAAAGAGACAAAGAGAAGGGCATTACATAATGGTAAAAAGATCAATGCATCAAGAAGAACTAATGATCCTAAATATATACACACCTAATACGGGAGCACCCAGTAGATAAAGCAAGTTCTTGACCTACAAAAAGACTTAGACTTCCACACAATAATAGTGGGAGAGTTTAGCACTCCACTGTCAATATTAGACAGATCAATGAGACAGAAAATTAACAAGGATATCCAGGACTTTAACTTAGATCTGGACCAAGCAGACCTAATAGACATCTACAGAAATATCCACCCCAAATCCACAGAATATACATTCTTCTCAGCACCACATTGCACCTACTCTAACACTGACTCCATAATTGAAAATAAATTACTCCTCAGCAAATGCAAAAGAGTGGAAATGATAACCAACAGTCTCTCAGACCACAGGGCAATGAAATTGCATTTAACCAGAATCAACTATTGAAACTATAGTTTAATTAAAGGGCAGTTATTTTTTCTAGGTTTCCACAACTTACTGTTTTTCAGTAACCAATGGCCAATGCTGCAGAAACAAGAGTAGACTGTTACAATAGCCATTTCTGGACTTCTTGCCCAGCGGTCTGAAAATAATATCTTTTTCTAATTTTATCCTGAATCTAAACTGTGGGCTGCTCTGGGCTAATTAGAGAGAAGCTTTTGCCATGTGCTTGAGCTCCATGAGAGAAGGAGATACGTCAGTTTTGCCTCTGATTGTATCAATACTGCTCAGCCCTGTGCTTAGCTCATAATAGGCATTTAGCAAATGATAAATGAATAAATAATTGATCGCTAAGATACTATAATTGATATGGTTAGAATATGTTTTAATTTAAAAGAACTTTTTAAAATTTATGTGGGTATACTGTAGGTGTATGTATTTATGGGTATATGACATATTTTGATACAGAAATGCAATATATAGTAATTACATCAGGGGTAAATGAGACATCCATTATTTCAAGTATTTATCTTTCGTGTTACAGACAATTCAGTTACACAATTTTATTTATCTTAAAATTTGCAATTAAATAATTATTGACTATAATCACCCTGTTGTGCTATCAAATACTAATCTTTTTTATTCTTTCTTTTTGCATAGCCATCAACCATCCCCACTTCTCCCTTACTCTCCCACTAATATTCAAAGCCTCTAGTAACAATCATTCTACTCTCTAGCTCAATGAGTACAGCTGTATTAATTTTTGACTTCAACAAATAAGTGAGAACATGAGAAGTTTGTCTTTCTGTGCCCGGCTTATTTAACTTAAGATGATGACCTCCAGTTGCAATCATGTTGCTGTAAAAGTTAGGATCTCATTCTTCATGCGTAAATAGTATTCCATTTTTGTATACATACCACAATTTCTTTATTTTTCTGCTTATGGATACTTAGGTTGTTTCCAAATCTTGGCTAATGTGAGTAGTGCAGCAACAAACCAGGGAGTGTAGATATACCTTTGATATACTGATTTCCTTTTGGAGGGCATATACTCAGCATTGGGATTGCTACATCAAATGGCAGCTCTAATTTTAGTTTTTTGAGGAACCTCCAAACTCTCCATAGTGCTTGTACTAAGCTATATTCCCACCAACACTGTACAAGGCTTTTCTTTGCTCCACATCCTCACCAGCATTTGTTATTGCCTTTTAAAAAATTTTTAAATTTTTATTTATTAAAAATTTTCTTGGTATTTAGCAGCTGTACAAATTTATGGGGTACATAAGATGTCTTGACACATTCATGCATTACAAAATAAGCACATTATGGAGAATGGGGTATATATCCCCCTCAAACATTTATTGTTTGAGTTGCAAACAATTTAATTACTCCTTTTAAGTTTTTTTAAAAATATAGAATTCAGTTATTATTGATTATAGTTACCCTATTGTGCTACTAAATTGTAGGTCTTATTCATTTTTTCTACTTTTATTGTAACAATTAACCATCCCCCACCTCCCCTCCAGGCTCCACTGCCATTCCCAGACTCTAGTAACCTTCCTCTACTCTTTATGTTCACGAGTTCAATTGCTTTAATTTTGAGATCCCACAAATATGTGAGAACATGTGATGTTTGTCTTTCTGTGCCTGGCTTGTTTTATTAAGCATAATAATCTCCAATTCCATCCACGTTATTGCAAATGACTGGATCTCATTCTGCTTATGTCCAAATAGTATTCTATTGTGTATAAGTACCAAATTTTCTCTATTCATTCATCAGTGGATGAACACTTAGGCTGCTTCCAAATGTTACCTATTGTAAACAATGCTGCAACAAATATAGGAGTGCTGATATATCTTTGATGTATTGATTTTCTTTCTTTTAGTTACATACCTAGCAGTGAAATTTCTTCATCACATGGTAGCTCAATTGTTGTTATTATTATTATACTTTAAGTTCTGGGGTACATGTGAAGAATGTGCAGGTTTGTTACACAGGTACACATGTGCCATGGTGGTTTGCTGCACCCATCAACCCATCTCTACATTAGGTATTTCTCCTAATGCTATCCCTCCCCCCTCCTCCCACCCACTGGAAGGCCCCAATGTGTTATGTTTTCCTCCCCTGTGTCTCAATTTTTAGTTTTTTTGAGAAACCTCCAAACTGTTCTCCATAGTGGTTGTACTAATTTACCTTCCCATCAACATTCCACAAGAGTTATATTTTCTTCAAGTCTTCACCTACATTTTTTATTGCCTATCATTTTGATAAAAGCTGTTTTAACTGGGGTGAGATAATAGCTTATTGTAGTTTTGATTTGCATTTCCCTGATTATTAATGATGTTGAGCATCTTTTCATATGCCTGTTTGCCATTGGTGTCTTCTTTTGAGAAACGTCTATGCAGACCATTGGTTGGCTCACTTTTTGATCATATTATTAGGATTTTTTCTATAGAGTTGTTTGTGCTTTTTGTATATTCTGGTTATTTCTCCCTTGTAAGATGGGTAGTTTGCAATTTTTTCCCCCATTCTGTGGGTTGTCTCTTTACTTTGTTGTCTTTTTCATTTTGCAGAGCAGAAGCTTTTTAACTGGATCCCATTTGTCCACTTTTTCTTTGGTTGCTTGTGCTTGTAGGGTATTGCTCAAAATAATTTTTGCCCAGTCCAGTGCCCTCGAGAGTTTTCCCAAAGTTTTATTTCAGTAGTTTCATAGTTTGAGGACTTATATTTAAAATTTTAATTCATTTTGATTTAATTTTTATATGATGAGAAATAAGCATTTAGTTTCATTCATCTGCATATGGATATGCAGTTGTCCCACCACAATTTATTGATGAAAATTTCCTTTCCCAAATGCATGCTCTTGGTATATTTGTTGAAAATGAATTCACTGTAAATATATAAATTTTGAAGGGTTCCTATTTTGTTCCACTATTCTACATGTTTTATTCTATGCCAGTACTCTTCTGTTTTGATTACTAGAGCTCTGTAGTGTAATATGAAATCAGGTAATGTGATTCCTCCAGTTATTTATTTATTTATTTTTGCTCAGGATTGCTTTGGCTATTCTTGGTCTTTTTGGTTCCATATAAGTTTTAAGATTGTTTTGGCTACATCTGTGGAGAATGCCATTGATATTTTGAAAAGTCTTGCATTGAATTTGTAGATTGCTTTGTGTAGTGCAAACATTTTAACAATATTGATTCTTCCAATACATGAACTTGAAATATCTTTTCAAATTTTGGTGTCCTCTTAATTACTTTCAACAGTGTTTTGTAGCTTGTATTGTAGAGATCTTTCATTTATTTGACAAAATTAACCCTTAGATATTTAATTTTATTTGTAGCTATAATAAATGGAATTTGTTTACATTTATGTATAAGATTATTTGCTTTTGGCATATAAAAATGCTACTGATCTTTGTATGCCAATTTTGTATCCTGCAACTTTACTGCATTTGCTTTTCATTTATAATAGTTATTTTGTAAAGTGTTCAAATTTTTCTGCAAACAAGTGTAATATAATAATTTGATTTCTTTCTTTCCAATTTGGATGCACTTCTTTTTCTTTATCTTACCTGATTGTTCTAGCTGGAACTTCCAGTACTATGTTGAATGACCGTGGCAAAGGGGGAATCCTGGTTGCATTCAATATCTTAGAAAAATCACTTTCTGTTTTTCCCCATTGAGTATGAGACTAGCTGTGATTCTGATATATATGTCTTCATTATGTTGATGTATGTTCCTTCTATACCCGGTGTTTTGAGGACTTTTATTGTAAAGGAATGTAAAATTTTATCAAATGCTTTTTCAGCATCATTTGAAATAATCATATAACTTGGTCTTTTACTCTATTGACATCATGTATCACATTTAGTGATTTGCATATGCTGAACCATACTTGCATCCCTGGGAAAAATCTCAGTTCGTCATAATGAATGATCTTTCAATATATTATTTAATTTAATTTGCTAATATTTTGTTGGAAATATTTACATCTATGTTTATTAAAAATATTGGCCAGTAGTTTTCTTCTTTGATGTATTTCCATCTTGTTTTGGTATCAGGTTAATTCTGGCCACATAGAATATATTTGTCAGTAATCCCTCCACTTCTAATTTTGAGATACTTTGAGTAGAATTAACATAAACTCTTCTTTAAATATTTGGTAAAATTCAGCAGTGAAGGCCTTTTTTTTTTTTTTTTTTTTCCCTGGAAGACTTTTTATGGCTTTGAATGTGTTACTTGTGTTTGATCTGTTCAAGTTATGAATTTCTTTATGGTTCAATCTTGATAGGTTGTGTATTTCTAGTAATATATTTATTTCTTCTAGGTTTTTGCATTTATTGGCATATAGCTATTCATAGTAGCCTCTAATTGTCCTTTGAATTTCTGCAATATTTGTTGTAGTGCCTCCTTTTACATTTCTGATTTTATTTATTTGGGTCTTCTCTCCATTTTTCTTACTCCGGCTAAAGTTTGTCAATTTGTTTATCTTTTCAAAACACTAACTTTTTGGTTTGTTGATCTTTTTATTGTTTTCTTCTTTTTAATTTTATTTCCTTCTACTTTGATCTTTCTTTCAATAACTTTGAGTTTCATTTGCTCTTATTCTTCTAATTTTTTAAGATACATTGTGCCAGATGTAGGTGATGGGGGGAATGGAGGCAGTAAACCACATTGCCATATGTATACCTATGCAACAATCCTGCATTATCTGCACATGTATCCCAGAAGCTAAAGAACAATTTAAAAAAAAAAGATGCATTGTTAGGTTGTTTATTATAGTTGTTTTTGGTTTTGTTTTATTTTACTTTTTTGACTTAGGCACTTACAAAATTCTCATAGTACTCTTTTCATTGTATCTCATAGGTTTGGAAATGTTGTGTTTTCATTATCATATGTTTTAGGACATTTTTCAATTTCATTCTTAATTTCTTTATTGACTCATGGTCATTCAGGAGAATGTTCCTTAATTTTCATGTGTTTGTATAGTTTTCAAATTTCCTTTTGTTATTGATTTCTAGTTTTATTCCATTGTGGTTAGAGAAGATGCTTAATATTATTTCAATTTTTTGAATGTTTTAAGATACTTTGTGGTATCTTTTAATTTCTTGACTTTTATATTTTGTGTATCTGTTGTGTGTTATTTGATTTGAGTTTACCATGAGGCTTGCAAATGATGTCTTGTAACTATTATTTTAAGCATGACTGCTGAGCACTGATTTGATACACAAACAAACAGGAAAAAGAAAACTTATAAAAACTTTAAGTTTTAGCTTATAAAAACACTTTAACTTTTCCCCTACTTTTAACTTTTTTTCTATTTATATCATATTGTACTGTCTGTCATAAAATGTTTTTAGTTATTATTTTTGACCAGGTTATCTTTCAGTCTTTCTAAGATATGACTAGTTTACACACAATAATTAGAGTGTTATAATAGGCTGTGTTTTTCTGTGTATTTGCAGTTACCAGTAAGTTCCGTGCTTTCAGATGATTTCTTAGTGTTTATTACGGTCCTTTACCTCTTTCTGATTGAAGTACTCCCATTAGCACTTCTTATAGAACAGATCTGGTGTGGATAAAGTAACTCAGCTTTTGTCTGTCTGTGAATGTCTTTGTTTCTCCTTGTGTTTGAAGGATATTTTCACCAGATGTACTACTCTGGGGTAAAAAGCTTTTTTCTTCAACACTTTAAATATGTCATCCCACTCTTTTCTGTCTTGTAAAGTTTCCTCTGAAAAGACTTCTGTAAGATGTACTGGACCTCCGTTTTATGTTGCTTGTTTTTTTTCTTGTTGCTTTTTGCTTTTATAATTTTTTTCTTGATCCTAGATATTTGGATGGTTTTTTTATTAAATACCTTCAGGTAGTCTTCGTAAGGTTACATATACTTGGTTTTATATATCCTTCTTGTAGTTGAATATTAATGTCTTTCTTTAGTTTGAAAAGTCACTTCAAATAAACTTTCTATCCTGATCTCCTCTCTCTGTATTGCTCTTTTAAGGCCAATAGCATGTTTACCTTCTTGAAGTTATTTTCTAGCTTTTGTAGTTGTGCTTCATTCTTTTTAATTTTTTCGCATCTCCTCTCAATGTATATTTTCATTTAGCCTTGTCAATAAACTCACTAACTCTTTCTTCTGCTTCATAAATTCTGCTATTGTAGAGACTCTGATGCATTCTTCAATGACTATTGCATTTTTCCACACCAGAATTTGTATGATTGTTTTAAAGTATTTCAATTTCTTTGTTAAATATATCTAAGAGATTTCTAAATTCTTTCTCTGTGTATTCTTGAATTTATTAGCATTTATGCAAAACACCTATTTTAAGTTATCTGTCTGAAAATTAAATATCTCTTTTCTCTGGGACTAGTCTCTGGTGCCTTATTTAGTGCATTTGGTCAGGTCACATTTTCCTGGATATTCTTGGTGCTTGTAGATATTTATCAGTGTCTGGACAATGAAATGTTAGTTATATATTGTACTCTTCATAGTCTTGGCTTGTTTGTACCCATCCTTGGTAAGGCTCTTTAGGCATTCAAAGGGACTTGGGTATTGTGATCCAGGCTTTTGGTCACTACAGCAGTATCTGCATTAGGGTGCAATAGAAGCCCAGTAATTATGTGGTTCTTGCAGACTCATGGTGGTACCATTTTGACGGTCTTTGAATGAGATCCAGAAGATTTCTCTGAATTACCAGACAAAGACTCTTGTTCTTTCTCTTACTTTCTCCCAATTAAATGAAATTTCTTTCTCTGTCTTTTTGTGCTGTGCTGCCTGGAGTTAGGCAAAGGGTGACAAAAGCATTCTTCTGGCCACCACCATTGAGATTTTGCTGGATCAGGCCTGAAGCAAGCACAGCAGTGGGTCTTGTGCAGCACCCACTGTAAAAACTACCTGACTACTGGCTATTTTACTTAACACTCTAGGGCTCTACAGTTATCAAGTGATAAAGCCAACCAGGTCTGCAAATTTGCTTCAGGACAGTATGTTTTCCTGTGCCCAGGGAGATCCAGAGGTGCTATATGGGAGTCAGGGCCTAGATTAGGAAACCTTAGAAATCTGTCTGGTGCTCTATTCTACTGTGACTGAAATGTCACCTAAACCCCAAGATAAAGTCCTTTCCATTATTTCATCACCTTTTCCCTGGCAGAGGACTCTCTCCCCATGTTGACTACTGTTACAGGCCGGTAGAGTCTACTAAAAGGCTATTGCTGATATTCACTCAAGGACCAAGGGCTCTTCAGTCAGCTTGTGGTAGAGGCTGCCTGGCCTGGCACTCAAATTTTAGGGCAGTGGGCTCAACTCTGGCACAGGGTAAGTCCAATAATGGTGTCCGAGAGCCAAGACCTGAAATCAGTGAACCAAGAGCCCACTTGGTGCTCTACTCCACTGTGGCCAAGCTGGTATCTAACCTTCATGGCAAAGTCCAGCTTAAGTTTTTATTTTCTTTTCTCAAGCAGAAGGTATCTCTCCTCATAGCCACTATAGTTGTGAATGTGCTGGGTCATCCTGAAGCCAGCACCTCTCAGAGTCACACCCAAGGCCTTTGGTGTGTACTACCTAGTTACGGCCACTGACTATTCAGGGCCTAAGGGCTCTTTAGTCAGCAGGTGATGAATCCTTCTAGTACTGGGTTCTTTCCTTCAAAAAAGCAGGTTTTCTTCTGGCCCAGTGTGTGTCTAGAAATGTCATTATCTGGGAACTGGTGCATGGAATAGGGTCCTTGCATTGCTGCCTGTTGCCTTATCCTACTATGTGTGTGCTGGTGTTCAACTGGAAAACACAGTTCTCTTTATTCTTCCCTCTCCTTTTCTCAAGTGAAATGAAGAAATCTCTTTTGGAGCTGTGAGCTACACTGCCTGTGGTTGAGGGAGGGGGTGGTGTAAGTACTCCCCCAGCAATCTCAGTTGGTGTCTCATGAGGTAATATACCCCCATAAGTCAACTGGCTCTGAGCACAGTACAGTACTACAATTTGCATTGGAATTTTGGTAACTGTGGCCTAGACTACCTTTTGAATTTATTTAGGACCCTAGAGCACTGTGGCACATGGTGACAAGTCTTAAGACTGCTGGGATAGGAAATTCTCCTCTGGCCATGGCTTGACTAAATCATGTCTCTATGGACATTGGCTCAGTTCTGTTTGGTGTTGGCAGTGCTGAGTTCCAGTGCAAAGTCCCACTATTACTGCACTTTCACTTCCCCAAGCACACATGTTCTGTTCATTTGCTACATGGTAGCTGCCTGTGGGTGAGGGAGTAGTGGCATTTGCAATTCAAGACTGTCTTTTCTACGCACTTCACTGCCTCTTTCAGTTATCTGAAGGTAAAACCAGGTGTTGAAATTACTCACCTGATTTTTGGTACTTATGAACATGGTTTTCTGCGGGGTCTATATAGTCGTTAAATTGGTGTTTCTGTGAGGAGAATAATCAGTGGAGGCTTGTATTCAGCCTCTTTGCTCCACCTCCTCTCAAGAAAAACTTTTAAGCTTGTTTTTATATATTAATTTATAATTGTTTAGAATAAATGAGAGACTTATTTGAATGTAACTGTCTTCTATCTTCCCAGAGTTCTTTGCCTAAACTACCTATCCCTGAAATATATATATAAGAACTTCATGAGGCTTACACAAGTATCAATAGCTGAATAGATCAAGTAAAAGAATAGAGATTGAAGATCAACTCAATAAAATAAAGTGAGGAGACAAAATTAGAGAAAAAAGAGTGAAAAGAAACAAATAAAGCCTACAAGACATATGGGACTATGAGAAAAGACCAAATCTACATTTGATTGGTGTACCTGAAAGTGACAGGGAAAATGAAACCAAGTTGGAAAACACTCTTCAGGATATTATCCAAGAGAACTTCCCCAACCGAGCAAGGCAAGCCAACATTCAAATTCAGGAAATACAGAGAAGAATACCACAAAGATATTCCTCAAGAAGAGCAACCTTAAGACACATACTCATTAGATTCACCAAGGTTGAAATGAAATAAAAAAATTTTAAGGGCAGCCAGAGAGAAATATTGGGTTACCCACAAAGGGAAGTCCATCAGACTAGCAATGGATCTCTCTGCAGAAACCCTACAAGGCAGAAGAAAGTGGGGCCAGTATTGATTATTTCATCACTCAGGTATTAAGCTTAGTACTCACTAGTTATTTTTCCTGATTCTCTCCTTCCTCCATTCCTCTACTCTCTGATAGGCTGCAGTGACCACTGTTCCTTTCTTTGTGTCCATGTGTCCTCATCATTTAGTTTCCACTTATAAATTAAAACATATTTGGTTTTTAGCAAAACATAGTTTGCTAAAAAATAATGGTCTCCAGGTATGTCTGTGAGCCTGCAAAAAACATACCCTTATTCTTTTTCATGGCTGCATAGTATTCCATAGAGTGTATGTACCACATTCTCTTATCCAATCTACCATTGATAGGCATTTAGGTTGATTCCATGCCTGCTATTGTAAGTAGTGCTGCAACGAACATACATGTGTATGTACATTCATAACAGAGTGATCTATATTTCTTTGGGCATATGCCCAGTAGTAGGATTGCTGGGACAAATGGTAGTTCTGTCTTTAGATCTTTGAGGAATCATCACACTGGTTTCTACAATGGTTGAACTAATTTACACTCCCATCAAGAGTGTATAGGTGTTCTTTTTCTCTGCAACCTCGCCAGCATGTTATTTTTTCACTTTTTAGTAATAGCCATCCTTACTGGTGTGAAATGGTATCTCATTGTGGTTTTGATTTGCTTTCCATTAATGATCAGTGATGTTGAGCTGTTTTTCATATGCTTGAGGGACACATATATGTCTTCTTTTGAAAACTGTTCATATTCTTTGTGACTTTTTAATGGGGTTGTTTGTTATTTTTTTAAAAAATAGTTTAAGATTCTTATAGATGCTAGATATTAATTTTTTTTTCAGATGTAGAGTTTGCTAATATTTTCTACCATTCTGGAGGTTGTCTGTTTACTCTGTAGATAGTTTCTTGTTCTGTTAAGAACCTGTTTAGGTTAATTAGATTTCATTTGCCAATTCTGCTTTTGTTGTAGTTGGTTTTGGCATCTTCATCATACAATTTTTGCTCATTCCTATGTCCAGAATTGTATTGCCTAAGTTGTTTTCCAGGGTTTTTATAGTTTTGGATTTTACATTTAAGTTTTTAATTTATACTGATTCGACTATTATATATGGTGTAAGAAAGAGGTCTAGTTTTAATCTTTTGTATGTAGTTAGCTAGTTATTCCAGCATCCTTTTCTCATTGCTTGTTTTTGTCATTTTTGTCAAAGACCAGAGAGTTGTAAGTGTGTGGCTTTACTTCTTGGCTATTACGTTCCATTGGTCTATGTGTATGTTTTTGTAGCAGTACCATGCTGTTTTGATTACTGTAGATGTGTAGTATAATTTGAAAACAGGTAGCATGATGCCTCAAACTTTGTCCTTTTTGGTTAGGATTGCTTGGCAATTCAAGCTCTTTTTAGATTCCATATGAATTTATAGTTTTTTCTAGTTCTGTGAAAATAACATTATTTCATTCATAGAAATAACATCTAATCTGTAAATTACATAGGAGAGTATGATCATTTTAGTGATATTGATTCTTATTATCGATGAGTATGGATTTTTTTAAATTTGTTTGTGTCATCTCTGTTATTCTTGAGTAATGTTTTATAGTTCTTCTTGTAGAAATCTTTTACCTTTCCAGTTGGCTGTATTTATAGGTATTTTAGTTTTTTGTTTCAATTGTGAATGGCATTGCATTTTTGATTTTGTTCTCAGTTTGACTATTATTGATGTATAGGAATGCTACTGATTACTGTATGTTCATTAAGTATTTTGAGATTTGCTGGAGTTGTTTATCAGATTAAGACGTTTTTGACCCAAAACAATGTTTTTTTTTTTTTTTGGAGATATGGAATCATGACATCTGCCAAATGGGATAGTTTGACTTCCTGTATTCCTATTTGGATATTCTTTCTTTCTTTCTTTCTTTTTTTTTTTTCCTTATTGTTCTGGCCAGAACTTCCAATACTATGTTGAATAGGAGTGATGAGAGAGGACATCCTGGTCTTGTGCTGACTTTCCAGATGAGTGCCTCTAGCTTTTGCCCATAATGTTGGCTGTAGGTTTGTCATAGATGGCTTTTATAATTTTGAAGTGCATTCTTTCAATACTTAGTTCACTGAGATTTTTTAACATGAAGGGGTGTTGAATTTCATCAAGTCTTGTCTGCATCAATTGAGATAATCATGCGGTTTCTCTCTTTAGTTCTGTTTACGTGATGAATCCCATTTACTGATTTGTGTATGTTTAACTAACTTTGCATCTTGAGAAAAAAGCCCACTTGATTGTTGTGGATTAGATTTTTTATGTGTTGCTGGATTTTATTTGCCAGTATTTTGTTGAGAATTTTTGCATCATGTTAAACAAGGATATTAGACTGAAGTTTTTTTTGTTTTGTTTTTTGTTTTTTTTTTCTTTCTTTCTTTGGGGCACGGGGGTGCAATCAGTCTCTGCCTGGTTTACTATGAGGATGATGCTGGCCTCATAGAATAAGTTAGGGAAGAATCCCTCCTTCTTAATATTTTTGAAACAGTTTTAGTAGGAATGTTATCATCTCTTCTTTGCACATGTGGTAGAATTCAGACAAAATTTGTCTGGTCCTGGCCTTTTTTGGTTGATAGTCTATGTATTACAGATTCAATTTTGAAGCTCATTATTGATATGTTAAGGGATTTAACTTCTTCCTAGCTTATTCTCGGAAAAGTGTATGTGAATAGGAATTTATTAATGTCTTCTAGATTTTCTAGTTTATGTTCATAGAGGTGTTTGTAATATTCTCTGATGATTATTTGTATTTCTGTGAGTTCAGTGGTAATATTTCCTTTGCCATTTCTAAGTGTGTTTATTTTAATATTCTATCTTTTATTCTTTATTAGTCTGCTAGCAGTCTATCTATTTTATTATTTATTTTAAAAGTACCAACTCCTAGATTCATTGATCTAGTCAATATTCTTTTGTGTGTCTCAATCTCTTTCAATTCAGTAAAGTTCTTGGTTATTTGTCTTCTGGCCTTGGCACTGAGGTTCTCTTTGTTCCCTAGTTCTTTTAGTTATGAAGTCGGATTGTTAAACTGAGATCCTTTAACTTTTTGCTGTGGGAATTTAGTGCTATAAATTTCTTTCTTAAGATTGCCTTACCTATGTCCCAGAGATTCGGGTATGTTTTATCTTTTACTATTTTAAAATAAATTCCTTATTTCTGATTTAATTTTATTATTTAACCAGAAGTCATTCAGGAGCAGGTTGTTCAATTTCCATGTAATTGCATTGTTTTGAGCAAATTTCTTTTGCTTGATTTCTAATTTGATTATTCTGTGGTCTGAGAGAGTTGTCATTATGTCAGTTCTTTTGCATTTACTGAGGAATGTTTTATGTCCAATTATGTGATTGATTTTAGAGTTGCATCATGCGACATTGAGAAGAATGTATATGCTGCTGTTTTGAGGTGGAGAGTTCTGTAGACGACCATCAGATCCATTTGATACAGTGCTGAGTTCTGTAGATTACTATCGGATCCATTTGATACAGTTCTGAGTTAAGGTTCTGAATATCTTCATTAATTTTCTGTCTTTATAATCTGTCTTATACTGTTAGTGTGACATTGAAGTCTTCCATTATTATTCTGTGGGAGTCTAAGTCTCTTTGAAGGTCTCTAAGAACTTGCTTTATGAATCTGGGTGCTCCTGTGTTGAGTGCATATATATTTAGAATAGTTAAGTTTTTTTGTTGACTTGGACCCTTTACCACTGTATTAGTTTATTCTCTCATTGCTATGAAGAAATATCTGAGACTGGGTAATTTATTTAAAAAGAGGTTTAATTGGCTAATGCTTCCACAGACTGCACAGGAAACAGCAGCATCAGCTTCTGTGGAGGCCCCTAGAATATTTTAATTATGGCAAAAGGCAAAGCAGGAGCAGGCATTTTAACATGGCCAGAACAGCAGAAAGGCTGAGAAGGTGTGGGGTGCTATACACTTTAAAACAACCAGATCTCATGAGAACACACTCACTATACAGTACCAAGGGGTGACGGTGCTAAACCATTTAGAGAAACTCTATTTCCATGGCCCATTCACTTCCTGCCAGGACGCTCCTTCAACACTGAAGATTAAAATTCCACACAGGATTTGGGCAGGGACACAAATACAAATTATATCAACTATTATGTAATGTCCTCCTTTGTTGTTTTTGATCCTTGTTGGTTTAAAGTCTGTTTTGTCTGAAATTAGGATTGCAACCATGGTTTTTTTCTGATTTCCATTTGCTTGTTGGATTTTCTTTGTTCTGCTCCTGACTTCTCCCAAATCTCTTTTCTTTCTCACATTTCAAAATGCAAGCATGCCTTCCCAAAAGTTACCCAAAGTCTTAACCCATTCCAGCATTAATTCAAAAGTCCACAGTCCAAACTCTTATCTGAGACAAGGCAGATCCCTTTGGCCTATGAGTCTGCAAAATCAAAACAAGTTAGTTATGTCCACGATCCAATGAAGGTACAAGCATTGAGTCAATTTCCCCCATTTTGAAAGGGAGAAATCAATCAAAACAAAGGGTCTAAAGACCCAATGTACGTCTAAAATTCAGCAAGGTAGTCAAGGTTTAAGCTTTAAATCTTGAATCTCCCAAATAATCTCATTTGACTCCATACCTCACATCCAGGGCATGTTGATACGACAGGTAGATTCCCAATCTTTGCGCTGTTTTGTCCATGTGGCTTTTCAGAGTTTAGCCCCTTTGACTACTCTCATGAGCTGGCATTGAGTGCCTATAGCTCTTCTAAAAGGAAAATGCAAGCTGCCAGTGGATCTACCATTCTGGGGTCTGGAGGATGGTGGCCCTGTTCTCACAGATCCATTAGACAGTGCCTCAGTGGGGACTCTGTGTAATGGCTACAACCTCATTTTTTTTTCTTCCTTACTTACCTATTAGAGGTTGTCCATGAGGGCTCTACCCCTGCAGCAGGCTTCTGCATGAACATCCAGGCCTTTCCATATATCCTCTAAAATCTAGGCAGAGGCTCCCAAGCATTGACCCAAACTGTATCTGGGACCCTTTAGGAATAGCTAGAGCTGGAGTAGCTGGGATGCAGGTACCAGTGTCCTGAGGTTGTGCAGGGCAGTGGGTCCCTTGGCTTGACATATGAAACCATTCTTTCCTCCTAGGCCTCCAGGGCTGTGATGGAAGAGGATGTCACCAAGGTCTTTGAAATGCCTTTCAAGCCTTTCCCACTTGACTCCTTTTTGCTTCTGCAAATGTCTATAGTCTGCTTTAATTCCTTACCCTCAAAATAGGCTTTTCACTTTTTTCACATGACCAGGTTGCACATTTTTCAAACTTTTATGCTCTGATTCCCTTTTAAATAAAACTTTCAGTTTTATATCATTTATTTTCTCATGCATATGAGCATAGGTAATTAGAAGCAGCCAGGCCAAATCTTGATTGCTTTGCTTCTTAGAAATGTTTTCCCACCAGATACCCCAAATCATCATTCTCAAGTTCAAAGTTCCACAGCTCCTTAGGGCTGGGGCACAATGCAGCCAATCTCTTTGCTAACTCATAATGTGACCTTTGTTTTAGTTCCCAATAAGTTCCTCATCTTCACCTAAGACCTCCTCAACCTAGACTTCATTGTCCATATCACCATCAGCATTTTCTTCACAACCACTCAGCCAGTCTCTAGGAAGTTCCAAACTTTCCTTCATCTTCCTGTCTGCTTCCGAGCCCTCCAGACTCTTCCAACCTTAGCCAGTATACTGGTTCATTCTCACACTGCTACAAAAAATAACTGAGACTCTATAATTTATAAAGAAAAGAGATTTACTTATCTCACACTTCCACAGGCTGTACAGGTATCATGGTTAGGGAGGCCTTAGGAAATTTTTAATCATGACAGAAGGCAAAGGAGAAGAAGGTATATCTTCACATGTTTGGAGAAGAAGAGAGAAGGGGCAGGTGGTACATACTTTTAAGCAACCAGATCTTATGAGAACTCATTCATTATTATAAGAACAGCATGGGAGAAATGCACTCCTGTTATCCAATCACCTCCCACCAGGCCCCTCTCCCAACATTTGGGATTACCATTCTACATGAGATTTGGACAGGAACACAAATGCAAACCACATCAACCGATTACCGAATTTCAAAGCTCGTTCCACATTTTCAATTATCTTTATAGCAATGCTCCACTCCTCAGTACCAATTTTCTCTATTGGTTCACTCTCACATTGCTATAAAGAAAGACCTGATAAATACCTGAGACTGGGTAATTTATTAGAAAGGGAGTTTTAAGTGGCTTACAGTTCTACAGGCTGTATACAGAAAGCATGGCAGCATCTGCTTTTTGGGAGGTTTCAGGGAGACATTACTTATGTCAGACTGTGAAACAGGAGAAGGCATCTTCACGTGACCAGAGCAGGAGGAAGAGAGAGAAATGGGGAGGTGCTATACAATTTTAAACAACCAGATATTGTGACAATTCACTCACTATACAGTACCAAATTTTTCTAAACCATTTATGAGAACTTCACCCCCATGATCTAATAACCTCCTTCCAGGTCCCTTATTCAATAGTAGGGATTACAATTCAACATGAGATTTGGGTACAGACACAGATCCAAACCATATCAATCATTATGAAATGCCCTCCTTTGTCATTTTTTATCTTTTTAGTTGAAAGTCTGTTTTGTCTGAAATTAGGGCTGCAATCCTTGCTTTTTTCTAATTTCCATTTGCCTGGTAGATTTCCTTACATCTATTTTGAGACTATGAGTGTAATTGCATGTGACACGAGTCTTTTGAAAAAGCATTCCATTGTCTTGCTGTTTTACCCCCTTGTTACTCTGTGCCTTTTAACTGGGACAGTTAACCTATCTGTATTTGAGGTTAGCATTGATGTGTGTGAATTTGATCCTGTCATCATGATGTTTGTTAGTTATTATGCAGACTTATTTGTGTGGTTGATTTTTAATGTCATTGGTCTGTGTACTGAAGTGTCTTTCTGTAATGGCTGGTAATGGTCTTTTTTCCCATATCTAATGCTTCCTTCATGACCCTTTGTAAGACAGTTCTGTTGGTAACAAATTCCTGCTGCATTTGCTTGTGCAAAAATAATATTATTTCTTTTTTGTTTATGAAGCTAAGTTTGGTTGAATATGAAATTCTCGTCATATATATATATATATATATATGTAATGTTTAATATTTGCCATCAATCTCTTATGTCTTCTGGCTTGTGGAGTTTCTGCTGAGAGGTCCACTGTTAGTCTGATGAGCTTCCCTTTATAGGTGACCTAATTTTCTCCTTGGCTTCCTCTAACATTTTTCTTTCATTTTGACATTAGAGAATCTGATGATTGTGTGCCTTGGGAATGATCTTCTTGTGAAATATCTTACTGGAATTCTCTGCATTTCCTGAATTTGAATTTTGGCCTCTCTAGCTAGGTTGCATAAGTTCTCATGGATGATATTATGAAATACATATTCCAAGCTGCTTACACTCTCCCAATCTCTTTCAGGGAAAGCAATGTGTTGTAGATTTGGTCTATTTATATAATCCCATATTTTTCATATTTTTTGTTTATTCCTTCAAATTATTTTTTCTCCATTATTGCCTCATTGTCTTATTTCAGAGCCAGTCTTCAGGCTCTGAGATCTTTCTTCTGCTTTGCTTGTTCTGCTATTAATACTTATTGTTGCATTATGAAATTCTTATAGTGTGTTTTTTAGGTTTTTCAGTCAGTTATGTAATTTTTTACACTGGATATTTTGTTTGTCAGCTCCTGCATCATTTTATAATTTTTAGCTTCCTTGGATTAGGTTTAAACATACTCCTCTATGTCTCTTTTTCTTATTGCACTTTAGATTCTGGGGTACATGTGCAGATCATGCAAAATTGTTGCATAGTTACATTCATGGCAAGGTGATCTGCTGCCTTCAGTCCCCCATCACCTATACCTGACATTTCTCCCCCACATTATCCCCTCCCCACCCTCCCTCCCACTGTCCCTCCCCTAGCCCCCCAAAACAGACCCCAGTGTGTGATGCTCCCCTTTCTGTGTCCACGTGTTCTCATTGTTCAACACCCGCCTATGAGTGAGAACATTCAGTGTTTGATTTTCTGTTCTTGTGTCAGTTTGTGGAGAATGATGGTTTCCAGGTTCATCCATGTCCCTACAAAGAACATGATTTCATCCTTTTTTATGGCTGTGTAGTATTCCATGGTGTATATGTGCCACATTTTCTTTTCCAGTCTATCATTGATGGGCATTTGGGTTGGTTCCAGGTCTTTGCTATTGTAAACAATGCCACAATGAACATACGTGTGCATGTGTCTTTATAACAGAATGATGTATAGTCCTTTGGGTATATACCTAGTAATGGGATTGCTGGGTCAAATGGAATTTCTGTTTCTAGATCCTTGAGGAATCACCACACTGTCTTCTACAATGGTTGAACTAATTTATACTCCCACCAAGAATGTAAAAGTGTTCCTATTTCTCCACATCTTCTCCAGCATCTGTTATCTGTAAATTTTTTAATGATCGCCATTCTAACTGGTGTGAGATGGTATCTCAATGTGGTTTTGCTTTGCATTTCTTTAATGACCAGTGATGATGAGCATTTTTTCATATGTTTCTTGGCTTCATATATGTCTCCTTTTATTGCTCTCCATAGTCTGAATTATATTTCTGTTGCTTTAGCCCTCTCAGCCTGGTTCAGAACACTGAGGGGAGCAGTGGTGCTGTTGCTTGGAGGAAGAAAGAACTCTGGCATTTTACATTTTCAGAGTCCTTGCATTAGTTTTCTCTCATATTTGTGGGCTTATGTTTCTTCAGTGCTTGATGTTTCTGACCTTTGGATGGATTTTATTTCTTTTATCTTATTTGATGACCTTGAGAATTTGATCATGGTAAATAGTGGATTCAGCCAACTGGCATTGTTTAGGGAAGAGTTTAGGGGACCAGCACGCAGCTTCCAGCTCCTGGACTGCCTTCTCTAACTCTAGGGGACTTTCATGAGGCCCTGACTTTTTGCTCTGGCTTCTTCACCTTAAGAATCCACCGTGCTGGGGGTGGGAGTGGGGTGGGGGCAGAGGCGCTCCCAGACCACTGGTCCCTACACTTTAACATGTGGTGTCAGCCAAAGCATTTTATAGTGCTGTGACAGCAGGATTTGTCCTCATTTGCACATGCCAACAGCCCCCAGAAATGGCAGTCCAGCTGGTTACATGTTCATTGGCTGTAGGAGGGTGGTAGCACCTGCTGGGCTGCCTGTCTCAGTGTGAAAGTTCACCACAATGTTGGGAAAAATGTAGCTGGGGCAGTTACAGGAGACATCTGCTGGTGACTGTGTGTGCAGACACACTGGTAGTGGTGTTTTTATGGGGCGGGGCACTGGTGGGCCTAGGTTTGTGTCCACTCTCCTTGTGTTGCAGTCAGGGATGGTTGTTGAGGGCAGGGAGGGTCCGCTGTTCTTTGTACCTAGTTTCACTTCTGTGGCAGTGTTGATAAAAGGGTGAGTCACTGGCGGGTGTGGGGCTGGCTGGTGCTGTGCACATCAAGGCTCTGCCTGCAATGGTAGTAGGAAAGGAGAGGAAGGGGTGAACTGTACTCCCGCTGCAACAGTGGCAGTGCAGGGTGCATGGACACATGTGCACTGGCAGGTCAAGGAAGGCACACGCATGCCAGCAAAGCAATAGGGGTGTTACTCTGGGCGTGGTGAAAGCAGCAGTGTGGGTAGGGAGCAGGTAGGCTGGCATGCAGCAGTGGGGGGCCACCACATTTGAGCTCTCTGCTGGTAAGGCATGGTCCGCCAGCACAGGAGTCATTATGTGAATTCCCATGGCACTTAAGGCTGTGCTGCAAGCCGGCCAGCCAGTTGGGGCCCGGGAGAAGCCTAAAGTCTAAGGGGTGCTGAAGTTAGACCAACCCTGTCTCATGGGAAATACCATCCTGCAGAATTTAGCCCTAGCATTTTCCCTGTGGCTAAAGTCTTTTAGGGGAGCAAGTGGAGCCTGGGGAGAATAGCTGACCATGTCCATGTTCAGCTACAGATGCTCCCGCACTGGTCTCTCTTAGGGTTCACATCAGCTCGTTTGCTGCCCATACCACTTCTCTAAGCACCTCTCATTGCCAACTTGAGTGTCAGGTAGTGAGGGGTTTCCTTCTGCTGGGATTCCAGAGGCCCATGGTGAGAGCAGGATTGCTTTTTCCAATAAAACTCACCCATTCCCCCCAAGTCATTAGGGGCCAGGAATGAGTCCTGGTGTGCTATCACTCACTGGAGAGTTCCCCAGCTTTCTCCCTCTTCTGCCTAGCTTCTGTGTCTTCCTTCCATCTGCTGCAAATGCTTTCCCTCTAAAGATCTGTTAGGAATGTGCCAGTCATCATCTCGGTCCCTCAGTCCAGCTGTTCCACCTGGCTGCATGTAGTCAGCCATCTTGCCCTCCTTCCCCCAACTATGTCCAAAATAATTTTTTCTTCTTATTGTTGACTTTGTCCTTTAATGTTACAGGACTGGAAACAACTGGCTTCTCAAACCAATTGAATCCTCTCTTAATAAATTGTTAATTTAGCCCTTCTCATTTTGCTTTCAGTAACAACATGAGAACACTAAATTCAGTTATTTTTCGCCCAGAGCTAAGCTGTAGTTTCACTTCATCAGCCATAAGATAAAGGCATGCTGTTGACTTAATTACTCATTTTACTCCTGCAGGCTCATAATTCTCCTTGTTCCACCAAAAAGCTCCATTTTCAGAGAGCCTCATGGCTTCTTTGTTCTTTCCATTGCTTCTTTGAAGCTTTCAGATGTAAAAATCATCTCTGTTTTGAAGTCTGGATTATGACAAAGTCTTTAGGGGAAGCTGGCTCAGCAAATATTGTAAGAACCACATATGTAAGCTTTGGGAGTCAAACATTCATATAAAAAAGAATACATTTCAGTTACAGAGTAAACGAATGGCTAATGTGTGTGATAATTTTGTAACTACTAATGATTCCTTTATGTAGACATCCATAAAATGAAGTTCTTGAATTTTACTTAGTCTGAAATTGTTAATGAAAGCCATGGAATCTATTTCCACTTTCTACATGCAAGTTAGATATTGGCAAATTGTTTCTCACTTTCTCATTTCATTTTTACATTCTAATTTGCTTTAAAATAGAACCTGAAATTTTGCATCACTTTAGGTAAAATCCTAGATGGTTTCTTCATAGTCTAGATGCAGTCTTTTGAAGCTTCAGGTTTTCTATTTACTAATATATAACATTATTACACATATCTGAATTAATTAAATAATTAATAATTTTTGTTTGCTAATAGAACTTGAACACCTAGAGCAAACTGAGTGCATATTGGTTAAGTTATAAGTACTAGTGCACAAATAATTTTTTCACAGGTATCTCCTTTGTCTATTTTCAGTTTTTCAAAATTAATTGATTGATTTCATCAGAGAGATAGAATTCACAGGTGGAAAGTAAACTTTATTTTTAATGCAGTCGTTTTTATTTTATTTATGTGTAAGTTTTTATTTATTCATTAGTATCCCTTATTTCCATAGTCATCATAATATAGAAAAATAATCATTAACAAAGCAGCCTTTTCAACTCACACAAGGGACAAAGAACAGCATCAAAGAACAGAAGCCTAGGAATAGCTCTTGGTTAAGAAGAGCGTCACTCCTTGAGACATCTGAGAATTTGTGAGCAAGCAAGATGCACATCTTTTTCCACAATCAGTTGCCCTATTATAGTAGTAGTTCTTAACAGTGGAAAATTGCTTCTGCCTATTATCACAGTCACCAAATCTTTTAGCTTGTCCACCATTTTGTTCACTGATTGATTTGCTTCTAAGAGAAGGGACATGACTCTGAGTAGGTTAGGTAAAATTCACTACTTTATATTTTTTCTAAGAAGCAAACATATGAAGCTTTTAGTCAGGTATGTAGTCGTCCCAGGCAGGGTATGAGTAAGACTTTCAAGATCATCAATTTTTATCCAAATAACATTTTTTCTTCAGAAAAAAAGTGTTATGACTCCTATGAATACTATTACAATCATAACCTATAACTCCCCCAGGAAAACCAGGGCTATAGTTGCTTAGAAATAGAAAAGTGTGGAAACCAATGTGTAAGTGTGAAACGGATTTCAAAACATGTTTGAATTACAGGTAAAAGTGAAAAAATATATCAACCTCAAAGAAAGATGATGGCATGTAGGACTGTAATAAAAATACTATACTTACAAATGTTCAATTTAAAAGACACTCTGGATTACTAAATACACATGTCATGATCCATGAATTAGTAATAGACAGGCCGAGCCAAAAAATGACTTCCAAAAAAATGTGACATTTACTTATATTTATTCAGATTTTAAAATTTGGTATTTTAATATGCCACTAAATGTAGAGTGACCAAAAAGAGTGAAGTTCTTTACCCACGTACAATGTTCTCTTGTTGTATGGTCAGCAATCCAGCAGAGGGAGCACATGATAATAAATGATGAAATACTAGAAGAGCTAGACCTCTACGGATATCTACAATAATATGGATATATAAACAATAGAGTTAAACTGTGACTTTAATGTTCTCTTATACTTCTTGAAAAAATTACTATAGACGCAGGTTCCTTTCTAAACAAATTATTTCTCTTTCTGTTTTGAGCAACATTTTTTCTATCTGTGTGTATGCCATTGAATGGTGTTTCCAATTTCTCCACAAAGAAAATTCTCTGTGATGTCTCAGAAAAAAGAAAGGAATGTTTTCATGTGCACTTCTGCATCTAGAATACCAGTATTTTTCCTGTTATGGTTTAAATTTTAAATTTTGAGGACACATTATGTATATGAAATATTTTCTTCTTAGCGTTTCTTCATAATGCATAACTAATATGCTAAGAACAAAAGACTCTATATATTAGTGTTGAAGAATAATGGGAACAAAATATTCCATCTATTTTGGATGGATTATATTTGGTTTTATGGATTTTGGTATATATATGTACTGCAAAAGATAGTACCAACTAGTGAAGTTCAGCACCAACGCAACAGAACAGTTTTGATTGATTTCAAGCTTGACTAAACCAGATGAATATGACACAATATGTTTTTGGTAAATATAAAATGTCTTTGCTCGTTACTTCACTAAGGCAAAAATACACTATTTAAAACAGAAAATGAGTCACCAACATCCAATATACATTTACTTACTAATTTTTGTTTTCCAAATTAAAAATAGTTTTACTGCTTTCTATAACTCGTATGAAATTTACAAATGCAAAAAATATAAAGAAGAAAATACAATTATACGTATTCAAAGATAAATGCTACTATTATTTTATTTTTTATTTTTTATTTTGGGGGTGTATAGTAGGTGTATGTATTTATTGGGTGCATGAGATATTTGAATATAGGCATACAATGCATAATCACATTGAGAATCCATCATGAAAAACATTTATTCTTTGTATTACAAATAATCCAATTATACTCTTTTAGTTATTTTAAAATGTCCAGTTAAGTTGTTATTGACTATAGTCATCCTGTTGTGCTATAAAACACAGGAGCTCATTCATTCTTTCTAACTAACTCTAACTAGCTAACCACATATATATATATATATATATATATATATTTAAATTTTATTATTATTATTTTTTTCTCCAGTAACTATCTACACTGCCACTACCCCTCCATGCTGTGGTAACCATCCTTCTACTTTCTATGTTTATAAGCTCAAATGTTTTGATTTTTTGCTCTAACAAGTAAGTGAGAACATGAAACGTTTATCCTTCTGTGCCTAGCTTATTTCACTAAACAAAATGACCTTCAGTTCCATTTATGCTGTTGTAAATGTCAGAATCTAATTCTTTTTTATGGCTGACTAGCACTCCGTGGTGTATGTGTACAACATTTTCTTTATTCATTCACCTGTTGATAAACACTTAGGTTGCTTTCAAATGTTGCCTATTGTAAATTGTGCTGTAAAAAACATACATACGTTTGATATATTGATTTCCCTTTTTTGGGAATATTCTTAGAGGTGGATTGCTGCATCATATACGATGTCTATTTTTAATTTTTTGAGGAATTTTCAAACTGTTCTTCATAGTGATTGTATTCATGTACATTCCCCACCAACAGTATACAGTTTTCTCTTTCTCCACATCCTCATTAGCATTTGTTATTGCCTATCTTTGGGATAAAAGCCATTTTAGGCAAGGTGCAGTGGCTCACACCTGTAATCCCAGCACTTTGGGAGGCCGAGGTGGGTGGATCACCTGGGTCCGGAGTTCAAGACCAGCCTAAACAACATGGAGAAAACCGGTCTCTACTAAAAATACAAAATTAGCCGAGTGTGGTGGTGCAAGCCTGTAATCCCAGCTACTTGGGAGGCTGAGGCAGGAGAATCACTTGAACCCAGGAGGCAGGGGTTGCAGTGAGCTGAGATCATGCCATTGTACTGCAGCCTGGGCAGCAAGAGGGAAACTCCATCTCAAAAAAAAAAAAAAAAAAACCATTTTAACTGGGATGAAATGATATCTCATTGTAGTTTTGATTTGCATTACTCTGATGATCAATTATGTTTAACACCTTTTCATTTACCTGTTTGTCATTTGTATGTCTTCTTTTGAGAAATGTCTATGCAGATCTTTGGCCCACTTGTTAATTGGATTGTTAGATGATTTCCTATGTAATTGTCTGAGGATTTTATATATTCTTGTTATTAATCCCTTGTCAGATGGACAGTTTACAAATATTTTTGCCGATTCTGTGAATTGTGTCTTCGCTTTTCTTTTTAATTGTTTCCTTTGTTGTGGAGAAGCTTCTTGATGTGATCCCCTTTGTCCATTTTTGTTTTGAATGCCTGTGCTTGTGGAAGCACTAGCCAAGAAATCCTTACCCAGTCTAATGTCCTGGAGGTTTTTCTAAAGTTTTCTTTCAGTAGTTTCATAGTTTGAGGTCTTAGATTTAAGTATTTAATCCATTTTGATTTGATCTCTTTATAAGAAAAGAGATATTGTTCTAGCTTTATTCTTCTCCGTATGGATATCTTGTCCCAGCACTATTTATTGAATAGACTGTTGTTTTCACAATGTATGTTCTTGGCATGTTTATTGAAAATGAGTTCATTGTGAATGTATGAGTTTGTTTTGGGGTTCTCTATTTTGTTACATTGGTCTATGTGTCTGTTCTTATCCCAGTACCCTGCTGTTTAGGTTATCATACCTCTGTAGCATAATTTGAAGGCAGGCAATGCGATTCTTCATTTTGGTTGTTGTTGCTCAGAATAGCTTTGGCTATTCTGGATCTTTTGTGGTTCTATATAAATTTTAGAATTTTTTTCTGTTTCTGTGAAGAATAACAGTATTTTGAGAGGCATTATATTGAATCTGAAGGTTGCTTTTTGTTGTGTGAACATTTTAACAATATTGATTCTTCTAATATATGAACATGAAATATCTTTTCATTTTTACTTGTCCTCTTTAATTTGTTTTAACAAAAGTTTTACAGTTTTCATTCTAAAGATCTTTCATTTAAGCTAATTCTTAAATATTTAATTTTATTAGTAGCTATTGTAAGTAGGATTTTCAAAATTTCATTTTCAGATTTCTTGTCTGGCGAATATGACATTGTTAATTTGTATGTTGATTCTCTATCCTGTAACTATATTGAATTTGTTTATCAGTTCTAATAGTTTTTTGGTGGAGTCTAGGTTTTCCCAGATGTAAGATTATATAATCTGCAAACAGGGGGATAATTTGATTTCTTCCTCTCTAATTTACATGCCATTTTTTCCCCTTTCCCCCTCTCTCCCTCCCCTCCGTCCCCTCCCTCTCTCCCCTCCCTCCCTCCCTCCCTTCCTTCCTTCCTTCCTTCCTTCTTTCTTTCCACTTTCTCTTATCTGGTTGTTCTAGCTAGGACTTCCAATATGTTTAATAACAGTAATAAAAGTGAGCATTTTTATCATATGATTTATCCTTCATTCTGTTGATAAGATGTGTAACATTGATTTATCTGCATGTTTTTGATCGTATTACAGATCTAGAGAATAGGCTTTCAGTTTTTCCCCACTGAGTGTGATACTAGTTGTGGGCTTATTTTATGTGGCTTTTGTTATGTTGAGGCATGTTTCTTCTGTACATGTGTTTTGAGTGTTTTTATCATAAAAGGATTTTGTCAAATGCTTTGGCAACCTCAATTGAAATAACCATATAATCTCTTCCTTCATTCTGTTGATATGATGCTCACATCAATTGATCTGCATATGTTAAACTATACTTGCAGCTCTATGACAAATGCCATGTAGTTATGATGAATGATATTTTTAATATAATGTCTGAAATTGGTTTGCTAGGGTTTTGTTGAGGACATTTGTATTAATGTTTTTCAGTGATATTGACCAATAGTCTTCTTTTTTAATGGGTCTTTGATTTTGGCATCAGGGTAATTCTGGATTCACAAAATTAGTTTGAAAATATTTCCTCCTCTTCCAGGTTTTGGGGTAGTTTGAATAAGATTGGTATTACTTCCTTTTAAATATTTGTTAAAATTTTGCAGTGATGTCATTGGGTCCTGGGGCTTTTCTTTGCTGGGAGACTCTATTATGACTTTTATCTAGGTACTTGCTTTAGGTCTGATCAGGTCTTGAATTTCTTTATGGTTCAATCTTGGTAGGTTTATGTGTGTAGCAGTTTATCCATTGGTCCTACATTTTTTTGATTTATTGCTGTATAGTTGTTCTTACTAACCTCTAATGATTTTTTGAATTCCTGCAGTATTGGTTGTAAACATCTCCTTTATCATCTCTGATTTTATTTATTTTGGTCTTTTTAAAAAATTTTTCTGGTTAGTCTGCATTAAGAGTTGTTAATATTGTGTATTTTTTCAAAAAACATTTTACTTAGCTATATCAGTGGCTAGAATCCTATCAACATATTTAAGTTAACAAATCATATGATTTTCTTTGGATTTTCAACTATCAAAATTGCATATAATGATGCTTTAGGAAATATACCTTATAAGTGTTTCACATATTAAGATATTTATTTTGTGGCATATACTATACAGGTTAAGGCATTACTATATTTCATAACAAATAAACTCTGAATAAAGCACAATATAAATTTACGTCTCACTTACAAAAATACCAAATTGGGAGGTAAACTATGAACACGGAGATTTAGGGACAGGCTTTTTTCCATTTTGTGGCTTAGCCATTTTCAAAACCATGATTTTGAGTCTTCTCCATTCAGTAAGCAAATGGGAAAAGGGAGGGAGACCATGCAAGTGAGAGTCTGTTTTTTGTTTGTTTGTTTATTTATTTTGCTATAGTTCTAGATTCACAAGATTTCAAAATAGTACATTAATATTTCACATACCCTTCATCCAGTCTCTTTCTATGGTTATGTGTGTGTGGGGGGGGGGGAGTATATAGCATAATCATGTACTAATATGTTAAATGTATAGTTATATATAGTATGTTATCAAACCCCCAAAAATAATCATTGTGCATATATAGTTCTTTGTCATTGTGTCACATGTGCAATTAATATAACCACCACCCCAATCAAGATACAGAACTATTTTGTCACTATTAAGATCTATCTAGTGTCACTCTTTTATATTCAGCCCCACCTTTCCTCCACTCCCCATCCCTAATTCCTGATAATTAATAATCTTTTCTCTTCCTTTAAAATGCTGCCATGTCAGTAATTTCATATAAATGAAGTCATACAGTATGTAAGTTTTTCAGATTGGCTGTTTTAAACTCAACATTATTTCCTTGAGAGTCATCCAAGTTGCAAATCCATAGTTCATTCTTTTTTATTGCTGAGTAATATGCCATTATATGAATGCACTACAGTTTAACCATTTACTTGTTGAAGAACATCTAGATATTTTTCCAGTTTTGGACTGTTACAAATGACATGGCAATAAAAATTCATGTACAGGTTTTTGTGTAAACACACATTTTCATTCCCCTGGAAAAAATGTGTAGAAATACAATTGCTGGATCAAATGGTAGTTATTTGTTTAGTTGTATAAGAAAATGTGTGTGAGGTTTTTATGAGTTAGTTCTCAAATTGGTGTGCTTCATGGATGAGAAATAGAGTTAATATTCACTCCTAACTGAAAAGTGTTTTGGGAAATACGTTCTACTTGCCTAGGAGAAAGAGAAACAGATTTTAATGAACACATAGCAATATTGCTACCCATAGTGTAAGCCTTATTCATTTAACAGGCTAAAATCTGTGTTTATCTTCATTGGCCCAAAATTCACTTTATAATTGCAGTCTGAATAGAAACCTAGTTGAAAGAGTCAAAAGGAAAAAGAAGTTAACATTTTCTAGGAAATTTTTTCTGCCCCTGATGTTATTTTTTCTTGTGTATATATGGCACTGGCAGCTATTACTCTGGAAACAAAAAATGTTGAGGCAGTACATCAAAATATAATTGCACTCTTTATTTATTTGGGTAAAGAATGCCACATGATTTGGCATTTAAAAAAATTCAGTGTATTATGTTAAAATAGCTCTATGAAGTATGTCTTACTCTGTTTTGGGTTGCTATAAAGGGATACTTGAGACTGGGTAATTTATCCAGAAAAGAGGCTTAGTTAGCTCAAGATTCTGCAGACTGAGAAGTTGAAGGGGCTAGCCCTGGTTTCTGGTGAGAGTTTTTGTGCTGCATCACAATATGGCAGAGAAGGTAGAAAAAGAAACAGACACATACGAAGAGTAGAAACACTGAGAGGCATCCTGACTTTATAGCCACCCACTCTCCTGAGAACAAATCCATTTTCATAAGAATGAATCTAGTCTCTTGAGTGTAGGCGCTCACTCACTGATACTAGAACAACACCAAGCCATTCATAGTGGATCCACCTTCATTATCCAAATATCTCCCAACAGGCTTCATCTTTCAACACGGCTACATTGAAGATAAAATTTCCACATAAACTTTGGTGGGACAAATAAACCTGTATCCAAAACATAGCAGAGGATATGATACAAAATAAGTGCTTGACTTTGCCCCACTCCCTTCCACTTTGAAGTAATTATTTTGTATTATGTAAATGCAACCCGAAATTACCTTTGCTCAAGTGTTATGCTTTGGAAGAAGACAATGAATTATTTATTTTTGCAAGTAACTCAAATAATAGGAGTATAAAAGTAACCCTTGAGGGGAATTGCTGAGCTCTTTCCCTATGCCCACATTCTTTAAGACAATTTTACCTTATCTCTGGGAGGGTAATTTCTAGATTAATGATTTTTAGTAGTTTTAATTAATTGATAAATATATGATTTTGGTTTTCATAAATGGGTAACATCACTTTCTCTCCCACTTTCCTGTTGCCCTAGCTTATCCTATGAAGCCACATTTGATATTGAAAAAAGTACTGTGTTTCAAATAAAAACCATTACAAATATTACAGTATGCTTTTATTGAATAAATAATTTCTTCCAGCTACTGTCTTACATGTTTTATGTTTATTATCTCACAAAATTATCCACTATAATCTATAATGTAGGCAGTATTATTATTTAAATATTAAAGAATAAACATCTGAGAAATAGAAGTAAGTTGCACTAGGCAAAGTAGCTCATAAATGAAAGTGTGCAACTTAGAAATAGCTCTTTGTAACTTCATGTTTCAGACTGTTAATCATGATGCAATTTTGCTTCTCTTCTACTGTGGGTTTACCCCTTGGGAAAATGTTGTGAACCTCTGGACAATCTTGGTTATTGCTTAATCAATGAACAGAGGGGTGCAAGCATCTCCTTGAGATTCTGCATTCAAGTCTATTGGATATATATATATATATATATATATACTCTGAAGTGGATTTCTGAGTAATAAGAAAATTGTATTTTAAATTTCTTGAGGAACCTCCACACTGGTTCCCATACTGGCTACACCATTTTGTATTCCACCAAACAGTGCAAAAAAAAATAAAAAATAAAAATAAAAAGCAATACCAAATTATCCATCTTTTCACTATGATTTGTTATTATGTTATTTGCTCTGACAGTTACTATCATGACCGTAAGGTGATCTCTTTTTTATGCTCTAGATGTTTTCTCTAGAAACATTTGCATTCCTCTCAAGCATCAGTGATTTTGAGCATCTCTTCATGTGATTATTGAACGTGTATATATATATTATTTGGGAAATATCTACTAAGTCATTTGATCATTTTAAAATTCATTTGTTTTCATTCTTCTTGTTGAATTGGAGGAGTTCCTTATATATTCTGGGTAAAACCCATTAACAAATGTATTATTTACAAATATTTTCTCACATTCTACAGGTTGCTTTTTTACTCTGTTGGTTGTGTGTTTTGATGCACAGAAGTTTTTAAATTTTGAAGTATCCCAATTAGCCTCTTTTTACTTTTAAACTTTTTTTAATATTTAATTTTATGTTTACATAGAAGGTGTAAATATTTATGAGGTACATGAGATACTTTGACACTGGCATACAATGTGTAATAAACACATCAGTGTAAATGAGGTGTCCATTACTTTAAGCATTTATCATTTTGTAATGTTGCCAACATTCTATTATCCCCTTTTGGTTATTTTTAAATGTACAATAAATTATTACTGACTGTAATTACTCTGTTGTACCATAAAATGCTAGTTCTCATTTGTTCTATCTCAACTATATTTTTGTACCTATTAACCATCCTCACTCCCCACCACCACTACCCTTCCCAACTTCTGGTAACCCAATTTGTTTACTTTTGTTGTTCGTGATTTAGGTGTCATGTCTAAGAAATCATTGAAAATTCAGTGTGACGAAGTTTTCTCTCTATGTTTCTTTTTAAAAGGTATATAATTTTAGCTTTTACATTAGGTCTTTGATGCATTTGAGTTAATTTTTTGTAAGTGGTGTAAATGGAGGCTCCAACTTTATTCTTTCCCTTGTGGATATTCAGTACTCTTAACACCATTTGTTGAAAAGATTGTCCTTTCCTCATTTGAATGGTCTTGGCAGCCTTGTCAAAAATGACTTGACCATTTATGTGAGTATATGTTTCTGGGTTCTCAATTATATTACAATGGATTGTAGGTCTGTCATTGTGTCATTAACACACTAGTTTGATTACTGTAGTTATATAGTAAGTTTTGAAATCAGGAAATGTGAGAACTCCAGTTTTGCTTTCTTTTCTCAAAACCATTTTGGTAATTTTGAGTCCTTTTGAAATTCCATACAAATTTTAGGATAGATTTTACTATATTTGCAAAAAAAATTAATAGGATTTTATAGGAATCACATGGAATTTGTAAATTGTTTTGGAAAATATGGATATATTTTTATTTTCATTTTATTTTAAATTAAGGAACGTACACATGCTTCTGTTCTGCATACTTGTTAAGATTGGGCTTCTAGTGTACCCAATACCTAAATAGTAAACATTGTGCCTGATTTTTCAACAGTCTCTTCATTCCCATTTTCTTCCCTTTGGGAGTTACCAGTGTCTTTATAATCATATAAACCCATTGCTTAGCTCTCACTTTTAAGTGAGAACATGAAGTAATTGATTGTCTTTTTCTGAGTTAGTTCGCTTAAAAGAATGCTCCCCAGCTCCATCCACATTGCTACAAAGGACATACATTCATTATTTTATGCCTGTGTAGTAGACCATGGTGTATATATACCACATTTTCTTTATCCAGTCAACCACTGATGGATAGTTAAGTTGGTTTCATGACTTTGCTATTATGAATAGTGCTGCAATTAACATATGAATACAAGTGCCTTTTTAATATAATGATTTATTTTCCTTTTTATATACACGCAGTAATGGAATTGCTTGATTATATAATAGTTCTGTTTTTAGTTCTTTGAGAATCTCTATACTGTCTTACATGGAGGTTGAATAAGTTTACATTCCCAACAAAAATGCATAAGCATCCCACTTTCTCCACATCTATGCCAACATCTGTTGTTTTCTTTTCCTTGTTTTACTTTTTAGTAATAGCAATTCTGACCACTGTGAGATGATATCACATTGTGGTTTAAATTTTCATTTCTCTGATGATTAATAATGTTGAGCATTTTCTCATGTGTTTGTTGGCCACTTGTATTTTTTCCTTTGAGAAATGTCTATTCATGTTCTTTGCCCTGCTTTAAATGGAGATGTTTGTTTTATTTTGTTTTTTCTTGTCTGAGTTGTTGATTTTCTTGTAGATTCTGGATATTAGTCCTTTGTCAATGGAATAATTTGCAAAAATTTTCTCCCATTCCATAGGTTGTCTGTTTACTCTGTTGATTGTCTATTTTGCTGGGCAAAGGCATTTTGGTTTAATTAAGTCCCATTTGTCTATTTTTATTTTTGTTTCATTGGTTTTGAGTTCTTCCTCATAAATGGTTTGCCTTGGTCAATGTCCTGAAATGTTTTCTCTAGATTTTCTTCCAGGACTTTTGTAGTCCCATGTTTTCCATTTAAGTCTTTAATCCATCTTCAGTTGATTTTTGTATATGGTGGAAAAATAGTGGTCCAGTTTCATTTTTCTGCACATGGCTAGCCAATTTTCCTGGCACCATTTATTGAATAAGGTGTCCTTTCCCAAGTTTTTATTTTTATCAACTTTGTTGAAGCACAGTTGGTTTTAGTATGTGGCTTTATTTCTGGGTTCTCTATTTATTCTCTTTACCTATGTGTCTATTTATGTTCCAGTGCCATGCTGTTTTAATTACTATAGCCTTGTAGTTTATCTTCAAGTCATGCAGTTTGATACTTCTTGATTTGTTCTTTTAAGCAAGAATTACCTTAAGTAATTTTTGTTTTTCTTGTTGTTCTATATGAATTTCAGGATTGTATTTTTCTAATTCTATTAAAAATGATTTTGGTAATATGATAGGGGAAAACATTGAATCTGTAGGTCACTTTGGACAGTATGCTCATTTTAACAATATTGATGTTCCAATCTGTAACGTCTCCTATGTTTTAATCATCTACAATTTATTTCATCAGTGTTTTAAAGTTCTCTTTGTAGTTATTTTTTACTTCCTTTGTAAATATATTCCTAGGTATTGCATTTATTTGTGGTTATTATAAATGGAATTAAGTTATTGATTTGGTTTTCAGCATGGACATTATTGGTTTATAGAAATGCTACTGCTCTGCACATTGATCCTGTATTTTGAAACTTTAGTGAATCTGCTTATTAAGTTTAGGAGTCTTTTGGGTTAGTCTTGGGGTTTTCTAGAAAGACAATCATCATCAGAAAGAGATAATTTGATTTACTCTTTCCCAATTTTGAGGATATTTTATTTCATTTTCTTGACTAATTACTGAGGTTAGGACTTCCAATATTATGTTGAGTAGGAGTGGTGAGATTGGACATTCTTGTCTTCTTCCAGTTCTTAGTTGGAATGTTTTTAACTTTTCCCCATTCAGAATAATCCTGGCTGTGATTTAGTTATAGATGGCTCTTATTATTTTGAGGTATGTTCTTTTAATGTCTAGTGTGTTCAGGGTTTTTATGATGAAGGGATATATTTTCTCAAATGTTTGTTCTGCATCGTTGAGATGGTGAATCACATTTATTGATTTGCAGTTGTTGAGTCATCCTTGCATCCCTAGAATAAAACCAACTTGATTGTGATGAATTAACTTTGAATCTGTTTGCTAGTATTTTGTTGATGATTTTGCATCTATGTTATCAGAGATATTGGCTTGTGGTTTTCTTTTCTGTTTCGTCCTTGCTGATTTTGGTATCAGTATGATACTGGTAATACTGGTTACATAGAATGAGTTAGAAAGAAAACCCTTCTCCTCAATTTCTGGGAATAGTTTCAGTAAGATTGTTACCAGCTCTTCTTTTTATGTCTGGTAAAATTTGGCTGGGAATCTGTCTGATACCAGGCTTTTGTGTTTTGTTGAAAAAAGTTTTATTACTGATTCAGTTTTTTTTTTATTTGTTATTAGCATGTTTATGATTTTTATTTCTTCCTGGTTCGATCTTGGGGATTTGTATATTTCCAGGAATTTATCCATTTTCTACAGGTTTTCTAGTTCTAGCACATAGTGGCATTCATAGTAGTCTCTGATAATCTTTTGTATTTGTGTGGTATCAGTTGTAATGCCCACTTTCTCATTTCTGATTGTACTTATTTAAATCTTGCCTCTTTTTATCTTGGTTAATCTAGTTATCTGTCAATTTTGTTTATCCTTAAAAGAAACCACAGATTTTTCTTTTGTTAATTTTTGGTATCTTTTTTTTTTTTTTTTTGTCTCTATCTCATTTAGTTTTGGTCTGATCTTCATTACTTCTTTTCTTCTGCTAGCTTCTAGTTTGCATTGTTTTTGTTTTTCTGGTTTCTTGAAGTTTGATACGTTGTTAATTTGGGACTGTTCTATTGTGGACATTTAATCGTATAAACTTTTAACACTTTTTTTACTGTATCACAAAGTTTTGATATATTGTATCCCTATTTTCATCATTTTGATTTCTTTTTATTTGTACCTTAATTTTGTCATTTACTCAAAAGTCATTCAGAAACAAGTTGTTTAGCTTCCATGTACCTGGGTAGCTTTTAGAGTTCCTCTTGGTGGTGCTTTTTAATTTTGTTATACTGTGGTCCAAGAAAATACTTAATATGATTTTGACTTCAAAATATTTAATAATTTTTGCTTTATGGTCAAGCATATGGTCAATTTTGGAGAATGTTCTATGTGGAGTTGAGAAGAGAATATACTCTACTGTCATTGGCTAGAAAGCTTTGTAAATGCCTTCATTTGGTCTATACTTCAGTTTGAGTTGAGAGTTTCTTAGTCACTTTTCTGGTTTGATGATCTGTCTAGTTGTTTAAGAGGGGGTGTTTAAGTCTCTCATTATTCCTCTGTTGCTATCCATATTTTTTTTAGGTCAAGTAGTAATTGTTTTATGAATCTCTGTGCTCCAGTATTGGGTGTATATATATTTAAGATGATTAATTCTTCTTGATGTACTGAAGCTTTTATCATTAATAATAAAAGGCCCTTCTTCTTCTTCTTCTTTTAATTGTTGTTGGTTTAAGGTCTGTTTTATCTGATATGGGAATGGTTGCTTCTGCTCACTTTTGTTTACCATTTGCATGATGTATCTTTATACACCCATTTAATTTAAGTCTGTAGTTGTATTTAGTCAGCAGGTGTGTCTCTTTTAGGCAACAGACTTTTTTTTTTTAAATAGTGTTTGTCAATCTGTATCTTTTAATTGGTGTATTTAGGGCATTTATATTCAAGGTTAATAATATTAATATGTGAGATTTTGATATTGTCATATCATTGTTAGCTAGTTGCCTTGGGGTTTTAATTGTGTAATTGTTTCATAGGATATACAAACTTTGTACTTATGTGTCCTTTTATAATGATGAGTGTTGTCAATTCATCTCCATGTTTAAAACTCCTCTGAGCTTTTCTTAAAGGAACAGTCTAGCAGAAATAAATTTCCTTAGTGATAGTTTCTCTGGAAAATACTATTTCTCCCTTAATTTTGAAGCTTAGTTTGGCAGGATATATAATTTTTCAGCTGGCATTTCTTTGCTTTAAGGGTGTGAAAAATAGGCCCAAATCTTTTCTGGATTGTAGGATTTCTGCTGAAAAGTTTGCTGTCAGTCTGATGAGATTACACACCTCTTTTGCCACTCTTACAATTTTTTTTCAAGCTGACTTTGGATAGCTTGATAACGTTGACAGAGTTTTGTTCTTGTTGCCCAGGGTATCTAGATGTCTAAATCTCAATGGTTTCTTATTTCTTGAAATAAGTTTTCCGTACTTTTTATTTTTTATCTTTCCCTAGAATACCTACAACTTGTAGATTTGGGGAGTTTTACATAATTCCATATTTTTCAAAGGCTTTATTTATCTTTTAAAATTCATCGTTCTTTATGTCTGTCTGACTGAGCTAATTCAAATGAACTGTTTTTCAGCTCTGTAATGCTTTTTTATATTCGGTTTAGCCTATTGTTAAGTTTTTAACTGTATTTTGTAACTCTTACTTTTTTATTTCCAGATATTCTGGGTTTTTTCCTTGATATTTTTCTCTTCTTTCATGTCCTGAATTGTTTTCCTGATGTCTTTGTGTTGGTTTCAGCTTTTTCTTGCATTACATTGAGTTTCTTTAAAATCGATACATAGAATATTTTATCTAGTATTTCAAAGGTTTTCTTTTGGTTAGAATTTGTTGCTAAAGAGGGATTGTTCTCCTTTGAGGATGTAGTAACACTCTTATTTTATATTTTCAGAGTTGTTACTCTGGTTCTTTCTCATTTGGATAGGCTATTTCTCTTACTTACATTTTGCCTTTTTTTTTGTTTAGGTGGCAATATTTCTACTCTTGAGGAGGTGTCTAAAATTTATGATGTTGTGTAGAGTCCTTTGGCTTTGGTTCTGTATGTTTTACGTGGCAAAGAAAAGTTCCTTGGTTATAAGTAACCTATATATAGTGGCTTTCTCAAATATTTGCTGTAGTAGTGGTGTGTTGGGCCTGTCAGCAGATCCACTGCCTCCTATGTAGCTTGAGTGTCAGAGTTCTCAGGGTACCTAACCATATTCCTTAATGCTGTGTACTTCAGCCAGCAGATTTCTTGTTTTATTGTACCAGTTAGCCTCCAGGGAACTGGTGTGTGCTCATGGGTAAGAGCTGACTGTAGCCAATGTGGGTGGGTATATACTTGATCTCATTTGCTGTGGGAAGTTCTCTGTTGCCTCAGACCTTGGGCTGGTTTAAATCAGTCAACCGCCATCAGTGGGGCTGTTTCCCAGTCTTCTCTCTAAGTTCTGGGGTGTTCTTTGCTTTTCTGGTGAATTCCCATTTTTCTTCTTGAATTAAAGTTCACAGAGTTTATCTTTACACATTTATCTATTTCTACATGACTGAAGCACACTAAAAGCCCATAATCCACTATGTCAGAATAAAATAGGTATTAACATCTTAAAAATATTAAATATTCCACTGAATGAACATGGGGCGTTATTTACTTATGTCTTTATTAAATTTTTTGTAACACAGTTTTGTAGTTTTTAGTATACGTGTCTTTTACCTCTTTGATTCATTTTATTCTTAAATATTTCATTCTTTTGATGATATTGTTTTGGGAATTGCTTTATCATTTTTAAATGTTTATTATTAGTGTATAGAAATGAAACTGATATATGTGTGTTCATTTTGCATCTTGCAAATTTGCTGAATTTGTTTATTAGTTATAATAGCTTTTGGTGGAATATTGATGGTTTTCTATATAGAATATCATATCACCTGAAAACAAATTTTCACTTTGCAATTTCCAATTTGGATGACTTTTATTTCTTTTTCTTATTTTATACTGGTGGTTAGGACATTTAGTACTATACTGAATATAAATGGCAAAATTAAATATCCTTTTCTTATTTCTGATTTTAGAGAAAATGTTTCCAGTCTTTCACCATGTTGCAAAAAAAACAAACAGAAAACAGGGACCAATATCCCCAATGAATATTGATGTACAAACAATCCTTACCAAAATACAAGTGAACAGTATTCGACAACACATGAAAGGAATCATACACCATATTCAAGTGAGATTTATCCCTGGGATGTGAGAATAATTTGGTCCATGCAATTCAATGAATGTGATAATGTCACATTAAGAGAATTAAAGATAAAAATTATCTATCATATCAACAGACACAGCAAAAGAATTTGACAAAATGCAACATCATTTTGTGATAAAATCTCTCAAAAATTAGGTATTAACGTAATGTACTACAACATAATAAAGGCCATATATGACAAGCACACAGGTAACATCATACTCAATGATGAAAAGCTGCACGTTTTTCTTTAAGATTAGATATAAGACAAGGATGCTCACTTCCACAATTTGTATTTTGCATAGTACTGGTAGTCCTAGCCAGTGCAATTAGGAATGGGACTGCTGGGTCACATGGACAGTATGTGCTTAACTTTCCAAGAAACTGCCTGATAGTTTTTCTGATATGGTTTTGGAAGTTTCATTTATTATAAGAACGTACTTTATATACTCCAATTTTATGCCACTGTAAAGCAGTATACTGCTTTACAGTGGCATAAAATTGGAGTATATAAAGTATGGAGTATATCAAATTTAAAGACCTTTCTAAATACAATTTTAAAATAAACTACACTCCTACTTTTAGCTGCTTTTCTATTTTCTACCAACAGCGATAGCTCTTTTTTCTAAGCCTCTGCCAAAGCTTTTGGGCCAAAGAGTGTCCATTAAACAAAAAGTTAGGTTTGAATGTTTCTGTTGCCTTGACCACTGATGTATACCATGCCTACTTTTAAAATAACTAGTGTCACAAGGCTAATATGGCTGAATAGGAATAGCTCCGGAGCACTGTTTCCAGTCAAAGTGACACAGAAGGTGAGCAATCTCTGCATTTCCAACCAAGGTACCAGGTTCATTTCAATGGGACTGGTGGGACAGTGGATGTAGCCCAAGGAGGGCAAACTGAGGCAGGGCAGAGTGCTGCCCCACCCTGGAAGTGCAACTGTACAGAGGATCGGGAACTCTTCCCCTCTGGTACTCCTATTCAGGTGCTGTGCTTCTCCCATGACCTTTGTAACCCACAAACAAGGAGATCCCTGCTGGGCTGAAAAGCGCCACAAGTTACTAGCACAGATCTGAGCAGAATCTCCAGCTGGCACTGTGGGTTATCAGCACAGATGAGGGTGGGCGTTTTGGACTAGCACCGAGAGCACCTGCAGGATGAAACTCCTGGCTCCCCAGAAGAGGGGAAGCTGAAAGCAGGGAGACAGGTGATATGGTTTGGTGGGTCCCACCCTGACAAAGACCAGCAAACTGAAGCCCTCTCACTTGAGAGTTTTGCAGCCAGCACATTAGTTTGAGCTCGAACTGGGATGATCAAGCTCAGTGGGGGGAGTGTGTCCACCATAGCTGATCTTACCTGTGTAAACAAAAGCCAGAAGAAGGTTACACAGCAGCTGGACTGAGCCTGTGGCACCCCAACAGTGCCACTGCAGTCAGACAAGGGACAGACAGTCTCCTCTAGCGACTCCCCAGACCCCTGCATAACTAAAAATGTGCCACATACAGGAGAGCTCTGGCTGACAACTCGTGGGTACCCTTCTGGGACAAAACTACCAAAGGAAATATCAGGCAGCAATACTGGCTCTTCTACAGGCCCCTCGGGTGATTCCCAACCAAGCAAGGTCTAGACTGGACCTCCAGCAGTCCTAAAGCAGAGAAGCCTGACTATTAGAAGGAAAACTAAGAAAAAAACAACAAAAAGAAATAGTTTCAACATCAACAGAAAGGATGTCCATTCAGAGACCCATCCGATATCACCAACTTCAAGATCAAAGGTAGATAAACCCACAAAGTTGGGAAGAAGGATGAAATAATCAGAGACCAGAATGCCTCTCCTCCTCCAAGGGATCACAACTCCTCACAAGCAAGAGAAGAAAAATGAGGTAGAGAATGAGTTTGATGAATTGACAGAAGCAGATTTCGGACCATAGGTAATAACAAACTTCTCTGAGCTAAAGGAACATGTTCTAACTCATTGCAAAGAAACTAAAAACCTTGAAAAAGGGTGAGACAAAATTGTAACTTGAACAACCAGCTTAGAGAAGAACATAAACAACTTGATGGAGCTGAAAAACACAACACGAGAACTTCGTGAAGCATACACAAATTTCAATAGCTCAATTGATCAAGCAAAGCCAAGGATATCAGAGATCCGAAGATCAACTCTGTGAAATAAAATGAGAAGGCAAGATTAGAGAGAAAAGAATAAAAAGAAATGAACAAAGCCTCCAAGAAATATCGGATTATACGAAAGGACCTAAACTACTCTCAATTGGTGTACCTGAATGTGACAGGGGGATGAACCCAAGCTGGAAAACACTCTTCAGATTACTATTCAGGAGAACTTCCCCCGAACCTAGCAAGGCAGGCCAACATTCAAATCCAGGAAATACAGAGAACACCACAAAGATACTCCTCAAAAAGAGCAACCGCAAGGCACATAATCATCAGATTCACCAGGGTTGAAATGAAGGAAAAAACTGCTAAGGGCAGCCAGAGAGAAAGGTTGAGTCACCCACAAAGATAAGCCCATCAGGCTCACAGCAGATCTATTGGTAGAAACCCAACAAGCCAGAAGAGTGGGGGCCAATATTCAACATCCTTAAAGAAAAGAATTTTCAACCCAGAATCTCATATCCGGCCAAACTAAGCTTCATAAGTGAAAGAGAAATAAAATCCTTTATGGACAAGCAATTGCTGAAAGATTTCATTACCACAACACCTGCCTTACAAGAGCTCCTGAAAGAAGCACTAAACATGGGAAGAACCACTACCAACCACTGCAAAAATGCACCAAATGGGAAAGATCAATGACACAATGAAGAAACTGCATCAACTAATAAAAAAAAACAACCAGCCAGTAACAAAATGGGAAGATCAGACTCACACACAACAATATTAATCTTAAATGTAAATGGCCTAAGTGCACCAATCAAAAGACACAGACTGGCAAACTGGTTAAAAAGTCAAGATACATCAGTGTGCTGTATTCAGGAGACCTATCTCATGTGCAAAGACACACATAGACTCAAAATAAAGGAATGGAAGAAGATTTACCAAGCACATGGAGTGCAAAAAAAAGCAGAGGTTGCAATCCTAGTCTCTGATAAAATAGACTTCAAACCAACAAAGATCAAAAGACACAAAGGCATTACATAATGGTAAAAGGATCAATGCAACAAGAAGAGCTAACTATCCAAAATATATATGCAACAAATACAAGAACACCAAGATACATAAAGCAAGTTCTTAATGACCTACAAAGAGACTTACACTCCCACACAATAATAGTGGAAAACTTTAACACTCCACTGTCAATATTAGACAGATCAACAAGGCAGAAAATTAACAAGGATATCCAGGACTTGAAAACAGATCTAGACCAAGTGGACCTAATTGACATCTAAAGAACTCTCCACCCTAAATCCACATAATATACATTCTTCTGTTGTCTCCAGATTTTTAAATGATCACCATTCTAACTGGCATGAGATAGTATCTCAGTGTGGTTTTGATTTGCATTTCTCTAATGACCACTGATGTTGAGCATTTTTTCATATGTTTCTTGGCATCATAGATGTCTTCTTTTGTAAAGTGTCTGCTCACATCCTTTGCCCACTTTTGAAAGGCTTTTTTTTTTTTTTTTTTCCTGCAAATCTGTTTTAGTTCTTTGTAGATTCCAGATATTAGCCCTTTGTCAGATGGGTATATTGCAAAATTTTTTTCCATTCTTTTGGTTGCTGGTTCCCTCTAATGATTGTTTCTTTTGCTGTAAAGAAGCTCTGGAGTTTAATTAGATCTCATTTTTCTATTTTGGCTTGTGTTGCCATTGCTTTTGGTGTTTTAGTCATGAAGTCCTTGCCTATGCCTATGTACTGAATGGTTTTGCCTAGGTTTTCTTCTAGGGTTTTTATGGTGTTACATCTTATGTTTAGATCTTTAATCCATCTGGAGTTAATTTTAGTGTAAGTTTGCTTTTGATTTGGCTCTCTGTTTGTCTTTTATTGGTGCATAGGAATACTTGTGATTTCTGCACATTGATTTTGTATCCTGAGACTGCTGAAGTTGCTTATCAGTTTCAGGAGATTTTGGGCTGAGATGATGGGGTCTTCTAGATATACAATCAAGTCATCTGCAAATAGAGACAATTTGACTTCCTCCTTTCCTAACTGAATATCCTTCATTTCTTTTTCTTGCCTGATTGCTCTGGCTAGAATTTCCAATACTATATTGAATAGGAGTGGTGAGAGAGGGCATCCTTGTCTTGTGTCAGATTTCCAAGGAAATGGTTCCAGTTTTTGCTCATTCAGTATGTTATTGGCTGTAGGTTTGTTGTAAATAGGTTTTATTATTTTGAGATACATTCCATCAATACCTAATTTGTTGAGAGTTTTTAGCAAAAAGGGCATTGAATTTTATTGAAGGTCTTCTCTGCATCTATTGAGATAATCATGTGTTTTTTTCTTTGCTTCTGTTTATGTGATGGATTACTTTTATGGACTTGCATATGTTGAACCAGCCTTGCATCCCAGGATGAAGCCTACTTGATCACGGTGGATAAGCTTTTTGATGTGCTGTTGCAATCAGTTTGCCAGTATTTTATTGAAAATTTTGCATCTATGTTCGTCATGGATATTGGCCTGAAGTTTTCTTTTTTGTTGAGTCTCTGACAGGTTTTGGTATCAGGATGATGCTGGTCTCATAAAATAATTTGGGAAGGATTCCCTCTTTTATATTGTTTGGAATAGTTTAGAAGGAGCGGTACCAGCTCCTCTTTGTATGTCTGGTAGAATTCTGCTGTGAATCCATCTGGACCTGGCCTCTTTTTTTGGTTGTTAGGCTATTAATTGTTGCCTCACCTTCAGCTCTTGTTTTTGGTCTATTCAGGGTTTCAACTTCCTCCTTGTTTAGGCTTAGGAGGGTGTAAGTGTCCAGGAATGTATCCATTTCTTCCAGATTTTCTGGTTTGTGTGCATAGAGTTGTTTGTAGTAATTTCTAATGGTAGTTTCTTTTTCTGTGGAATTGATGGTGATATCCCCTTATCATTTTTTATTGCATCTATTTGATTCTTCTCTCTTTTCATTTTTATTAATCTGCCTGGTGGTCTATTTTGTTGATCTTTTCAAAAAAACAGCTCCTGGATTTATTAATTTTTGAAGGTTTTTCTGTGTGTCTCTATCTCCTTCAGTTCTGCTCTGATCTTAATTATTTCTTGCCTTCTGCTAGCTTTTGAGTTTTTTTGATCTTGCTTCTCTAACTCTTTTAGTTTTGATGATAGGGTGTCGATTTTAGATATTTCCTTGCTTCTCAAGTGGGCATTTATTGCTATAAATTTCCATCTTGACACTGCTTTAATCTGTCCCAGAGATTCCAGTATGTTGTGTCTTTATTCTTGTCATTTTGAAGATCTTTATTTCTGCCTTCATTTCATTGTTTATCCAGTCAACATTCAAGAACCAGTTGTTCAGTTTCCATGAAGTCATGTGGTTCTGAGTTAGTTTCTTAATCCTGAGTTCTAATTTGTTTACACTGTGGTCTGAGAGATTGTTTGTTATGATTTCCGTTCTTTTGCATTTGCTGAGGAGTGATTTACTTCCAATTATGTGGTCAATTTTAGAGAGGTGTGATGTGGTGCTGAGAAGAATGTACATTCTGTGGATTTAGGGTGGAGAGTTTTGTGTATGTCTATTAGGTCCACATGGTCCAGATCTGATTTCAAATCCTGGGTATCCTTGTTAATTTTCTGTCTCATTGATCTGTCTAATATTGACAGTGGAGTGTTACAATTTCACACTATTATTATGTGGGAGTCTAAGTCTCTTTGTAGGTCATTAAGAACTTGATTTATGTATCTGAGTTCTCCTATATTGGGTGCACATATACTTAGGATCATTAGCTCTTCTTGTTGCATTGATCCTTTTACCATTATGTAATGCCTTTCTTTGTCTCTTTTGATCTTTGTTGGTTTAAAGTCCATTTTATCAGAGACTAGGATTGGAACTCCTGCTTTTCTTTGCTCTCCATTTACTTGATAAATCTTCCTCCATCACTTTATTTTTAGCCTATGTGTGTCCTTGCATGTAAGATGCATTTCCTGAGTAGAGCACAGAGATGAGTCTTGACTTTTTTTTTTTATTTTTATTTTTATTTTTTCATTGCATTTTAGGTTTGGGGATACATGTGAAGAACATGGAAGATTGTTGCATAGGTACACACATGGCAGTGTGATTTGCTGCCTTCCTCCCCCATCACCTATATCTGGCATTTCTCCCCATGCTATCCCTCCCCCAACTCCCCCACCCCCACTATCCCTCCCCTTTTTCCCCCGACAGACCCCAGTGTGTGATACTCCCCTCCCTGTGTCCATGTGTTCACATTGTTCAACACCCGCCTATGAGTGAGAACATGCGGTGTTTGATTTTCTGTTCTTGTGTCAGCTTGCTGAGAATGATGGTTTCCAGGTTCATCCATGTCCCTACAAAGGACACAAACTCATCATTTTTGATGGCTGCATAATATTCCATGGTGTATATGTGCCACATTTTCCCCCCGTCCAGTCTATCATTGATGGGCATTTGGGTTGGTTCCAGGTCTTTGCTATTGTAAACTGTGCTGCAATGAACATTCGTGTGCATGTGTCCTTATAGTAGAACGATTTATAGTCTTTTGGATATATACCCAGTAATGGGATTGCTGGATCAAATGGAATTTCTATTTCTAGGTCCTTGAGGAATCGCCACACTGTCTTCCACAATGGTTGAACTAATTTACACTCCCACCAACAGTGTAAAAGCGTTCCTATTTCTCCACATCCTCTCCAGCATCTGTTGTCTCCAGACTTTTTAATCAACGCCATTCTAACTGGCGTGAGATGGTATCTCAATGTAGTTTTGATTTGCATTTCTCTAATGACCAGTGATGATGAGCATTTTTACATATGTTTGTTGGCTTCATGTATGTCTTCTTTTGTAAAGTGTCTGTTCATATCCTTCGCCCACTTTTGAATGGGCTTGTTTGTTTTTTCTTGTAAATCTGTTCTTCAGTTCTTTGTAGATTCTGGTTATCAGCCCTTTGTCAGATGGGTAGACTGCAAAAATTTTTTCCCATTCTGTTGGTTGCCGATTCACTCTAATGACTGCTTCTTTTGCTGTGCAGAAGCTGTGGAGTTTGATTAGGTCCCATTTGTCTATTTTGGCTTTTGTTGCCACTGCTTTTGGTGTTTTGGTCATGAAGTCCTTGCCTACGCCTATGTCCTGAATGGTTTTGCCTAGATTTTCTTCTAGGGTTTTTATGGTGTTAGGTCTTATGTCTAAGTCTTTAATCCAACTGGAGTTAATTTTCGTGTAAGGTGTAGGAAGGGGTCCAGCTTCTGCTTTCTGCACATGGCTAGCCAGTTTTCCCAACACCATTTATTAAACAGGGACTCGCTTCCACATTGTTTGTTTTTGTCAGGTTTGTCAAAGATCGGGTGGTTGTAGATGTGTTGTGTTGCGTCGGAGGCCTCTGTTCTGTTCCATTGGTCTATATCTCTGTTTTGGTACCAGTACCATGCTGTTTTGATTACTGTAGCTTTGTAGTATAGTTTGAAGTCCGGGAGTGTGATGCCTCCAGCTTTGTTCTTTTTGCTTAGAATTGACTTGGCTATGCCGGCTCTCTTTTGGTTCCATATGAAGTTTAAGGTGGTTTTTTCCAGTTCTTCAAAGAAGGTCATTGGTAGCTTGATAGGGATAGCATTGAATCTGTAAATTACTTTGGGCAGTATGGCCATTTTGACAATATTGATTCTTCCTAGCAAAAGAACAGAAATCATAACAAACAGTCTCTCAGACCACAGTGCAATCAGGTTAGAACTCAGAATTCAGAAATTAACTCAGAACCACACAGCTTCATGGAAACTGAACAAGTGGCTCTTGAATGTTGACTGGATGAACAATGAAATGAAAGCAGAAATAAAGATGTTCTTTGAAACCAACGAGAACGAAGACACAACATACCAGAATCTCTGGGACACATTTAAAGCAGTCTCTAAAGGAAAGTATATAGCAATAAATGCCCACATGAGAAGCAAGGAGAGATCTAAAATTGACACCCTATCATCAAAATTGAAAGAGCTAGAGGAGCAAGATCAAAAAAACTCAAAACCTAGCAGAAGACAAGAAATAACTAAGATCAGAGCAGAACTGAAGGAGATAGAGATACGAAAACTCTTCAAAAAATCAATAAATCCAGGAGCTGGTTTTTTGAAAAGGTCAACAAAATAGACAGACCACTAGCCAGATTAATAAAAAAGAAAGAGAAAATAATCAAATAAATGCAATAAAAAACGATAAAGGGGATATCACCACAGATTCCACAGAAATTCAAACCATCATCAGAGATTATTACAAACAACTCTATGCACATAAACTAGTAAACCTGGAAGAAATGGATAAATTCCTGGACACATGCATCCTCCCAAGCCTAAACCAGGAAGAAGTCGAAACCCTGAATAGACCAATAACAAGGTCTGAAGTTGAGGCAGCAATTAAGAGCCTACTACCCAAAAAAAGTCCAGGTCCAGATGGGTTCACAGTCGAATTCTACCAGACATACAAAGAGGAGCTGGTACCATTCCTTCTGAAACTATTCCAAACAATCCAAAGAGACGGAATCCTTCCTAAATCATTTTATGAGACCAACATCATCCTGATACCAAAACCTGGCAGAGACTCAGCAAGAAAAGAAAACTTCAGGCCAATATCCATGATGAACATAGACGCAAAAATCTTCAATAAAATACTGGCAAACCAATTGCAACAGCACATCAAAAAGCTTATCCACCATGATCAAGTAGGCTTCATCCCGGGGCTGCAAGGCTGGTTCAACATACGCAAATCTATAAACATAATCCACCACATAAACAGAACCAAAGACAAAAACCACATGATGATCTCAATTGATGCAGAGAAGGCCTTTGACAACACTCAACAGCCCTTTATGCTAAAAACTCTCAATAAACTAGGTATTGATGGAACGTATCTCAAAATGATAAAAGCTATTTATGACAAACCAACAGCCAATATCATACTGAATGGGCAAAAACTAGAAACATTCCCTTTGAAATCTGGCACTAGACAAGGATGTCCTCTCTCACCACTCCTATTCAATATAGTACTGGAAGTTCTAGCCAGAGCAATCAGGCAAGAAAAAGAAATAAAGGGTATTCAAATAGGAAAGGAGGAAGTCAAATTGTCTCTATTTGCAGACAATATGATTGTATATCTAGAAGACCCCATCGTCTCAGCCCAAAATCTCCTGAAACTTGATAGGCAACTTCAGCAAAGTCTCAGGATATAAAATCAATGTGCAAAAATCACAAGCATTCCTATACACCAATAACAGACTTAAAGACATCTAAATCAAGAACCAACTGCCATTCACAATTGCTGCAAAGAGAATAAAATACCTAGGAATACAACTAACAAAGAACGTAAAGGACCTCTTCAAGGAGAACTACAAACCACTGCTCAATGAAATAAGAGAGGACACAAACAGATGGAGAAATATTCCATGTTCATGGCTAGGAAGAATCTTGACTTTTTATCCAATTTACCAGTCTGTGTGCTTTGGTGGGGGCATTTAGCCCATTTACATTTAAGGTTAATATTGTTATGTGTTAATTTGTTCCTGATATTTTGATGCTAGCTGGTTGTTTTGTCCATTAGTTGATGCAGTTTCTTCATTGTGTCAATGGTCTTTACCATTTGGTACGTTTTTGGAGTTGCTGGTACTGGTTATTTCTTTCCATGTAGTGCTTCTTTCAGGAGCTCTTGTAAGGCAGGCCTGGTGGTGACAAAATTTCTCAGCAATTGTTTGTCTGTAAAATATTTTATTTCTCCGTCGCTTATGAAGCTTAGTTTGGTTGGATATGAAATTCTAGGTTGAAGGTTCTTTTCTTTAAGGATGTCGAATATTGGCCCCCACTCTCTTCTGGCTTGTAGGGTTTCTCGTCGAGAGTTCTGTTGTGAGTCTGATGGGTTTCCCTTTGTGGGTAACCCTACCTTTCTCTCTGACTGCCCTTAGCATTTTTTCCTTTGTTTCAACCCTGGTGAATCTGACGATTATTTGCCTTGCGATTGCTCTCCTTGAGGAGTATCTTTGTGGTGTTCTCTGTATATCCTGGATTTGAATGTTGGCCTGCCTTACTAGGTTGGGGAAGTCCTTCTGGATAATATCCTGATGAGTGTTTTCCAGCTTGGATTCATTCCCTCCATCACATTCAGGTACACCTATCAATCATAGATTATGTCTTTTCACATAATCCTATATTTTTGGAGGCTTTGTAAATTTCTTTTCACTCTTTTTTCTGTAATCTTGCCTTCTCATTTTATTTCATTGCATTGATCTTCAATCTCTGATATCCTTTCTTCTGCTTGGTTGATTCGGCTACTGAAACTTGTATATGCTTCATGAAGTTCTCCTTTTGTGTTTTTCAGCTCCATAAAATTGTTTATATTCTTCTCTAAGCTATTTATTCTAGTTAGCATTTCATCTAACCTTTTTTCAAGGTTCTTAGTTTCTTTGCATTGGGTTAGACAGGTTCTTTTAACTCAGAGAAGTTTGTTATTACCCACCTTCTGAAGCCTGCTTCTGTTAATTCATCAGACTCATTCTCCATCTAGCTTTTTTCCCTTGCTGGTGAGGATTTGTGATCCCTTGGAGGAGGAGAGACATCCTGGTTTTTGGTGCTTTCATTCTTTTTGCACTGATTTCTTTCCATCTTCATGGCTTTATCTCCCTGTGATCTTTGTAGTTGGTCACTTTTGGATGGGATTTCTGAGTGGATGTTCTTTTTGTTGATATTGAAGCATTTCTGCTTCTTAGTTTTCCTTCTAGCAATCAGGTCCCTCTGTTGCAGGACTGCTGGAGGTCCGCTCCAGACCCTGCTTGCATGGGGATCACCTGCCAGGGCTGCAGAACAGTAAGGGTTGCTACCAGTTTCTTCTTCTGTTATCTTCATCCCAGAAGTGTACCCACCAGGTGTCAGCCTGAGGTCTCCTTTATGAGGTGTCTCTTTGGATATATGCAGGTTGGGGGAGCTGCTTGAGGATACAGTCTGTCCATTATATGAGCTCAAGTGCTGTACTGGGAGCTCTGTTGTTCCATTCAGAGCAGCTGGACATGTACATTTAAGTCTGCTGCAGTGGAACTCATAACTGCCTCTTTTCCTAGGTGCTCTGTCCTGGGAAGGTGGGGTTTTATCTACAAGTTCCTGACATGCTGTTGACTTTTGTCAAAGATGCCCTACCCTGCAAGGAGGTAGTCTAGTCCTAGTCTGCCAGCAGAGGCATTGCTGTGCTGCCGTGGGCTCTGCCCAGCTGTTGTGTAAACTTCCTTGCTGTTTACAGAAGTACAGTGAGAACTACCTCAGTAATGGTGGTCTACCTCAGTTATGGCAGACTTCCTAGGTAATGGCAGATTGCCTTGGTAATTGCAGGCTGCCTCAGTAATGCTGTACTACCTCGGTAATGGCAGATACCCTTCCCCTCCGAGGTGGACTGTCCTGGGTCCAGCTGCACTTGCTGCAAAACTCTCACTCTGGAGCGTTTCAGATTGCTAGTCTTTGTGGGAGTGGGACCCACAGAGCCAGTTCACCTGGCTTCCTGTTTCAGCTCCCTCTCTTTTGGTTGAATGGGTGGCTCTGTCTCCCAGGCATTCCAGGCACCATTTGAAATAGTCACCCATATTTGTATGAGTTTTTGTGTGGAAACCCATGGCACTGGCTGAAACAGTCATGCTAGAAACTCGTGGCACTTTTCAGCCCAGGAATCTTCTGGTCTGTGGGAAGTAAAAACTCATTTGGAAACGTGGTGATCACTCACCCTCTGCGTTGTTCTCGCTGGGAGGTGCACTCCAGAGCTGTTCCTATTTGGACATGTTGGATCTCCATCTTTGGTTATTTCTTTTCCTGATTTTGGTATTCAGGCAATACTGGCTTCATAGATCAACTTAGGGAGGATTCCTTCTTTTTCTATCATGTAGAACAGCATCAATAGAATTGGTATCAATTCTTCTTTGAATGTCTGATAGAATTCAGCTGTAAACCTATCTGGTCCTGAACTTTTTTTGTTGGGAATTTTTTATTACCATTGTAATCTCACTACTTGTTATTCCTCCATTTAAGATTTCTAATTCTTCCTGATTTAAGCTAGACAGGTGGTATATTTCCAGTAATTTATCCATCTCTTCTAGGTTTTTTATTTTATACATGTAAAGGTGCTAGTAGTAACCTTGAATAATCTTTTGTATTTCTGTGGTGTCAGCTGTAATATCTCCCATTTTGTTTTTAATTGATCTTATTTGGATCTCTCTCTTTTATTAATGGGTGATGTTTCTAATGGTCTATGAATTTTATTTATCTTTTCAAAGAAACAGGTTTTTGTTTTATTTATCTTTCGTATTTTTTTTTCTTGTTTCAATTTCATTTAGTTCTGCTCTGATCTTGGTTATTTCCTTTCCTCTGCTGGTTTGGAGTTTGGTTTGTTCTTGTTTCTCTAATTATTTGAGGGGACAGCTTGAATTTGTCTATTTGTGCTTTTTCACACTTTTTGATGTGGGCATTTAAGGCTATCAACTTTCCTTTTAGCATTGCCTTTGCTGTAGCCCAGAGCTTTTAATATGTTGTGTTATTATAATCATTCAATTCAATTTTTTTTTGTTTCCATCTTTATTTTATTGTTGACCCAGTGATTTTTCAGGAGGAAGTTATTTAATTTCAATGTATTTGCATGGTTTTGAAGGTTCCTTTTAGAGTTGATTTCCAATTTTATTACACTGTTGTCTGAGAGAGAACTTGATGTAATTTCAGTTTTTTAAAATGTATTGAGACTTGTTTCGTGGCTACCATATTATATATCTTTCAAAAGTTCCATGTGCTGCTGAATATAATGTATATTCCACAGTTGTTGATTAGAATATTCTGTAAATATCTGTTAAGTTCACTTGTTCTAGGATACAGTTTAAGTCCCTTGTTTCTTTGTTGACTTTGTGTCTTGATGACCTGTCTAGTGCTGTCAGTGGAGTATTGGAGTCCACCACTATTATTGTGTTGCTATCTCATTTCTTAGTTCTAGTATTAATTGTTTTGTGCATTTTAAAGCTCCCAGGATTAAGCACATATATATGTAGAATTCTTATATTTTCCTGTTGAACAACGTCTTTTATCACTGTATAATGTTCCTCTTTGCCTTTTTAAACTGCTCTTACTTTAAAGTTTGTTTTGTCTGATATAAGAAAAGCTACCCCTGCTGGCTTTTGGCGTCCATTTTCACAGCATACCTTTTTCCACCACTTTATCTTAAGTTTCTGTGAGTCCTTATGTGTTAGGTGTGTCTCCCTGAAGGAAACAGATACTTGAATAGTGAACTTTTATCAGTTCTGCAATTCTGTAACTTTTAAGTGGAGCAATAAGGCCACTTACATTCAATGTTAGTGTTGATATATGAGTTACTGTTCCATTCATTGTGCTATTTGTTGCCTAAATTTATTTATTTATTTATTTATTTATTGTATTTTTGTTTTATATGTCCTGTGACATTCATAGCTTAAAAAGGTTATGTTTTGATTTTATTTTTCAGAATTTGTTTCAAGATTTAGAGGGTTTTTTCTTTCTTTTTTTTTTTTTTTTTTTTCCATTTCTTTTAGTGCTGGCTTTGTATTGGTGAATTCTCCCAGCATATGTTTGTCTGAAAAAACTGTATCTTTCCTTTTTTTATGAAGCTTAGTTTCACTGGATACAAAATTCTTGGCTGATAATTGTTTTGTTTAAGAAGTCTGAAAATAGGGCTGTGAGGCAAAAGCATGAGGTAATCTATCAAGGAATAGCTACCAAATTAACAGCAGATTTCTCAGCAGAAACCCTCCAAGTTAGAAGGGATTGGGGCCCTATCTTCAGCTTCCCTAAACAAAACAACTCAGAGATGTTGTCTTGGTTTTGATCCCTTGCTGGTGAGCTACAGTAATCTTTTGAAGATGTTAAAAAACCTTGTTTTCTCATATAACTAGAACTGTTTCTCTGATTCCTTCCCATTTGGGTAGACTATGTTAGAGAAAAGATCGGGGACTTAAGCGCTGCTATTCAGAAACTTTTTTCACACAGGGTGCTCGCTTGATGTGGTGCTCTCCCCTTTTAGTTATGGATGGAGTTCCTGAGAGCCAAACTGCAGTGATTGTTATTTCTTTTCTGGATCCAGCCATCCAGCAGTGCTACCAGGCTCTGAGCTGGTATTGTGGGGTGTCTGCACATAGTCCTGTGCTGTGAAATATTCAGGTCTTTCAGCCATAGATGCCAGCACAGTATTTGGACTATCTCTCCGGTCCTGCAGGAGCAATCCACTTCCTTAAAGGGTCTGTGAATTATCTCAGCCTTTGTGGTATTTTCTTGCAGTAGTTCTTTGAGCAAAAGTTTATAATGCAAGTCTTCATATGTTACTCTGCCCATCCAAGTGTGACCTGCAATTTATCCCTGCCCCTATCCACCATTTTTTCACTGATACAGTTGTCTATTTTGTTCCCTTAAGTTCATATGACTGTTTTTATACCAGTACCAGTTCTTGTAGTGCTGACTTCATATTGGTGACTTCTTTCAGTATTTGTTTGTCTGAAAAAGACTGTATCTTTCCTTTTAAGAAACTTAATTTCACTGGATACAAAATTCTTGGCTAAAAATTGTTTTGTTTAAGGGAGCTAAAAAATGACTTCGATTCCTTCTATCTTGTTTCTGCTGATAAATTTGCTATTAATCTGATAAGTTTTCCTTTATAGGTTACCTGATGCTTTTGCCTCACAGTTCTTAAGATTATTCCCTTCGTGTTGACTTTAGATAACCTAATGACTATGTGCCTAGGTGATGATCTTTTTGTGATGAATTTCCCAGGTGTTCTTAAAGCTTCTTGTTTTGGGGTGCATCAATTTCTAGCAAGATCAGGAAAGTTTTCCTAGACTATTTCCTCAAATATGTTTCCTAACTTTCAGATTTCTCTCTTCCTTGAGAATACCAATTATTCTTAGGTTCTGTCATTTAATATAATCCCAAACTTCTTGGAGAATTTGTTTTATTTTTTTCTTTTCTTTTTTGTCTTTTTTTGTCTTGGTCAGATTGGGTTAATTTCAAACCCTTGTCTTCAAGCTCTGAAGTTTTTTTTCATACTTGTGTGATTCTGTTGTTGAGTCTTTTCAGTATATTTTGCATTTCTCTAAGTGTGTCCTTCATTTCCAGAAGTTGTGACTGTTTTTTATTTTACGCATTTATTTCTCTGAAAAACATTGCTTTCATACCCTGTATCATGTTTTTTATTTCTTTAAGTTGGTATTCAGCTTTCTCGTGCCTCATCGAGTAGGTTATCAAACTTCTGAATTCTTTTCTAGCAATTCGGAGATTACTTGGTTCAGATCCATTGCTAGTGAGCTACTGTAATCTTCTGGGGATGTGAAACAAACTTGTTTTTCATATTACCAGAATTGGTTTTTGATTCCTTCTCATTTGGGTAGACTATGTCAAAGAAAAGATCCTGGAGATCAAGCACTGCCATTTAGATTCTTTTTGTCCCATGGGATTATCCCCTGATGTGCTGCCTTTCCCCTTCCAGTACAGATTTGGCCTACTAAGAGCTGGACTGCAGTTATTATTTCTTTCTGGGTCTAGCTTCCCAGCAGATCTACTGGGCTCCAGGATGGTACTGGAGAGTGTCTGCAAAGAGTCCTGTGATGTGATCTATCTTCAGGTCTCTAAGCCATGGATTGCAGCAACTGGTCCAGGGGAGGTAGCAGGGGGAGTGAGGTGGACTCTGTTAGGGACCTTAGTTGTAGTGTTGTTTAGTGCACTGGTTTTTGCAAATGCTGGTTGTGCTGGCAGTAAAGTTGTCATATGGATGGACTTAGTACCTCTGGTTAGCCAGGATGTCACAGGCAGTGAAGTTAGCTGTTTTTTATTTTGTTTGTTTGTTTGTTTGTTTCATTTTTCAGGGCAGTGTTGTTCGTTATGAGTTTCTGTAATGGTCTGTGTTGGTTGGTCTCCAGCCAGGATGTACTGTTTTCAAGAGAGCATCAGCTGTGGTAGAATAAGGAAGATACAAGTTTGCCCTAGGGTCACCTGGATAAGTACTCAGGGTTCTCAGGTAGTGGGTTGGGCTAGAGATTTCAAAAGATTATGTCTTTTGTCTTCAGCTACCAGGGTAGGTAGAGAAAGACCATCAGATTGGGGCAGGCTTACATGAGTCTGAGCTCAGACTCTTATTGGGCAGGGCTTGCAGCATCCCCTGTGGGAGATGGGGGTGAATTTTTCAGGCCAATGGAGTTATGTTCCCAGGGGGGGATTACGGCTGCCTCTGCAGCATCATACAGGTTACCAGGAGAGTAGGAAAAAGCCAGCAGTGACAGGCCTTACCCAGCTCTCATGAAGCCAGAAAGGCCAGTCTCATTTCCATCGTACTCCCTCAAAATCACCAAGTCTATATCCAGGCAGCTGATGAGAAGGGATGAGAACTTGCCCCAGGTTATAAACCTCTCCTCTGAGAAAGCAAGCAGGGCTTTCAGGATTGGCTCCTCCCCCACCACAGCTTCTGTGCTCATACCTGAACTTCCTGTTCTCTCCCCACCCCCAGATTTTACCCTAGAAAATTCATGTTCAGTCAAAATTATTACAAGTTTAGCTGTAAGTTTTCTACTCCCTAGGGTCTTTCCCCAATTCCACTGAGAACCCTCCCCAAGGAACCCTCTGTGATAAAGTAAAGAATGGGGGCCCTAGCCTTCCTTGGGGGCTGGGAGTACCTACAGGGCTCTTCCCACTTCTTCTACTTTTATATTTCACTTGGCTCTCTAAATTTGTTTTAGCTTTAGGTAAGGTTAAATCCTCCCATGATCTGAACTTTCACGTTCCTCAGTGAGAATCTGTGTTGGAAGGTGGACTTTCTCCTCACACTTTGGGCACTCACAATTTTTTGGCTGTCTCTCAATGTTTGTAGCAGTAAGTCACTTTTTTCAAAGGGTCTGTGAAATATTTTGTTTATTTTGGTATGTTCCTGTGGTAGTTCTTGGAGCAAAAGTTCATAAGGTGAGTATTCACACACTGTTCTGTCCATCTGAGTGAAAGCTACAAGTTAGTCCTGCCTTCTATCCACCATTTCCCACCTGATGTGCCATTTTTGATGCCGAATTATGATGCTTGGAATGATTTAGTGTAGTCTCCATGACTGGGCATTTCATGTGGCCATGCATATTGCACTCAACATGAATGGCCACTTGAAAAATCTCCTGAGAAAGTCTAAAACCACATAGAGTCTGCAAGGATAAAACATTTTTGGCAAATTAGATTTAATGTGTTTACCTCAAAGTAAACAAAAATCTTTGAAGAGATTATTTAATATCAAACAAGTTATAATAGCTAATAAATACTGGTTGGTTGAGGTCCTTGAAAGGACAACTAAACAAAGATGAGACAAAAACATCGTAAGAGTCCAAAGGCTGAGTAATCAGGGCATTCCGTCCGAATAACATAATTATTAACATTGCAAAAGCAGCAGCCAAATGGAGAGCAATTATAATTACTTGCTTGAAGAATGTGAGTGATTTTAAAATGCCATAATAAAATAGCACTTGGCAAAAAAATTATAGTGAGCTAGGTAGTCTGGGACTACCATGCTACTCACCATGGCTGAAAGAAAACTAAACAAAATGAAGCAGACAAACCTATCTCCAATTTGCAGCACCAGAAATGTTGATGGCTATTGTGAAATCTTGGTTCTTGTCTTCTTAGTTTAAGAGAATTCAAGGAAGAGACATACAGCAAAGGAGATGCAGTATATAACAATGTATTGCAAAAGAGAAAAAATACTCTGAAAGTTAGTTGCAGAATAGTCAGCACAGCTGAGAGACAATTCAGAGTGGGCTGCTCATAAGGATGAGATAACAAAGACTGACATTAGGGAGATTCCCTTTATGGGAATCTTACATGATTGTTCATCAGAGATAGAAAATGGTATTATTAGTAAACATGTTATAGGCAACATTTGGCTGCACATACACAGTAGCTGTGCATACTTGTTCATACATCACATGTTTCATTAGCATCTTAAATCTCTATCCAGGGTGTGATTTTACTATTGTAAGAGCAAAGCATCAGTCTGAGAACAGGTAAAGTTAAAATGTGCCTGGGCTCTCCATGGAGAACTTTCCTACTAGAGAGTGATTTTCTTGAATGAGCTTGACTACAATGCAAATGCTGGGGCTTATTGTGTTGATGTTGTGTCACACAGGTTGTTGCGTCCTGAGTACATGGTTACTTCCTTGCCTACCTATCTTGCCTCAATACAAACAAAACAACATGTTTTGTGAGGACTTAAATAATAATCTTTAAAAAGTTAAAAAATATGTCTTATCAGCTCTTTTATTGCAGGAATAGCCCTGACCTTAAATAACTTCTGTTTGTTAGTTCACTAGAGGTGGCTTTAACAAAGTACCACAGATAAAGTGGTTTAAAAAATGTAAATTTATTTTAATGAATTGGCTCATTGCGTTGTGGAAGCTGGCAGTCTAAAATCTGGGTATCAGTAGCATTGGTTTATTTTGAGGCCTATCTCCTTCATTTGTAGATGGTTGTCTTCTCTCTCTGTGATTACATGACATTCCTCCTGTACCCATCAGTGTCCTAATTTCCTCTTCTACAAGGACAACAGTTAATTTGGATTAGGGTCCACCCTAACAACTCATTTAACTTAATCACTTCTTTAAAGACTGTATCTTCTACAGAACTGAAGAATGGGTAAGAACTCATCAATCAACTATCTGCTGCTTTCTGGCTACTCACCTAACACATAAACACTAACATAAACTTAATGTAAAGGGGTGGAAAAAGGCAAACAGACATCAAAACTGAACAGTGGTAGCTATTCTTATATCAGACCAAACAAACTTTAAAGCAATAGCAGTTAAAAGAGATGAAGAGATACGTTATATAATGATAAAAAAACATTGTCCAACAGGAAACTATCATAATCCCAAACATATATGCACCTAACACTGGAGCTCCCAAATTTATAAAACCATTATTATTAGAACTAAGAAATGAGATAGGCAGTAACACGATAATAGTGTGGGACTTCAATACTCCACCGACAGCACTAGACAGGTCATCAAGACAGAAAGTCAACAATAATTAATGATTTTAAACTATACCTTGGAACAAATGAACTTAACAGATATATAAGGAACATTCCATCCAACAACCACAGAATACACATTCTATTCAACAGTACATAGAACTTTCTCCAAGATTGACCATATTATAGGCCATAAAATCAGCCTCAATAAATTTAAGAAAATTGAAATAATACCAAGCACTGTCTCAGACCACAGTGGAATAAAATGGAAAATCAACTCCAAAAGGAACCTCAAAACTATGCAAATACATGGAAATTAAATAACCTGTTCCTGAATGAGCATTGGGTTAAAAATGATATAAAGATGTAAATTTAAAAATTCTTCAAATTGAATGACAATAATGACACAATGCATCAAAAACCTCTGCGACACAACAAAGGTGCTGCTAAGAAGAAAGTTCATAGCCCTAAACACCAACATCAAAAAGACTGAAAGAGCACAAACTGAAATTCTAAGGTCACACCTAAAGGAACTGGAGAAACAAGAAAAAATTAAACCCAAAGTCAGCAGAAGAAAGAAAATAACAAAGATCAAAGTAGAACTAAATAAAAGTAAAACAACAAAAAAGCAATAGGTAAATGAAACAAAAATCTAGTTTTTTGAAAAGATAAATAAAATTGATAGACCATTAGCAAGATTAACCAAGAGAAAATCCAAATAACCTCATTAAGAAACAAAATGGAGATATTACAACTGACACCACTGAAATACAAAAGATATTTCAAGGATATTTTAAACACCTTTATATGCATGAACTATAAAACCTAGAAGAGATGGATGCATTCCTGGAAAAATACCACCATCCTAGCTTAAATCAGGAAGAAATAGATACCCTGAACAGACCAATAACCAGCAGTGAGATTAAAATGGAAATTTAAGAATTACCAACAAAAAAGTCCAGGACCAGATGGATTCATAGCATATATACTTTTGACACTATTCCAAAAGATAGAGAAAGAGAATGCCCAATTCATTCTATGAAGCTAGCATCACTCTAATATCAAAACCAGGAAAGGACATAGACAAAAAAGGAAACTACAGACCAATATCCTTGATGAACAAAGATGCTAAAATCCTTAATGAAATACTGACTTACCGAATCCAACAACATATCAAAAAGATAATCCACCATGATCAAATGGATTTCATACTAGGGATCCAGGGATGGTTTAACATACACAAGTAAATAAATGTGATACACCACATAAATAGAATTAAAAACAAAAATCATAATCATCTCAATAGATGCAGAAAATATATTAGACAAAATCCATCATCGTTTTATGATTAAAACTCTCAGCAAAATTGGCATTCAATGACATACCTCAATGTAATAAAAGCCATCTATAACAAACACAAAGCCAACATAATAATGAATGGGGAAAAGTTGAAACATTCCCTTTGAGAATTGGAACAAGACAAGGATGCCCACTCTCACTTCTCCTCTTCAACATAGTATGGGAAGTCCTAGCCAGAGCAATCAGACAAGAGAAAGAAATAAAGGTCATTAAAATTGGTAAAAGGAAGTCTAATTGTCACTGCCGATGTTATGATCACTTACCCCAAAAACCCTAAAGACACCTCCAGAAAGCTCCTAGAAATGTTGAAAAAATTAAGCAAAGTTTCCAGATACAAGACAAATTAACAGCTCTTCTATACATCAACAGTCACCAAGCAGAGAGTCAAATCAAGAATTCAACCCGTTTTTCCAATAGCTGTAGAAAAAAATAACAATAATAAAATAAAATAAAACACTGAGAAATATACCTAACCAAGGAGGTAAAAGATCTCTATAAGGAAAACTACAAAACACTGCTGAAGGAAATCATAGATGTCACAAACAAATAGAAACACATCCCATGCTCATTGATGGGTAGAATAAATATATGTGAAAATGACCACACTGCTAAAAGCAATGTACAAATTCAATGCAATCCCTATCAAAATATTACCATCATTCTTCACAGAATTAGAAAAAGCAATTCTAAAATTCATATTAAACTAAAAAAGACCCCTCATAGCCAAAGCAAGACTTAAGCAAAAATAACCAATCTGGAGGCATCACACTACCTGATTTCAAGTATACTGTAAGCCATAGTCACAAAAACAGCATGTTACTGGTGTAAAAATAGGCACATAGACCAATGGAACAGAATAGGGAACACAGAAATAAACCCAATTACTTACAGCCAACTGATCTTCCACAAAGCAAACAAAAACATAATGTGGGGAAAGGACACCTTTTTAACAAAAGGTGCTGGGATAATTGGGTAGCCACCTGTAAGAGAATGAAACTGGATACTCATCTCTCACCTTATACAAAAATCAGTTTGTGATGGATTAGGGACTTAAATCTAATACCTGAAATTATAAAACTTATAGAAGACAACATTAGAAAAACCCTTGTAGACATTGGCTTAGGCAAGAATTTTATGACCAAGAACCCAAAAGCAAGTGCAATAAAAACAAATATAAATAATATCAATGTAATTAAACTAAAGAACTTTTGCACAGCAAAAGAACAGTCAGTAGAGTAAAACAGACAACTCACAGAGTTGAATAAAATCTCCACAATTTCTGCATCTCGACGAGGGACTAATATCCAGAATCTACAACGAACTCGAGCAAATCAGGAAAGAAAAAAACAAATAATCCCATCAAATAGTGGGCTAAGAACATGAATACACAATTCTCAAAATAAGATTATAAAACAATTTTGTGAAGAGATGAAGACTGAGCAGTTGTGGCCGCGTTGCTGACCTCGAGCAGCAGTGTGCTCTCAATGTAGAACCCGGGACTAGGAGACTAAGAATCAAATCTCTTCTCCCTCCACACTCCTGTGAGATTTTTTTGATCTTCAGCTACATTTCGGTTTTGTGAGAAACCTCATCATCAAACATAATGGCCAGCAGTGTTGCCATCAAGACAGATTCTCGCTCCATGAACTCCTGTGTGTTCATTGGGAATCTCAACACTCTTGTGGTCAAGAAATCTGATGTGGAGGCAATATTTTTGAAGTATGGCAAAGTTGTGGGCTGCTCTGTTCATAAGGGCTTTGCCTTTGTTCAATATGTTAATGAGAGAAATGCCTGGGCTGCTGTAGCAGGAGAGGATGGCAGAATGTTTGCTGGCCAGGTTTTAGATATTGACCTGGCTGCAGAGCCAAAAGTGAACTGAGGAAAAGCAGGTATGAAATGATCTGCAGCAGAGATATTTGGCTCCTCTTTTGACTTGGACTATGACTTTTAAATGGATTATTATGATAGGATGTACAGTTTACCCAGCACGTGTACCTCCTCTTCCTCCTATTGCTCAGGCTGTAGTGCCCTCAAAATGTCAGTGTGTATCAGGAAACACCTCACGAAGGGGCAAAAGTGGCTTCAATCCTAAGAGTAGACAGCGGGGATCTTCCATGTCTGGAAAGTTGAAAGGAGATGACCTTCAGGCCATTAAGAAGGAGTTGAACCAGATAAAACAGAAAGTGGATTATCTCCTGGAAAACCTGGAAAAAATTAAAAAGAACAGAGTAAACAAGCAGTAGAGACGAAGAATGATAAGTCAGAAGAGGAGCAGAGCAGCAGCTCCGTGAAGAAGATGAGACTAATGTGAAGATGGAGTCTGAGGCGGGTGCAGATGACTCTGCTGCGGAGGGGATCTACTGGATGATGATGATAATGAAGATGGGGTATGACCAGCTGGAGCTGATCAACCATGATGAAAAGAGGCTGAGGAAGGAGAGGATAACAGGGACAACACCAACGGTGAGGATGACTCTTAAGCACATAGTGGGGTTTAGAAATCTTATCCCATTATTTCTTTACCTAGGCACTTGTGTAAAATCAAATTTATTACCATATCCTCTCCCCTAGTATCTTCAACACATGCTCACTATTCTCCCCCATCCTTGTCCTTCCCTGTGCCTAGCCTCATTTTCACTCCCTTTGATGCTCCTAGTAGTTTTTTTAAGTCTTACCCTGTAATTTTTGCTTTTAATTTTTATACTTCTTTATGACTTAACAATAAAAAGTATGTATTTTTTTTAAAAAAAGATTATAAAATTGGCCAACAAACATATGAAAAAATACTGAGCATCACTAATGATTGGAGAAATGCTAATGAAAACCATAATGCAATACCACCTGATTCTTGCAAGAATGGTCATAATCAAAAAATCAAAAAACAGTAAGTGTTGGCATGGATGTGGTGATCACGAACACTTCTACACTGCTGGTGGGAATGTAAACTAGCACAGCCGTTACGGAAAACAATGTGGAGATTCCTTAAAGAACTAAAAGTAGAACTACCATTTGATTTTTGCAGTCTCACTCCTGGGTATCTAACCAGAATAAAAGACGTCATTATATGACAAAGATCCTTGCACAAGCATGTTTACAGCAGCACAATTAGCAATTACAAAGTTGTGGAACAAACTCAAATACCTATCAATCAACAAATGTATAAAGAAACTGTGATATATATATATGTGTGTGTGTGTGTGTGTGTGTGTGTGTGTGTGTGCGTGTGTGTGTGTGTGATGGAATACTACTCAGCCATAAGAAGAAAAGAATTAACAGCATTTGAAGCAACCTGGATGAGATTGGAGGCTATTATTTTAAGTAAAGTAACTCAAGAATGGAAAACCAAACATTGTATGATCTCACTAATATGTGGGAACTAAACTTTGAGGATGCAAAGGCATAAGAATGATACAATGGACTTTGGGGGACTTGATGGGAAGGGTGGGAGGGGATTGAGGGATAAAAGACTACAAATAGAGTGCAGTATATACTGCTCAGGTAATGAGTGCACCAAAATCTCACAAATAACCAACTAAAGAACTTATGTAACCAAATGGCAACTGTACCCCAATAACTTATGGAAAAATTAAAATAAAGCAACCAAACAAGCAACAACCAACCAATCAAGCAAACAATAAGAACTCACCCCAGACCAATAAACTAGACTGTTAATGAATGGCTTCGTCCTAGGGGATGCTACTGCACAAGCCAGCTTTGAGAATCACTATCCCTTGCAATATTCTCCTAACTGCTGTGCTGATGTGAATCACCTAGAGTGCTTGTTAAACCTACAGCTTTCCAAGACTCTCTGGAGATTCTGATACCCATGCAGCTGGTTGTAAGCCCAGGAATTTATGTTTTTAACTAGTACAAGGCTTGATCTTGCCTGCAATAGTGATATAAAAATAATCATCTTCTACCAATGTAAAAAAAATAAAATAAAGACTGTATCTTTAAATACAATCACATTCTGAGGTACTGGGGGTTAAAGCTGTAGAAATAAATTTTGGGAGACATAATTCAGTGCATAAAATACAAATTGAGAACTTTGGACCATCAAACAATTAATGATTTTGGACAAATTATAATGGATATTTTTATGTTTTCCAGAAGATGTTGTTATTCACCCCCTAATCTATTTCTTTCAATCATAGTTTTTCACCTGAAGGGATTAGAGAGGTAGCTCAGAAAACAAGCAACAACATCGATTTTGAAATTATGCAAAATATGTTTTCATAATATTTATCTTGTACGATTTTTTTAGGATTAAATGAGAAATGGGATAATGCATGTAAATCACTCCACACATTGTCTGGCACATGGAAGTTGCCTCACAAATTCTTTCTTCTTCTCATTGTGGATAGAGTTCTTTTCCCTTAGTTAGGTGTCACAACTTAGTCCTGGCTCTAGTGGCTTTACTGTTAACTCAATTCCTGAATAAAATTTAAGATCCGATCCTTACTATCCAGGTGGTCTTTTTGTCTCATCTTCTATCCTGAACATGGGCTATTTCTACTGTACATTTTATTTTATTTCATTAGAATTTTAGTTACCTGCTCTTCACCTCATTTGATCTCTCCCACTTACAACCCCACTATTGGTCCTATTCATAGCCCAGCCTTTCATTCTTGTCTTAAAGTGTTCCTTCCCCAACTTGTTTATCCCTGTTTCTTTGTTTGTTTGACTTTTTTTTTTTTTTTTTTTTGGAGTCTCACTTTGTCACCCAGGGTGGAGTGCTGTGGTGTGATCTCGGCTCACTGCAACCTCCGTCTCCCGGGTTCAAGGGTTCAAGTGATTCTTCTGCCTCAGCCTCCCGAGTAGCTGGGACTACAGGCACGAGCTACCATAGCCAGCTAATTTTTGTATTTTTAGTACAGACAGGGTTTCACCGTATTGGTCAGATTAGTCTCAAACTTCTGACCTCGTAATGTGCCCACCTCGGCCTCCCAAAGTGCTGGAATTACAGGCGTGAGCCACCTCGTCCTGCTCATCGCTGTTTTTTTGGAGAGCATATTTCGGGATCATTCACTAGACACTCCCAAATAAATTAAAGGTGCAATCATACTTTTCTGCTCCCCTATAGTTTTACATCCCCAATCCATAAGCGTATTTTCTGTTCTGTCCATTAAACCTTCAGTTTGTATTCTCATTATTCTCTCATGGTGTTTTGTATCTCCAGCATTCCTCTAACCTCTTGAATTCTAGAGATATGTGTTAGTATGCAAACAAACTAATAAAAACCATCAAATAACAACAAAACTTAGATTCAAAAGTCATAAGCTTATACATAAATATCAGATTTTTTATTGAATATTCCAGAACTCACTTCATGCTAGGTGGTATGACTTTGGGATACACTTCTTTTAGGGGCTTTGGACAAGTTGTAAGAGGCATTATTAATAATACTTAATAAAATTAATATGACCACTGCTTATTTTTTTGAAGATAAATTTTTGCTTTAAACAAATGGGTGTTGATATTTTTGTACATCTCTATTTTTTTTATTTTTAAATTAGATTCCTCACATCCCCACCCTAGAGTAGGCTGGTCAAAGTATGCAATTTCTCACAGTCTGGAGAGAACACAGAGATTATCTAATTCCTTTCTTATGAGCTACCTAAAGTAGTCAGATTCTCAGAGACAGAAATAGAATGATGATGCCAGGGGCTGGCGAGGGAGGTTTGAAGCATTGTTGTTTAAAAGGTATAAAGTTTTAGTTTTTCAAAGTTAAAAAAGTTCTGGAGATTGGGTGTGCAATGCTGTGAATGTACTTAATACTACTGAAATATCCACTTAAAATTATTAAGATGAGAAATTTTATGTTGTGTATATTTTATCATAATGTTCCTCTCTTTCAGACTGTGATTTAAGTTCTTCTTAATATATATCAAGGAATTGAATTGCTGAATCTACAGTCGTTCCACAATTCTGCTTTAATTATTTTAGGTACCACCAAACTTTTTTTTATTAGGATACTTTAAGTTCTGGGATAAATGTGCAGGACGTGCAGGTTTGTTACATAGGTATACATGTGCCATGGTGGTTTGCTGAACCCGTCAAGTGACTACACCATTCTACATTTTCACTAGTGAAAGCAAAAATGTACCAATTTCTCTACATCCCTCATCAACAATTGTTGTTTTATTTAATTACTGTATACATTTAAGTGGTACACAATGATGTTTTGATATATATATGTAGAGATAGGTAGATACACATAGTGAACTGCCTACGACTGTCCAGCAAATTAACATATCCATCATCTCACATAATTATCTTTTTTTGTGATAGAGAAGACCTACGATCTACTTTTTACAATAGTATATAATATAATAATTATATTATATAATTAGTATATAATAAAATACAATATTTAGTATACAATAATACTAACTATAAATCTAATGCTGTACATTAGATTTCTAGACTTATCAATTCTATATAACAACAACTTTTTACCCTTCGTCCTACATTTTCCCCATTACCTACCTCTCCCTGCCCGTTAACCACATTCTACTCTCTGTTTCTATGTATTACGTATGTATAGATGTAGATATAAATATAGATATATAGATTTAATTCTACATATAGGTGAGATTATGCAATATTTTTCTTTATCTCATTTCACTTAACGCAATGTTCTCTAGGTTCATTCATATTGTCACAAAAGCAGAATATTATTCCTCCTTAGGACTGAATAATATTCCATTTTACTTATACACCATGATTTTATAAATCTATTCACCTATCAGTGGACACATATATTACCCCATAATTTGACTATTGTGAATAATGATGCAATGAACATGAGTGTGCAGATATATTTCTAAGATGGTGATTTCATTTCCTTTGGGTATATAACCAAAAGAGGGAATAAAATATATCTCATTAATGTAATAAAAAATACAGTTCATAATATTATTTCAACAGGTACAGAAAAAGCAATTAACAAAAAATTAACAACCTTTTATGATAAAAATACTCAACAAAGGGAAGTTTCTCAACATAATTAAAGCCATTTGTGAGAAGCCCAGAGCTAACATCATAATCAATGAGGAGAAACTTTCCTCTAATATCTATTACAAGGCAAGGATGCCCATTTTGACATGTCTATTTGACATAGTACTAGAAGTTCTAGCAAGAGCAATGAAGTAAGGAAAAAAAATAAAAGGCCTTGAAATCAGGAAGGAAGAGTAAAAACTATTTATATTTGCAGATAATATGATCTGATATGTAGAAAACCCTAAAGCCTCCAAAAGTGAGTACAATTAGAACTAATAAATTCATTCAGTAAAGTGTCAGGATAGAGAATCAGCGAACAAAAATAGTTTCATTTGTTTACATCAATAATGACCTATTCAAAAAAGAAATAAAGAAAATAATCTCATTTACAATAGCATTGAAAAGAATAAAATACTGAGGAATCAATTTAACCAAGGAAGTAGAAAATCTGTACACTGAAAATTGCAAAACATCGATGAATGACATTGAAACAGTCATGAATAAATAGAAAGATGTCCTGTATTCATGTATTAGAAGAATCAATATTGTTAAAATGTCCTTATTGTCTGCTATGGCATGAACGTGTCTCCCTAAAGTCATGAGTTGAAACTTAATGGCTCATATGATAGTATTAAGAGGTGCAGTCTTTAAAATTTAATTAAGTTATGAAAACAAAGCCCTCATGGATGGAGTTAGGGACATTGCAAAAAGGTTTGAATAAGTAAGTTCACCCTTTTCTTTTCTTCCATGTGAGGACACACCTTTCGTTCTTTTTTCTTCCATCCTTTCTGCCATGTGAGTACACTTAGATGGTGTCATATATGCAAAGCAGGCCATGAACAGAGGCAAAACCTGCCAGCACCTTCATTTTGGACTTTCCATAATCCAGAATTGTGAAGAATACATTTCTGATGGTCATAAATTATTCAATCTCACATATTTTGTTATAGCAACACAACTGAGCTAAGGCACTAACCAAGGTGATATACAGATGCAATACAACCCATATCAAAATCCCAATGAATTTTTTTACAGAAATAGAAAAAAAAGTTCTAAAATTTGTATGGAAAGACAAAAGACCCAGAAAAGGCAAAATAATCTGAGAAAGAACAGGGCTGGAGACATCACACTTCTTGATTTCAATTTATACTACAAAGCTATAGTAATCAAAACAGTATAGCACTAGCATGAAAATGGACACATAGACCAAAGAAACAGAATAGAGAGCCAAGAAATAAATCTAAGCATATGTTGTCAACTAGTCATTGACAAGGGCAGAGGGAAGACACAGAAGAGAAAAGCTAATCTCTTCAGCAAACAATGATGAGAAAACTGAATATCCACATACAGAATAATACAATTGCAGCTTTATCTTACACCATACACAAAAATCAACTAAAAGTGGATTAAATAACTAAACACAAGACCAAAAACTGTAAAACTTCTTGAAGAAAAAATAGCAAACAACTTCCTGACATTGATCTCAGCAATAAATTTTTGGACAGGACAGCAAAAATACAGGTACAAAACAAAAATAAATAAGTATGACCTTGTCAAACTAAACACACACACACACACACACACACACACACACACACACACACACACACACACTTCTGCCCAGTAAAGAAAACAATCAACAAAATTAAAAGCAGCCTAAATATTGGGAAAAAATATTTGTGAACTACATAGATAGTAGGAGATTAATTTTAAAAATATAGAAGAAACTCACACAAGTCAGTAGGCAAACAAATGTAATAACCCAAATACATAATGAGCAAAAATCCTGACTAGATATTTCTCCAAGAAGACATAAAAATGGCCGATAGGTATATAAAAATGTGCTTAACATCACTAATAATAAGGGAAATGCAAACCAAAACCACAATGAGATAATACCTCACTGCAGTTAGGATAGTTATCATCAAAAAGACAAGATAACAGGTGTTGGCAGGGGTATGGTGAACAAAGAATGCTGATAAAGTGGGAACATTGGTGGGGATGTACATTGGTGTAGCCATTGTGGAAACAGCATGAAGCTTCCTGAAGAAAGTAAAAATAGACCTACCGTAGGACTAAGCAATCCCCTCTGTTATTATTACTACTATTAATTATTATCATATGTTTCATCCTAAATGAGTAATGTTCAGCATGTTTCATTGTGATTTTTTGTATATAGTCTTCAGATATATATATTAATTAAAATATTTTGCCAGTTTTGAAACAGATCATAGTGATATTGTTCTTGAGTTGTACGAGCCTTCTATATGTTTTGAGAATTATCTCTTAACAGATATACGATTTGCAAACATTTTCACTCATTCTGTAGTTTGCCTTTTCACCGTACTGATTGTGTCCTTTGATTTAAAAAAGTTTTTAATTTTCTTGTATTTCAATTTGGCTATTTTTTGCTCTTGTTGCTTGTGCTTTTGGTGTCATATCTAGAAAAATCATTGGCAAATTCAATTATGTAAAGCATTCCCCCCCCCATTTAAAACTGAATTTTGTAGTTTTAGCTCTTACATTTAAGGAGTTTTTTTTTTTTTTTAACTTAATTTTTGTATATTGTAAGATAAGGATGGAACTTTATCCTTTTGCATTTATACATCCAGTTTTCTCAACAGTCTCCTTTCCCCATTGTATGATCTTGGCGTCTTTGTCAAAAACCATTTGAGCATATATGCAAAAATGCTTATCTGGGATATCTGTTATTTTCCATTGGTCTGTATGTCTGTCTTTATGCCAGTACCACACTGTATTCCTACTGTGGTTTTGTAAGAGATCTTCAAATTTGTTCTTCAATATTTCTTTTGTTATTCAGAGTCCATTAAGATTCCATGTGAATTTTAGGATGGGGATTTTGCTATTTCTGGAAACACAATGTTGGTATTTAGATAGCAACTATCTTAAATCTGTAGACTGTTTTGGGTAGTATTGACATCTTTATGGTATTAAGTCTTCTATTCCATGCACATAGGATATCCTTCTGGTATAATTTGGCTATTTGTCTCCTCAAAATCTCATGTTGAAACGTAATCCTTAATGTGGAGTTCAGGCAGAGTTGCTTGAGTCATTGGGCTGGATCCCTCATGAATGGTTTGGTGTCCTCCCCATGGTAATGAGTGAGCTCTTATTCTATTCATTCATACAATATATGGTTGTTAAAAAGAGTCTGGTGCCTCCTTTCTACTTCTCTGTTCCTCCATTTCTCACCATGTAGAATGTCTGCTATCCTTTTGCCTTCTACCATGACTGTAATTTTCCTGAGGCCTCCAACAGAAACAGATGCTAGTGCCATGCTTCTTGTACAGCCTGTGGAAATGTGAGTCAAATTAACCTCTTTTATTTACAAATTAGCCAGCTTCAAGTATCCCTTGGTAGAAATACAAAATGGAAAAATACATTTTCCATTTACCTGTGTCTTCGTTGAATTTTTTCAAGAACACTTTGTTCTTTCCAATGTGTAAATATTTCACCTCCTTGGTTAAGTATTTTATTTCTTTTTATCTGGCATCAGCTGTATCCTGTGATATAAAGTTCATGCTACTGATGTCATCATGTTGATAAACAAGCCTGGAAACAGATTTACTGTGGCTATTATCTTTATCAGGAGTCCTAAAATCTGACACGGAAAGCTGTAATAAACTTGCGTTTCTGAAATTATGTCTATACTGCCATAACCTATATGATAAAAGATTAGGGCTGACATCCTCTCATCGTATATGAATATTCTTTATTTCTTTCTCTTATCTGATTGCCCTGGCCAGAACATCTAATACTATGTTAAATAGGAGTGATGAGAGCGGACATGCTTGTATTATACTGGTTTTCAAAGGGAATGCTTCCAGCTTTTGTCTATTCAATATGATATTGGCTGTGGGTTTGTCATAAATAGCTCTAATTATTTTGAGCTATGTTTCATCAATACCTAGTTTTTTGAGAGTTTTTAACATGAGGGGGATGTTGAATTTTATCAAAGGCCTTTTCGATATTTACTGAGATAATCATGTGGTTTTTGTCTTTGGTTCTGTTTTTGTGATGGATTATGTTTATTGATTTGTGTATGTTGAATCAGCCTTTCATCCCAGGGATGAAGCCAACTTGATCGTGGTGGATAAGTTTTTTGATGTGCTTCTGGACTCGGTTTGCTAGTATTTTATTGAGGATTCTTGCATCGATGTTCATCAGGGATATTGGCCTGAAGTTTTCTTTTTTTTTTGTTGTGTCTCTTCCCGGTTTTGGTGTGAGGATGATGCTGGCTTCATAAAATGAGTTAAGGAGGAGTCCCTCCTTTTCAAGTGTTTGAAATAGTTTCAAGAGGAATGGTACCAGTTCCACTACCTATTTCTGGCAGAATTCAGCTGTGAATCTCTCTGGTCTTGGCCATTTTTTTGATTGGTAGGCTCTTATTGCCTCAGTTTCAGAGCTTGGTATTGGTCTATTCAGGAATTCAACTTCTTACTGGTTAAGTCTTGGTAGTTTATATGCATCTAGGAGTTTATCCATTTGTTCTAGATTTTCTAGTTTATTTGCATAGATGTGCTTATAGTATTATCTGATGGTAGTTTCCATTTCTGCAGGATCAGTAGTGAGATTCCCTTTATCATTTTTATTATGTCTATTTGATTATTCTCTCTCTTCTTTATTAGTCTAGCTAGCAGTGTATATATTTTGTTAATTAAAAAAACAAAAACAAAAAACACCAGCTTCTGGATTTGTTGACTTTTTGGAAGGTTTTTCAGGTCTCTATATCCTTCAATTATTCTCTAATCTTAGTTATTTCTTGTCTTCTGCTAGCTTTTAGATTAGTTTGCCCTTCCCTCTCTACTTCTTTTAATTGTGATGTTAGGGTGTCATTTTGAGATCTTTCTAACTTCCTGATGTGGGCATTTAGTGCTATAAATTTCCTTCTTAATAGTGCTTTAGCTGGGTCCCAGAGATTCTGGTACCTTGTCTCTTGGTTCTCATTTGTTTCTAGAACTTCTTGATTTTTCCTTAATTTCATTATTTAGCTGGGAGTCATTCAAGGTCAGGTTGTTCAATTTCCATGAAATCATGTGTTTTTGAGTGTGTTTCTTAATCCTGAGTTCTAATCTGATTGCACTGTGGTCTGAGAGACTGTTTGTTATGATTTCGGTGATTTTGCATTTTCTGAAGAGTGTTTTACTTCCAATTATGTGGTCAATTTTAGAATAAGTGTCATGTGGCACTGAGAAGGATGCATATTCTGTTGATTTGGGATAGAGAGTTCTGTAGACATCTACTAGATCTACTTGATCCGGAGCTAGGTTCAAGTCCTGAATATCCTTGTTAATTCTCTGTCTCATTGATCTATCTAATACTGATGGTGGGGTGTTAAAGTCTTCCACTATTATTGTCTAGAAGTTTAAGTCTCTTTGTAGGTCTCTAAGATCTTTTTTCAAGAATCTGGGTGTTCCTGTATTTGGTGCATATATATTTAGAATAGTTAGCTCTTCTTCTTGAATTGCTCCCTTTACCATTATATAATGGAAGTTGTCTCTATTTTGCAGATGACATAATTTTATATTTAGAAAACTGTGTTATCTCAGTCAAAATTTCTTGAACTGATATACATCTTCAGCATAGTCTCAGGATACAAAATGAATGTGCAGAAATCAACAAGCATTCCTTTACACCAACAATAGGCAAGCAAAAAGCCAAATCATAAATGAATTCCCATTCACAATTGCTAAAAGAATAAAATATCTAGGAATACAGCTAACAACGAATGTGAAAGACCTCTTCAAAGAGAACTACAAATCACTGCTCAAAGAAATACTAGAGGACACAAACAAATAAAAAAACATGACATCTTCATGGATAGTAAGAATCAATATCATGAAAATGGCCATAATGCCCAAAGTTATTTAAGATTCAATGCTATTCCCATTAAACTATCATTGACATTCTTCACTGAATTAGAAAGAACTACTTTGAATTTTATCTAGAACCAAAAAAGAGCCCATAAAGCCAAGACAATCCTAAGCAAAAGAACAAAGCTGAAGGCATCACGCTACCTGATTTCGAACTGTACTACAAGGCTACAGTAATCAAAACAGCATGATACTGCTACCAAAAAAGACATATAGACCAATGGAGCAGAACAGAGACCTGAGACATAACACCACACATCCCGCAACCATCTGATCTTCCACAAACCTGACAAAAACAATCAATGCACAAAGGATTTCCTATTCAGTAAATGGTGCTGGGAAAACTGGCTAGCCACGTACAGAAAACTGAAACTGGACCCTTCCTTACACCTTACACAAAAATTAACTTAATATGGATTAACAACTTAAATATAAAACTTAAAACCATAAAAGACCTAGAAGAAAATCTGGACAATATCATTCAGGACATAGGCATGGGCAAGGACTTCATGACAAAAACTCCAAAAGCAACTGCAACAAAGCCAAAATTTACAAATGAAATCTAATTAAACTAAAGAGCTTCTGCACAGCAAAATAAACTATCATCAGAGTAAAGAGGCAAGCTATACAATAGTAGAAAATTTTTGCAAACTACTCATCTGACAAAGGTCTAATATCCAGAATTTGAGTTTACAAGAAACTTAAACATATTCACAAGAAAAAAAAATCAGAATGTGGGCAAATGATATGAACAGACACTTTTCAAAAGAAGACATTTATGCAGCCAACAAACATGAAAATAAAGCTTAACATCACTGATCATCTGAGATATGCACATGAAAACCACATTGAGATACAATCTCACATCAGTCAGAATGGTGATTATTAAAAAGTCAGGAAACAACAAATGCTGGAGAGGATGTGGAGAAAAAGGAATGCTTTTACACTGTTGGTGGGAATGTACATTGGTTTAACCATTGTGGGGAGACATTATAGAGATTCCTCAAGGATCTAGAACCAGAAATACCATTTGTCCCAACAATCCCTTTAGTGGATATATACCCAAAGGAATATAAATCATTCTACTATAAAGACACATGCACTTGTATGTTTATTGCAGCACTATTTATAATAGCAAAAGACATGGAACCAACTCATAAGCCCATCAATGGTAGACTGCATAAAGAAAATGTGGTACCTATACACCATGGAATACTATATAACCATAAAAAAGAATGATATCATTTTCTTTGCAGGGACATGGATGAAGATGGAAGCCATCATCCTCAACAAACTAACACAGGAACACAAAACCAAACACTGCATGTTCTCAATTTATAAGTGGGAGCTGAACATTCAGAACACATGGACAGAGAGAGGGGAACAACACATTCCAGGGCCTGTTGGGGGGGGGGGGGGGGGGGGGGGGGGGGGGGGGGGGGGGGGGGGGGGGGGGGGGGGGGGGGGGGGATGGGGGGTGAGGGGAGGGAACTTAGAGAATGGGTGAATAGATGCAGCAAACCACCATGGCACATGTATACCTATGTAACAAACCTGCATGTTCTGCACGTGCATTCCATTATTTTTTAGAAGAAACAAAGAAAAAATTTTTAAAAGTAAATACTGGGATTTCCTCAGGGACCCCCCCTGTTCATCTGAACATCTGAGGGCTTTACTGTGAAGTTTATCATGAACCTCCTTGGAATTCTCATTTTCAGGCTTACTTGATGTGTCTCTCTCTGTAGAGCAGCTTCTTTCGAAGTTTCAAATACATTTTTGTACATTAACACTAAATTATTGGAAATTGTAAATTAAAACCAAATGCCATTATTAAAAGCACAAAAATGTAATAATAAAATATAAATCTGAGAAAATATGTAAAAATGTGTATAGTGGAAACCATAAAATATTGCCAAAAAATTAAAGCCTAAATAAATTGATGAATATATGTATATAAAGTGTTGATGTGTCCAAAACATCAATATTGTTACAATATCAAATTTCTCTACATTCATCTACAGATTGAGTGCAATCTCAGTTAATATTTTTTTAGAGTATTTACACTGATTTAAAAATTCATATAGAAACAGAAAGGAGTTAGAATAGTCAAAATAACTGAATAAGAAGCACAGTGTTGGAGGACTCACAAGACCTGACTTCAAGATTTAATTACAATGCTATAGTAATCAAGACAGTGGAGGACTGAAATCAATTAACTTATTAATGTAAAATAAAAAGAAGAAACCTTGTAAGCTTCTCTTCATTTTGCTTCTCATATCCTTCTAAAATTGAGAAAGGAGATTACGATAGAAAGATCTGTAAATGCTAATTTTTTTTAATCAAAGAAGTTTTAAAAAATACGATTTCTCAGTATTTCATTGTTTGAAAATACCATGATCGATTTAACCAAACCTAGATTTCTTTTCCTACAGTAATGTTGCATTCAACATCCTTATATGTAAATTTGCCACCATATGGAAGTAAATCTGTAGAATAAATACCTGGATTTGGAATCACTAATTAGACCTGTATGAGATCGGATAGGATTCCAACTTACCCTGTATAGAAGCACATTCATTCACATTTTTCATAAAACACTTTATAAAAGTGCCTGTTAATCCAACCTCTTTTCCCTACTATGCAATATTACACATTTTGATATTTGCCATTCTAATTAGGAAAATTTATACTACTGTTTTACCTTACATTTCTATCATTCTGGATGATGTTGAGCAACTTTTCATATGTTAAAAGATATTTAAATATATTAAATATTATTTTGTCATGTTATAAAAACATTTTTTTCTGTCAGAATTTGATTTTACTCTTTCATTCTTACAATAACTAGCTTTAATTTTTTTAAAAATTATACTTTTTAATTTCTGGGATACATGCGCAGAATGTGCAGGTTTGTTACATAGGTATATATATGCCATGGTGGTTTGCTGCACCCATCGACCTGTCACTTACATTAGGTATTTCTCCTACTGCTACTCCTCCCCTTGTCCCATACACCCTGTCAGGCCCCTGTGTGTGATGTTCCCCTCCCTGTGCCCATATGTTTTCATTGTTCAACTCCCACTTATGAGTGAGAACATGAGGCGTTTGGTTTTGTGTTCTTCTGTTACTTTGCTGAGAATAATGGCTCCAGCTTCATCCAAGTCACTGCAAAGGACATGACCTAATTTTTATTATGTCTGCATAGTATTCCATGGTGTATATGTACCACATTTCCTTTATCCAGTGTATAATTGATGAGCATTTGGGTTGGTTCCAAGTCTTTGCTATTGTAAATAGTGCTGCAATAAACATACATGTGCCTGCCTTTACAGTAGAATAATTTACAGTCCTTAGGGTATATACCCAGTAATGAGACCACTGGCTCAAATGAAATTTCTATTTCTAGATCCTTAAGGAATTGCCACAGTGTCTTCCACAATGGTTGAACTAATTTACACTCTCACCAACAGTGTAAAAGCATTCCTATTTCTCTGCAACCTCTCCAGCATATGTCATTTCCTGACATTTTAATAATCACCATTCTACTTGTCATAAGATGGTATCTCACTGTGGTTTTGATTTGCACTTCTCTAATGACCAGTGATGATGAACTTTTTTTTCATATGTTTGTTGCCCACATAAATTTCGTCTTTTGAAAACTGTGTGTTGCATATACTTTGCCACTTTTTGATGGAGTTGTTTGTTTTTTTTCTTGTAAATTTGTTTAAGTTTCTTGTAGATTCTGGATATTAGGCCTGGGTAGATTCAAAAACTTTCTCCCATTGTGTAGGTAGCCCCTTCACTCTGATAATAGTTTTATTTTTTTGCTGTGTAGAAGCTCTTTAGTCCAATTAGATTACATTTGTCTATTTTTCTTTCGTTGCAATTGCTTTTGGAGTTTTTGTCATGAAGTCTTTGCCCATGCGTATGTCCTGAATAGTATTGGCTACATTTTCTTCTAGGGTTTTTATGGTTTTAGGTCTTATGTTTAAATCTTTAATCCATCTTGAGTTAATCTTTGTATAAGAAAGGGGTCTAGTTTCAGTTTCTGCATATAGCTACCAGTTTTTCCAACACCATTTCTTAAAAATTACTTTTCAGGCTGGATATGGTAACTAAGGCCTCTAAGTCCTAGAGTTTTGGGAGGCCAAGGCAGGCAGATTGCTTTAGACCAGGAGTTTAAGACATGTCTGGGCAACATGGTGAAACCCCATCTCTACCAAAAAAAAAAAAGTTTTTTAATGGCTAAGCATGGTGACTGTTACCTGTGGTCCCAGTTACTTAGGAGGCTGAGGTGTAGGGATCGTTTGAGCCTAAGAGGCAGATGCTGCAGTGAGCCCTGGTAGCCCCACTGCTCTCCAGTCTCCTCTGTTACTCAGGCTGGAGTGCAATGGCATAACCAGAGTTCACTGTGCCTCAACCTCTTGAACTAAAGAGATTTTCTCCCTTAATGCTCTGGAGTAGCTGGGACTCCAGGCACATGTACACCATGACCAGTTAATATTTATTTATTTATTGTCCCATATTTCCCAGGCTGGTCTAAAACTCAGGATGAAGTGATCCTACCACCTTGGTCTGTGAAAGTGCTAAGATATAGGTATAAGTCACCAGGTAGAGGCACAAGAATTCTCTATGGAGGTTTGGGTATGGATGGTTCTATCATTCAGCTAGTGAACATGTTATAGATAGTTTTTCAGCCCACATGCCCCTCCTTCCTTCCTCCTTTAGTACTCCCTAAATTAAATTTCTTTTGGAAAAGAACTATTATATGTTGTGAATATTTGCCCTTTACCATGTGTGGTACAGTTTTTAAAAGTATTTTTGTAATTGGTCTATTAAGTTTATAGGTTAATTTTTTTCATAGTACATTTTTAATTTATAAAGAATTATATTGTACAAACTATTCTAAAATGTTATTTATCCACTTAATATAATGTATATCAATGCCTATATATGTGTTTTATTGGCTAAGTTCTACATAGCTTCCTACTATGTTAATCTGCCATGTTTTATTTAACAGTCCTTTATCAATTGTACACTTAGGATTTTTTCCTGGCTTTTGTGACTAAAATAGTGTCAATGAAGCTTCTGTACCTTCATCTTTCTTTGTAAATGATTAAATATATTCATAGGATTACAGTGGAATAGCAGTGAGGTTATTGGGTACTAAGTGTAGATAAACTAAATGTTATCCAAGAAATACCAAATTTTAGGAGAAATAGGTTCTCACTGTCGGAGACTAATTGAGATTTGAGTAGTTAGGAATGAAGATTGTACAGGAAGAAGGGAAGGAATATACTAAGACATATGGCATTGCCCACTCATATCCAATAAAAAAAAAAGGAATGATGATGAATTTAACTAAGGCAAATATATGGAGGTTTTCAGATGGAAAGTATACTACAAATGGTAAAAAAGTTAGTCAAAGAAGCATTTAAGCTCATATAAACTCTTATTTTCTGAAACTCTAAAACAGTTGTTTTTAAACGAAGTGATTCATAAAATCCTAACGTAACCGAAAGAAGGAGGGAGGGAACAGGTCCCAGATCAGCATCCATCGAGAACATTTCAGTATTAAATTTGTTTCTTATATTGAGGCTCCACAGGATATTTCATTTCATGGATAGGCATATATCACTGATAAGCAAAGAAAAAGATGCACTCATTATATAGGAAGTATATTACTCTCAAAATATATAGGACTTTATTCAAATGCTTTAATCTAAGAACTTTTCAATCTAAAAAAATGAGTTTATAAAAAGTATTTCATTTTATGTCTTATTTATTAATATTTACCATATTAAAATTAAAATTATAAGTTTAATTGTTTTTTGTGTTTTTAATAAAATGTGATTTAATTGATGGGTAAAATTGTATGTATTAATAATGTACAAAATAATGTTTTGATATATATGTATACACACAGACATTGTGGATCAAGCTAGTTAACACATACTTCACATAGTTTGCCATTATTATGATTTTGAACACTTAAAATTTACTCTCAGCATCTTTCATGAATTAAATATATGGTTTTTAACTTTAGTCACTGTGTTTACAATAGATATCTTGAACTTATTCCTCCTATATGACTGAAATTTTGTAACCTTTGACCAACCACCTCTCCCACCACAGCCCAAGCTCCTGATAACGATCATTTTACTCTCTACTTCTATAAGAACCAACAGTTTCAGATTCCACATGTGAATTGACATCATGCAGTATTTGCCTTTCTGTGCCTGGTTTATATCGCTTAAGATAATATTCTCCAGGTTAATTCATGTAACAAATGGCAGGCTATCCTTTCTTTTTTATAGCCAAATAGTATTTTATTTTATTTTATGTATATTATAAATATAAACATTTATTTACATATATATTTTTTATTGTACTTTAGGTTGTAGGGTACATGTGCAGATCATGCAGGATTGTTGCATAGGTACATACATGGCAAGGTGGTTTGTTGCCTTCATCCCCCCATTTACATATATGTTATCTATCCATTTATCCATTGATGGATACTTAGGTTGATTCCATATCCTGGCTATTGTAAAAACACATCAAAAAGTATAGGAGTATTGCAATACTGCTTTTATTTCCTTTAGATATAAATGCAGTAGTGGTATTGCTGGATCATGTCGTAGTTCTGCTTTTGATTTTTTGAGGAAACTTCACACTGTTTTCCATAATGGCCATAGTAATTTACATTTCCACAAACAGAGTGCAAGTTTCCTTTTTCTCTTCATCCTCATCAACCTTTGTTAATTTTTATATTTTTAATAATATTCATTCTAACACATGTGAGATGATATTTCATTGTGGTTTTAATTTGCAGTTCCCTAATGAGTAGTGATGTTCAGCACCTTTTCATAGATCTATTGACTATTTGTTTATCATCTTTGGAAAAGATCTCTTCGGGACTTTTCTACCATTTAAAAAAAATTGGGTTATCTGTTTTTCTTGCTTATTGTGTTGTTTGAATTCTTTATATCATTTGGATATTAACCTCTTATAGATATATGATTTAGAAATATTTTTCTCATTCTGTAGATTTTATCTTCATTCCTTTGATGTCTTCTCTCTTGCTGTGCAGAAGCTTTTTAGTTTGATGCAATGTCATTTATCTATTTTTACTTTTGTTGCTTGTGGTTTTTGGGTTATATAAAAAAAAACTTTTGCCCCAGATCAATGTAATGGAGCTTACCCTCTATGCTTTTGTCTAGTAATTTCATTGTTTTGGGACTTACATTGAAGTCTTTCATTTATTTTGAATTGGTTTTTGTATAAGGTGTGAGATAAGAGTTTATTTTTATTCTTCTGCCTGTGGATATCCAGTTTTCCTAACACCATTTATTGAAGAAACTGTCCTTTCCCCCATTGTGTGTTCTTGACATCTTTGTCAAAAATTCACTTGGCCACAAATATGTGGATTTATATCTGCTCTTTCTATTCTGTTCCGTTGGTACATATCTCTGTTTTTATGCTAGTGCCATGTTGTTTTGGTTACTATAGCTTTGTAATAAATTATAAAGTCAGATAGTATGATTCCTACAGTTTTATTCATTTTGGTCAAGAGTCCTTGGTTATTCAGGGTATTTTGTGGGTCTATATTATTATTAGGATTTTTTTTTCCTTTTTCTGTAAAAAATGCCATTGGTGTTTTGTTAGGAATTGTCTTTAATCTGTAAATCACTTTAGCTATAATAGACATGTTATGAATGTTTATTTTTCCAATCCATGAACATGGGACATTTTTCCATTTACTTGTGTCTTCTGAAATTTCTCTTATTATGTTATACAGTTTTCAGTTTAGAGATCTTTCACTTCCTTGATTGAATTCATTCCTAAGTATTTTATTTTTGTAGTTATTGTAAATAGGATTGTTTTCTGATTTACTTATCACATAACTCATTTGTAGTAGTATATAGAAATGTTACCTATTTTTATATGCTGATTTTGTATTGTGCAACTTTACTGAATTTGTTGATTATTTCTTCCAGTGTTTTGGTGAAATCTTTTGGTTTTCTAGGTATAAGATTGTGTTGTCTGGGACAGGTGCAGTGTCTCCTGCCTGCAATCCTAGCACTTTGGGAGGCCAAAGCAGGCATATCACTTGAGGTCACAATTCCAGACCAACCTGGCCAACATGGCCAAACCCTGCATCTACTAAAATACAAAAATTAGCCAGATTTTGTGGTGTGCACCTGTGGTTCCAGTACATGGGAGGTTGAGGCTGGAGAAACATTTTGAACCTGGGAGGCAGAGGTTGCAGTGAGCCAAGATCCCACCACTGTGCTCCAGCCTGGGCAATAGAATGAGACTCAATCTCAATAAAAAAAATGTTGTCTGTAAACAAGGTCAGTTTGATTTCTTCCTTGCAAATTTGGATGCCTTTTATTTCTTTCTGTTGTCTACCAGGACTTCATTGTTATGTTGAATAAAAGTGGTGAAAGTGAATATTTTTGTCTTGCTTATGATCTTAGAAGGAAAGCTTTTTAATATTACTGATTGAGTATCATGATGGCTGTTTGTTTGTAATATACAGTCTTTATTGTGTTTAGGTGCATTCTTTCTATACCTAATTTGTTGGGAGTTTTTATCACGAAAAGGTGTTGTATTTTGTCAAATGATATTTCTGCATCTGTTGAAATGATCATATGGTTGTTGTTCCTTATTCTAGTATGCTGGTTTATCACATTTTTAGTTTTCTGTATGTTGAACTATCCTTGTACCTCAGGGGGTAAATCTTACTTGATCATGGGGAATGATATTGTTAATGAAATGTTAAATTTGGTTTGCTAATTTCTACTGAGGTCTTTTGTATCTATGTTCATCAGGGATTTTGGGCTGTAGTTTTCTGTTTTGTAGTGTCTTTGTCTAGTTTTTATATCAGGAAAATACTTATTTTTAATAATTTAATTTTATTTAAATTTAATTAAAATTTATTTTTAAAATTGTTATTAAAAATAATTATAATAAACCCATTACATGTTAACATAAATAACTGACATTTTAAAAAATCTGTATTTTTCTAACCAAAAAAATTTGTAAGGTGACTGGCATTGTTTTACTATTTTTGCAAATCGTTGGAATATCTGGTACAATGGAAAACAGCTTAAAAAAAAACATTCTCATTCTATTTTTAATGTTTGACTATTCACAGCTTTCCAGCTTCATCTTTCTCTTTCCTCCTCCTGTCTCACATCTAGGAAAGCTGATAAGAAAACATACACTCTCACCCTTTGGCACCAGTGGGGAATTCAAAGCATATAATCACTGGTACAGCCCCAATTCCCTAAATAAAATAATAGCCATGGCCATTCACCCCCTCCTTGATTTCTCAGTTCATTTTTGGACCTGCTTGGGAGCCATTTTTGCTCTCTCCAGAAAGCTTCATTATACATGCCATAAATTTTTCCAAACCTTTTTGGTGCATACATGGCATGGTTAGTCTCAACGTTAAGACCACATTTGCGTGGAGGGACTATCCCATCTCTTTGGTGTGACCACAACACAGCTGGATTCTTTTATGTGCTTCTTCATTCAATCTTTTCCACATGTTGTTTTACTTCAAATATATAAGGAAAATCCAGCCTCACACAGATATATAGTTGGAAAAAGCATTATTCTAATAACCCTTATAGAGAATTGTGGATATTCCCCTTTGATACTTTACCAAAACTTGGTAATTGTTAGCTGCAATAGATAAGGTAGATCAATGTTAACTTTTAGATCATGTTAATAAATTTGACATTTAGAAAACGTTTTCTGCTAGGCGTAGTGTCTTATGCCTGTAATCCTAGCACTTCGAGAAGTTGCCTAGCTAGGCAACATGAAAGAAAGGTTGTCTCTCAAAATAAAATTTAAAAAAAATTAACTAGGCGTGGTAGTACTTGCCTGTGGTTCCGAGCTACTTGGGAGACTGAGGTAAAAATATTACTTTAGCCCAGAAAGTTGAGGTTGAAGTGAGCAGTGATCATGCATTCCAGCCTGGGCTTCAGAGTGAAACGAAATAACAAATATTTATGATAAATATTGTCATTTTTTTTTCACTGATGCCTTGCTTTCTTTATTTTTGAGGAAAACAGTCTACCAAATACCTGTTTAAATAACCATGACTTTTCTCCCATTCTTTCAAATAAAACAATGTGTTTGTTTAGGTTTAAAAATGACTTAACATCTTCTACCTCAAAAAATCATGCAACTGCTTTTCTGGAGACAACCGTCATACTTTACTACACAACAAAAGTGCTTTATGTACACTTCCCATTTTATCACAACAATTATTAAAAAGTTGTATATCCAAGGATTTAGATTTAATAGCCTTGATAGTCTTTACTGCTTCATCAATAATGTTTTTAAGTGTAACTGGCTTGTATCTACCTGCATATGTGTGACGGTAAATAATATAATGACTATTAGCAGTTTGATGCCACTGCCCTGATTTTTTCTAAGAGTGCTAGCATTTTTAATCCCCATAGCTTTTCTGCCACGTGCCAATATCTACACAAGAAAAAGGCAGATCATATCTTGACATTTATATGGAAATAATTGTAATGTCACAGACTTTAGGGAAGAGCATTAGTAATCACAAGGGTTCTTGCACCACTATTTGAGAACCATACTTAGGGGCTTAGAAAAAAGGGAACTATGTGTGAGTCGGTGTAATTAAATAAGGACTTTACAAAGCAAGTGTAACTTCAGTTAGAATCATAAAGATTGACATTTGGACAGGCAGCCATGGGAAGGAAGGGCATTCCAAGCAGTGCTCTCTGCATGAATGTAACTGTTGTGATATATGGGAGAAACAACCAGGGGTCTGGTGAAGGATTACCGAGGAGACAAAAGATGGAAATAAACTGCTTGGTTAGCATGAGATATGATTATAAAATCAGGCACCCTGATAATGAGTGGTATGAAAATAAACAGGTGAGAACCTTTGACTATGAAGTGAAATATTAGCAATACGAGAAAATAAAATAGTAAAATGTGGGCGCTTCATTGTTTATCAAAATTATTAATTAGCAATTTTCAAGTATCTTATTATAAATTAGGTGGACACACAAACATGATTTTGCTAAATGGTAAGTATAGTTTCAGAAAAGTGGCAAACTAGTAAACACCTTCAAAGCAAGCATCACTTTAGCAGTTTTAGTTAGTAGATTTGTTCTTATTTAATTTAGTTCATTCATTCCTCAATCTTCAGAGCGTCATGTTGGTAAAGAAAATTTTCTGAGACAATTGCTGACATTTTTTTCTTCACGTAAGAGGGCTAGTTTTGTGTTGATAGTTTACATACTCTGTATAATCCAATGAAAGGATCAGTGCCTTCTCTCAGCATGGCTCTCAGATGGAATGCTATGAAGACAACCATACACGTCAGCATTGCCCAGAATGAATACTGATTTGGGACAAACAGAATGCTAGAAGAGGCACTAGAAAGCACTAGAATACACTAATCATGTTTGGAAGCAAACAAGAGCTTTGATAATTTATCTAGCCTAAGTGAAGAATGCTGCGTGCATTTTTCTAAATAGACTTTGTTTTACTTATAGTTTTAAAAGCAAGCAACATTTGCAAACTGCATGTGAGGTATAGTTGCTTTATTTTACTAAGTCACAGTCAAATAACAAATTAGACTAACCTAACCCCCCCGCCCCCAACTGAATTAACAGGTTGATGGAATTTCATAAATTGGTTGTTTTGGTTCATTCGTGATTATTATTGCTCCTCTCCTTCTTTCCTTTTCATTATACAGTAAACCCACCTAAACATCTTACAGCAGAAAAATAACCCCAAATAACTTAAGGCCTTATTTAATATTTTGAGTTTTCCTTATTGATTTGGTTTAAATTCCCAATAGGTATCAGTGTTTGGAGAAATCTCTACTTTTATTTAAAAGAAGAAAAAGGGGCCAGGGGGTGGTGATTGATTCATACTTGTAATCCCAACACTGTGGGAGGCCAAGGTGGGGGATCACTTGAGGGTGGGTGGATCACTTGAGCCCAGGAGTTAGAGATAAGCTTGAGCGACATAGTATGACCTTGTCTCTTAAAAAAAAAAAATTTCAAAAATAGCCAGATGTGGTGGTGTACAAGGCTGCAGCTATCTGTGATTGTACCGCTGCACTCCAGCATGGGCAACAGAGAGACTCTGTCTCAAAAAAAGAAAAAAAAAAAAAGAGGAAAGAGGAAGAAGAAAAAGTTCTTTGTACATATCTCTGTGACACTCAACACTGAGGAAAATAAATGTCACTCCCAACACGAAAAAACAAATAAAACAATGAAACAAAACCTTGCATTTATTCAGAGGTATTCAGTCAACTCTTATAAAGTGGAAATCAATTTATTTTAAAATTTAAAAATGACTTTTTTACATCACAAAAGCGGTACCTATTCATTACGGAAATCTTGAATAATAATGTACTCAGTATTTTGAACCTACTATTGGAAGAAAGTCATGCTTTTCTGGCAATATTGCAGATTTGTGAATGCCTCTCCATTGCACTGAAGACAAATTGTTTACATATTCATGTCTGTGCCTACTAAAATTTCAGTTCACTATGAATCAACTAAGCAAAATGTTTTACTAATGTAGAGTTACCAGATTTATAAAATAAACATATAGGATGCCCAGCTAAATTAGTTAATTTTACGTTTATGTATGCCTCAAATATCATCCTATATTTTAAGTTGGAACTTTATAGGCTGAACTTTAATATTATTATTTGCCTTAGAGAGAGATTAAAAGGTAAAAATTTAAAAAAAACAACAACAAAAAGGAGCAAAACAAATTCTTATTATGGAATAACTAAAACACAAAACGAACAACCAAGAAAATATATTCCAGACCTTAACACACATCTGGCCTATTCTCCAATACTTACAGTCCTCCAATCCTAAATTGTGAGAGGCAGATCCTTATTTAAGTGGAGGCATTCAGAGCCCAGCTGATTTTATTATTAGACTGACCTGTATGCCAATGCAATTTTCAACTTTCAATTTTTTGTCTTTAAAATTATGATAATACCTACCTGAGTTGATTGATACAGAAATTAAATGAATAATATGTGGAAAGTGTTTTACATGTACTTTATCTGTCAATTTCTTCAATCAAGTAAACGAAGATTCAATTATATTTACTAAATTCTATTGGGGAAAATCTTGAAGCTAGTATATTTTAGACTGTTTTAATTTTTTGTTATAAAAATTTCAAATATACACAAAGGTAGAGAAAATAATAACAATATAATGCCATGTATTTAGTACCCAGACTCAAAAATTATCAACGTTTAGCCATTCTCATTCTCCTTTTTTTCCCCTGGAGAATTATAAGTATATTCTTGAAAAAAATATATACTTTTACCAATTCATATTTCAATATGTATTATAAATATATTTCACAATAAGGATTCATCCTCTTTTCAGAAAACTAGCTGGAATTTCCTCTCTAATTGTTTGCACCTTCCAGTTAATTGGTGTACCTTCTAAATTAAATTTCAAAAGGAAATCAGTAAGGAGATGCTTAGATTTTAGCACTACAGACTGGAAATGCAAATACTGTTACAAAAGTTATAGCCTGCGTAATGAAAGCACAAAGAAACAATCTTTCACCATAAAATATTAAAAGCAGTTTCATAAAAACAGAAAACAAAATTCTCTGGAAATGAGAAAGTTTTACTTGCCAGTGCAGTCGATTTGTGGATTGGTGGGGATGAAAGCATGTACTTGGAGCTAACAGAAAGCTGCTAGTGGATACATTTTACATTTGGGTCTTAACTTCTGGCCAGGCACCGTGGCTCACGCCTGTAATCCCAGCACTTTGGGAGGCTGAGGCCGGTGGATCACCTGAGGTCAGGAGGTCGATACCACCTGGCTAACATGGTGAAAACCCGTTTGCTACTATAAGAGTACAAAAATTAACTGGGCATGGTGGCGCGCATGTAATCCCGAGCTAACTCGGGAGGGTGAGACAGGAGAATCGCTTGAACCCGGGAGGGGGCGGAGGTTGCAGTGAGCCGAGATCACGCCATTGCACTCCAGCTGGGGCAACAGAGTGAAACTCCATCTCATAAAAAAGAAAGAAGAGAAAGAAAAGAAGGACAGATTTCAGCTTTAAGGTTACCTAAAACCTATACATAGCAACAAATGCGCTAGATTGTTCTTTCTAATAGCTTGTTTTTTTTTTATTCTCCTCCTGTGTAAACTTCAAATGCTAAATCTACCACTTGTTCACTCCTATGTAATTTTTAAAGGAAGCAAGTTCCATAATGGTCCAACAAAAAATGAAAAGCCAAAGTACCAAATTAAATGCACAGTGTATAATAAGGCTTCTACTTGAATGTACTGAGAATTAGAAAAATTTTAACCAATATTTAATTCACTGAAAATCTATACAACTCAGTGGAAATATAGGGGAAAAAGAAGAGGTCAGGTGTTGGGAAGGCCAAATACATTCTGAAGTTCCACTACTAGCAAGCTGGATGGAAGGAACAAGGACCATGTGAAGATGAATGCCCTCCACTGTATAAACATTACATACACAGACACTGTTTTTTATTGTTATATACAACTATACATATATACATATATATATACACACATACAAATATATATATATACACATACATATATATATATATGTATAGTTGGAAATAATTCTATGGCTTTATTGAAAAAGCTAGGCTGCCAGGAGATTTCAAGGTTGGTGTGGTAATTTGTTTCCCACCTAATAGCAGAATATGCGAATATAAATAAGCATGCAAGTGGAGAAGTACAATGCCTAAGGGTAGCATACAACCCACCATATATTTCAGCATCTATTTCAGAAATTTGTAGTTTTACCCAAATATGCTTATATCCAGATACCTACTTTTCCTCCCTTTTGTTACCTCTAACCCAGTTTGTGTTTGTACACCCTTCTGACCCCCCGGAGATGAGGTGATGATGGAGAACTCCTTGGAGGCAGGATGATTTAGATGAATTTTTGAATAGGCCTAATTGAAGAACAAAGCTAGTTACATTTTATCGATTGGCTGTAAACATATAGTGTGGAGCTAGGCAAGTTTTCCTTGTAAATCCGTGAACGGTTGTAGCAATGTCCTGTACTTGGTTCACGTTTTGTCTTTGCTACAAAGGCGCTAATTGATTGCAAGGAAAAGGTGTCTATCCACACTGAATGTTTACAGCCAAATCTTGATAAAATGTAGCTAGCTTTGTTTTTCAATTAGGCCTATTCAAAAATTCATCAATCATTCTCCCTGCTCCCTCCAAGGAGTTCTCCATTATCACCTCATCTCCGGAGGGTCAGAAGGGTGTACAAACACAAACTAAGTAAGAGGTAACAAAAGGGAGGAAAAAGAAGGTATCTGGATATGGCATATTTGGGTAAAACTACACAGTTCTGAAATAGATGCTGGAATATATGGTGGGTTTATATGCTACCCTTAGGCATCGATACCTTCAACTTGCATGTTTATTTATATTCGCATATTTTGCTATTAGGTGGGAGCAAGTTACCACACCAACCTCGAAATCTCCTGGCAGCTTAGCTTTTTAAATAAAGCCATAGAAGTTATTTCCGACTATACATATATAAATATGTTTTATGTGTATATATATATATATGTATGTGTGTATATATATATGTATATATGTATAAGTTGTATATAACAATAAAAAACAGTGTCTTGTATGTAATGTTTATACAGTGGAGGGGCATTCATCTTCACATGGTCCTTGTTCCTTCCATCCCACTTGCTAGTAGTGGAACTTGAGAATGTATTTCAGGCCTTCCAAATCTAAACTCTTCTTTCTTTTTCCCCCTATATTTCCACTGAGTCTTTATAAGATTTTCAGTGAATTAAATATTGGTTAAAATTTTTCTAATTCTCAGTACATATTCAGTAGAAGCCTTATTATACACGTGCATTTGATTCGTCACTTTGGCTTTTCATTTTAACTTGACCATTATGGAACTGCTTCCTTTAAAAATTACATAGGAGTGAACAATGGTACATTTAGCATTAAAGTTTACACAGGAGGGAGAATGAAAAAAAACACAAGCTATTAGAAGGAACAATCTAGCGCATTTGTTGCTATGTATAGGTTTCAGGTAACCTTAAAAACTGAAATCTGTCCTTCTTTTCTTTCTCTTCTCTTCTTTATGAGATGGAGTTTCACTCTTGTTGCCCAAGCTGGAGTGCAATGGCGTGATCTCGGCTCACTGCAACCTCCGCCCTCCCCGGGTTCAAGCGATTCTCCTGTCTCACCCTCCCGAGTAGCTGGGATTACATGCGCGCCACCATGCCCAGTTAATTTTTGTATTTTTAGTAGAAACGGGTTTTCACCATGTTAGCCAGGCTGGTATCGACCTCCTGACCTCAGGTGATCCCCGGCCTCAGCCTCCCAAAGTGCTGGGATTACAGGCGTGAGCCACGGTGCCTGGCCAAGAATCTGAAGACCCAAATGTAAAATGTATCCACTAGCAGCTTTTTGTTAGCTCCAAGTACATGCTTTCATCCCACCGATCCACAAATGCAACTGCAATGGCAAGTAAAAGTTTCTCATTTCCAGAGAATTTTGTTTTCTGTTTTTATGAAACTGCTTTTAATATTTTATGGTGAAAGATTGTTTCTTGTGTGCTTTCATTACGCAAGCTATAACTTGTAACAGTATTTGCATTTCCAAGTCTGTAGTGCTAAAATCTAAGCATCTCCTTACTGATTTCCTTTTGAAATTTAATTTAGAAGGTACACCAATTAACTGGAAGGTGCAAACAATTAGAGAGGAAATTCCAGCTAATTTTCTGAAAAGAGGATGAATCCTTATTGTGAAATATATTTATAATACATATTGAAATATGAATTGGTAAAAGTATATTTTTTTCAAGAATATACTTACAATTCTCCAGGGGAAAAAAAGGAGAATGAGAATGGCTAAACGTTGATAATTTTTGAGTCTGGGTACTAAATACATGGCATTATATTGTTATTATTTTCTCTACCTTTGTGTATATTTGAAATTTTTATAACAAAAAATTAAAACAGTCTAAAATATACTAGCTTCAAGATTTTTCCCCAATAGAATTTAGTAAATATAATTGAATCTTCGTTTACTTTTATTGAAGAAATTGACAGATAAAGTACATGTAAAACACTTTCCACATATTATCTCATTTAATTTCTGTATCAATCAACTCAGGTAGGTATTATCATAATTTTAAAGACAAAAAATTGAAAGTTGAAAATTAAGTGGCATACAGGTCAGTCTAATAATAAAATGAGCTGGGCTCTGAATGTTTCCACTTAAATAAGGATCTGCCTCTCACAATTTAGGATTGGAGGACTGTAAGTATTGGAGAGTAGGCCAGATGTGTGTTAAGGTCTGGAATATATTTCTTGGTTGTTCGTTTTGTGTTTTACTTATTCCATAATAAGAATTTGTTTTGCTCCTTTTTGTTGTTGTTTTTTTAAATTTTTACCTTTTAATCTCTCTAAGGCAAATAATAATATTAAAGTTCAGCCTATAAAGTTCCAACTTAAAATATAGGATGATATTTGAGGCATACATAAACGTAAAATTAACTAATTTAGCTGGGCATCCTATATGTTTATTTTATAAATCTGGTAACTCTACATTAGTAAAACATTTTGCTTAGTTGATTCATAGTGAACTGAAATTTTAGTAGGCACAGACATGAATATGTAAACATTGTCTTCAGTGCAATGGAGAGGCATTCACAAATCTGCAATATTGCAGAAAAGCATGACTTTCTTCCAATAGTAGGTTCAAAATACTGAGTACATTATTATTCAAGATTTCCGTAATGAATAGGTACCGCTTTTGTGATGTAAAAAAAGTCATTTTTAAATTTTAAAATAAATTGATTTCCACTTTATAAGAGTTGACTGAATACCTCTGAATAAATGCAAGGTTTTGTTTCATTGTTTTATTTGTTTTTTCGTGTTGGGAGTGACATTTATTTTCCTCAGTGTTGAGTGTCACAGAGATATTCTTACAAAGAACTTTTTCTTCTTCCTCTTTCCTCTTTTTTTTTTTTTTCTTTTTTTGAGACAGAGTCTCTCTTGTTGCCCATGCTGGAGTGCAGCGGTACAATCACAGATAGCTGCAGCCTTGTACACCACCACATCTGGCTATTTTTGAAATTTTTTTTTTAAGAGACAAGGTCATACTATGTCGCTCAAGCTTATCTCTAACTCCTGGGCTCAAGTGATCCACCCACCCTCAAGTGATCCCCCCACCTTGGCCTCCCACAGTGTTGGGATTACAAGTATGAATCAATCACCACCCCTGGCCCCTTTTTCTTCTTTTAAATAAAAGTAGAGATTTCTCCAAACACTGATACCTATTGGGAATTTAAACCAAATCAATAAGGAAAACTCAAAATATTAAATAAGGCCTTAAGTTATTTGGGGTTATTTTTCTGCTGTAAGATGTTTAGGTGGGTTTACTGTATAATGAAAAGGAAAGAAAAGGAGAGGAGCAATAATAATCACCAATGAACCAAAACAACCAATTTATGAAATTCCATCAACCTGTTAATTCAGTTGGGGGCGGGGGGGGGTTAGGTTAGTCTAATTTGTTATTTGACTGTGACTTAGTAAAATAAAGCAACTATACCTCACATGCAGTTTGCAAATGTTGCTTGCTTTTAAAACTATAAGTAAAACAAAGTCTATTGAGAAAAATGCACGCAGCATTCTTCACTTAGGCTAGATAAATTATCAAAGCTCTTGTTTGCTTCCAAACATGATTAGTGTATTCTAGTGCTTTCTAGTGCCTTCTAGCATTCTGTTTGTCCCAAATGAGTATTCATTCTGGGCAATGCTGACGTGTATGGTTGTCTTCATAGCATTCCATCTGAGAGCCATGCTGAGAGAAGGCACTGGATCTTTTCATTGGACTATACAGAGTATGTAAACTATCAACACAAAACTAGCCCTCTCACGTGAAGAGAAAAAATGTCAACAATTGTCTCAGAAAATTTTCTTTACCAACATGACGCTCTGAAGATTGAGGAATGAATGAACTAAATTAAATAATAACAAATCTACTAACTAAAACTGCTAAAGTGATGCTTGCTTTGAAGGTGTTTACTAGTTTGCCACTTTTCTGAAACTATACTTACCATTTAGCAAAATCATGTTTGTGTGTCCACCTAATTTATAATAAGATACTTGAAAATTGCTAATTAATAATTTTGATAAACAATGAAGCGCCCACATTTTACTATTTTATTTTCTACGTATTGCTAATATTTCACTTCATAGTCAAAGGTTCTCACCTGTTTATTTTCATACCACTCATTATCAGGGTGCCTGATTTATAATCATATCTCATGCTAACCAAGCAGTTTATTTCCATCTTTTGTCTCCTCGGTAATCCTTCACCAGCCCCCTGGTTGTTTCTCCCATATATCACAACAGTTACATTCATGCAGAGAGCACTGCTTGGAATGCCCTTCCTTCCCATGGCTGCCTGTCCAAATGTCAATCTTTATGATTCCAACTGAGTTACACTTGCTTTGTAAAGTCCTTATTGAATTACACACGACTCACACATAGTTCCCTTTTTTCTAAGCCCCTAAGTATGGTTCTCAAATAGTGGTGCAAGAACCCTTGTGATTACTAATGCTCTTCCCTAAAGTCTGTGACATTACAATTATTTCCATATAAATGTCAAGATATGATCTGCCTTTTTTCTTGTGTAGATATTGGCACGTGGCAGAAAAGCTATGGGGATTAAAATGCTAGCACTCTTAGAAAAAATCAGGGCAGTGGCATCAAACTGCTAATAGTCATTATATTATTTACCGTCACACATATGCAGGTAGATACAAGCCAGTTACACTTAAAAACATTATTGATGAAACAGTAAAGACTATCAAGGCTATTAAATCTAAATCCTTGGATATACAACTTTTTAATAATTGTTGTGATAAAATGGGAAGTGTACATAAAGCACTTTTGTTGTGTAGTAAAGTATGACGGTTGTCTCCAGAAAAAGCAGTTGCATGATTTTTTTGAGGTAGAAGATGTTAGTCATTTTTAAACCTAAACAAACACATTGTTTTATTTGAAAGAATGGGAGAAAAGTCATGGTTATTTAAACAGGTATTTGGTAGACTGTTTTCCTCAAAAATAAAGAAAGCAAGGCATCAGTGAAAAAAAAATGACAATATTTATCATAAATATTTGTTACTTCGTTTCACTCTGAAGCCCAGGCTGGAATCCATGATCACTGCTCACTTCAACCTCAACTTTCTGGGCTAAAGTAATATTTTTACCTCAGTCTCCCAAGTAGCTGGAACCACAGGCAAGTACTACCACGCCTAGTTAATTTTTTTTTAAATTTTATTTTGAGAGACAACCTTTCTTCATGTTGCCTAGCTAGGCAACTTCTCAAGTGCTAGGATTACAGGCATAAGACACTACGCCTAGCAGAAAACGTTTTCTAAATGTCAAATTTATTAACATGATCTAAAAGTTAACATTGAATCTACCTTATCTATTGCAGCTAACAATTACCAAGTTTTGGTAAAGTATCAAAGGGGGATATCCACAATTCTCTATAAGGGTTATTAGAATAATGCTTTTTCCAACTATATATCTGTGTGAGGCTGGATTTTCCTTATATATTTGAAGTAAAACAACATGTGGAAAAGATTGAATGAAGAAGCACATAAAAGAATCCAGCTGTGTTGTGGTCACACCAAAGAGATGGGATAGTCCCTCCACGCAAATGTGGTCTGAACGTTGAGACTAACCATGCCATGTATGCACCAAAAAGGTTTGGAAAAATTTACTGGCATGTATAATGAGCTTTCTGGAGAGAGCAAAAATGGCTCCCAAGCAGGTCCAAAAATGAACTGAGAAATCAGGAGGGGGGGTGAATGGCCATGGCTATTATTTTATTTAGGGAATTGGGGCTGTACCAGTGATTATATGCTTTGAATTCCCCACTGGTGCCAAAGGGTGAGAGTGTATGTTTTCTTATCAGCTTTCCTAGATGTGAGACAGGAGGAGGAAAGAGAAAGATGAAGCTGGAAAGCTGTGAATAGTCAAACATTAAAAATAGAATGAGAATGTTTTTTTTAAGCTGTTTTCCATTGTACCAGATATTCCAACGATTTGCAAAAATAGTAAAACAATGCCAGTCACCTTACAAATTTTTTTGGTTAGAAAAATACAGATTTTTTAAAATGTCAGTTATTTATGTTGTACATGTAATGGGTTTATTATAATTATTTTTAATAACAATTTTAAAAATAAATTTTAATTAAATTTAAATAAAATTAAATTATTAAAAATAAGTATTTTCCTGATATAAAAACTAGACAAAGACACTACAAAACAGAAAACTACAGCCCAAAATCCCTGATGAACATAGATACAAAAGACCTCAGTAGAAATTAGCAAACCAAATTTAACATTTCATTAACAATATCATTCCCCATGATCAAGTAAGATTTACCCCTGAGGTACAAGGATAGTTCAACATACAGAAAACTAAAAATGTGATAAACCAGCATACTAGAATAAGGAACAACAACCATATGATCATTTCAACAGATGCAGAAATATCATTTGACAAAATACAACACCTTTCGTGATAAAAACTCCCAACAAATTAGGTATAGAAAGAATGCACCTAAACACAATAAAGACTGTATATTACAAACAAACAGCCATCATGATACTCAATCAGTAATATTAAAAAGCTTTCCTTCTAAGATCATAAGCAAGACAAAAATATTCACTTTCACCACTTTTATTCAACATAACAATGAAGTCCTGGTAGACAACAGAAAGAAATAAAAGGCATCCAAATTTGCAAGGGAGAAATCAAACTGACCTTGTTTACAGACAACATTTTTTTATTGAGATTGAGTCTCATTCTATTGCCCAGGCTGGAGCACAGTGGTGGGATCTTGGCTCACTGCAACCTCTGCCTCCCAGGTTCAAATGTTTCTCCAGCCTCAACCTCCATGTACTGGAACCACAGGTGCACACCACAAAATCTGGCTAATTTTTGTATTTTAGTAGATGCAGGGTTTGGCCATGTTGGCCAGGTTGGTCTGGAATTGTGACCTCAAGTGATATGCCTGCTTGGCCTCCCAAAGTGCTAGGATTGCAGGCAGGAGACACTGCACCTGTCCCAGACAACACAATCTTATACCTAGAAAACCAAAAGATTTCACCAAAACACTGGAAGAAATAATCAACAAATTCAGTAAAGTTGCACAATACAAAATCAGCATATAAAAATAGGTAGCATTTCTATATACTACTACAAATGAGTTATGTGATAAGTAAATCAGAAAACAATCCTATTTACAATAACTACAAAAATAAAATACTTAGGAATGAATTCAATCAAGGAAGTGAAAGATCTCTAAACTGAAAACTGTATAACATAATAAGAGAAATTTCAGAAGACACAAGTAAATGGAAAAATGTCCCATGTTCATGGATTGGAAAAATAAACATTGATAACATGTCTATTATAGCTAAAGTGATCTACAGATTAGAGACAATTCCTAACAAAACACCAATGGCATTTTTACAGAAAAAGGAAAAAAAATCCTAATAATAATATAGAACCACAAAATACCCTGAATAACCAAGGACTCTTGACCAAAATGAATAAAACTGTAGGAATCATACTATCTGACTTTATAATTTATTACAAAGCTATAGTAACCAAAACAACATGGCACTAGCATAAAAACAGAGATATGTACCAACGGAACAGAGTAGAAAGAGCAGATATAAATCCACATATTTGTGGCCAAGTGAATTTTGACAAGATGTCAAGAACACACAATGGGGAAAGGACAGTTTCTTCAATAAATGGTGTTAGGAAAACTGGATATCCACAGGCAGAAGAATAAAAATGAATTCTTATCTCACACCTTATACAAAAACCAATTCAAAATAAATGAAAGACTTCAATGTAAGTCCCAAAACAATGAAATTACTCGACAAAAGCATAGAGGGTAAGCTTCATTACATTGATCTGGGCAAAAGTTTTTTTTATATAACCCAAAAACCACAAGCAACAAAAGTAAAAATAGATAAATGACATTGCATCAAACTAAAAAGCTTCTGCACAGCAAGAGAAGACATCAAAGGAATGAAGATAAAATCTACAGAATGAGAAAAATATTCTAAATCATATATCTATAAGAGGTTAATATCCAAATGATATAAAGAATTCAAACAACACAATAGCAAGAAAAACAGATAACCCAATTTTTTTTAAATGGTCGAAAAGTCCCGAAGAGATATTTTTCCAAAGATGATAAACAAATAGTCAATAGATCTATGAAAAGGTGCTGAACATCACTACTCATCAGGGAAATGCAAATTAAAACCACAATGAAATATCATCTCACATGTGTTAGAATGAATATTATTAAAAATATAAAAATTAACAAAGGTTGATGAGGATGAAGAGAAAAAGGAAACTTGCACTCTGTTTGTGGAAATGTAAATTACTATGGCCATTATGGAAAACAGTGTGAAGTTTCCTCAAAAAATCAAAAGCAGAACTACGACATGATCCAGCAATACCACTACTGCATTTATATCTAAAGGAAATAAAAGCAGTATTGCAATACTCCTATACTTTTTGATGTGTTTTTACAATAGCCAGGATATGGAATCAACCTAAGTATCCATCAATGGATAAATGGATAGATAACATATATGTAAATGGGGGGATGAAGGCAGCAAACCACCTTGCCATGTCTGTACCTATGCAACAATCCTGCATGATCTGCACATGTACCCTACAACCTAAAGTACAATAAAAAATATATATGTAAATAAATGTTTATATTTATAATATACATAAAATAAAATAAAATACTATTTGGCTATAAAAAGAAGGATAGCCTGCCATTTGTTACATGAATTAACCTGGAGAATATTATCTTAAGCGATATAAACCAGGCACAGGAGAGGCAAATACTGCATGATGTCATTCACATGTGGAATCTGAAACTGTTGGTCTTATAGAAGTAGAGAGTAAAATGATCGTTATGAGGAGCTTGGGCTGTGGTGGGAGAGGTGGTTGGTCAAAGGTTACAAAATTTCAGTCATATAGGAGGAATAAGTTCAAGATATCTATTGTAAACACAGTGACTAAAGTTAAAAACCATATATTTAATTCATGAAAGATGCTGAGAGTAAATTTTAAGTGTTCAAAATCATAATAATGGCAACTATGTGAAGTATGTGTTAACTAGCTTGATCCACAATGTGTGTGTGTATACATATATATCAAAACATTATTTTGTACATTATTAATACATACAATTTTACCCATCAATTAAATCACATTTTATTAAAAACAGAAAAAAGATTTTAAACTCAGAATTTTAATTTTAATATGGTAAATATTAATAAATAAGACATAAAATGAAATATTTTTATAAACTCATTTTTTGAGATTGAAAAGTTCTTGAGATCAAAGCATTTGAATAAAGTCCTAGATATTTTGAGAGTAATATACTTCCTATAGAATGATGCATCTTTTTCTTTGCTTATCAGTGATATATGCCTATCCATGAAATGAAATATCCTGTGGAGCCTCAATATAAGAAACAAATTTAATATGAAATGTTTCGATGGATGCTGATCTGGGGCCTGTTCTCCCTCTCTTCTTTCGGTTACGTTAGGATTTTATGAACCACTGTTTAAAAACAACTGTTTTAGAGTTTCAGAAAATAAGAGTGTTATATGAGCTTGAGTGCTTTTGACAAACTCTCTTACCATTTGACTATATTTTCCACTGAAAACCTCCATATATTTGCCTTAAGTTAAATTCATCATCATTCCTTTTTTTTTTATTGGAGATGAGTGGGGAATGCCATGTCTTAGTATATTCCTTCCCTTCTTCCTGTAATATCTTTATTCCTAACTACTCAAATCTCAATCAGTCTCCAACAGTGAGAACCCATTTCTCCTAAAATTTGGCAATCTCGTATAACATTTAGTTTATCTACACTTAGGACCCAATAACTCCCCTGCTATTCCACTGTATCCTATGAATACATTTAATCATTTACAAAGAAAGATGAAGGTACAGAAAAGTTCATTGACACTATTTTAGTCACAAAAGCCAGGAAAAAATCCTAAATGTACAATTTGACAAAGGACTGGTTAAATAAAACATGGCAGATTAACATAGTGGGAAGCTATGTAGAACTTAACCAATAAAACAGATATATAGGCATTGATATACATTATATTAAGTGGATAAATAACATACTAGAATAGTTTGTACAATATAATTCTTTATAAATTAAAAATGTACATGAGAAAAATTAACCCATAAACTTAATAGACCAATGAAAAAATACTTTTAAAAATCTGTACCACACATGGTAAAGGGCAGATATACACAACATATAAGAGTACCTTTTTAAAAAAGAAATTGAATTTAGGGAGTACTAAAGGAGGGAGGGAAGGAGGGGCATGTGGGTTGAAAAACTACCTATAACATGTTCACTAGCTGGATGATAGAACCATCCATACCCAAACCTCCATACAGAATTCTTGTGCCTGTACCTGTGACTCATACCTATAATCTCAGCACTTTGACAGACCAAGGTGGGAGGATCACTTGATCCTGAGTTTGAGACCAGCCTGGGAAACATGGGACAATAAATAAATAAATATTAACTGGTCATGGTGTACATGTGCCTGTAGTCCCAGCTACTCCAGAGGATGAAGGGAGAAAATCTCTTGAGTCCAAGAGGTTGAGGCACAGTGAACCCTGGTTATGCCACTGCACTCCAGCCTGAGTAACAGAGGAGACTGGAGAGCAGTGGGGCAATCAGGGCTCACTGCAGCATCTGCCTCTTAGGCTCAAATGATCCCTACACCTCAGCCTCCTAAGTAACTGGGACCACAGGTAACAGTCACCATGCTTAGCCATTAAAAAAAAATTTTTTTTTTTTTTTTGGTAGAGATGGGGTTTCACCATGTTGCCCAGACATGTCTTAAACTCCTGGTCTAAAGCAATCTGCCTGCCTTGGCCTCCCAAAACTCAGGACTTAGAGGCCTGAGTCACCATATCCAGCCTGAAAAAGTAATTTTAATAAATGGTGTTGGAAAAACTGGTAGCTATATGCAGAAAACTGAAACTGGACCCCTTTCTTATACAAAGATTAACTCAAGATGGATTAAAGATTTAAACATAAGACCTAAAACCATAAAAACCCTAGAAGAAAATGTAGCCAATACTATTCAGGACATACGCATGGGCAAAGACTTCATGACAAAAACTCCAAAAGCAATTGCAACGAAAGACAAAATAGACAAATGTAATCTAATTGGACTAAAGAGCTTCTACACAGCAGAAAAATAAAACTATTATCAGAGTGAAGGGGCAACCTACACAATGGGAGAAAGTTTTTGCATCTACCCAGGGCTAATATCCAGAATCTACAAGAAACTTAAACAAATTTACAAGAAAAAAAAACAAACAACTCCATCAAAAAGTGGCAAAGGATATGAACAGACAGTTTTCAAAAGACGAAATTTATGTGGGCAACAAACATATGAAAAAAAAGTTCATCATCACTGGTCATTAGAGAAGTGCAAATCAAAACCACAGTGAGATACCATCTTATGACAAGTAGAATGGTGATTATTAAAATGTCAGGAAATGACATATGCTGGAGAGGTTGCAGAGAAATAGGAATGCTTTTACACTGTTGGTGAGAGTGTAAATTAGTTCAACCATTGTGGAAGACACTGTGGCAATTCCTCAAGGATCTAGAAATAGAAATTCCATTTGAGCCAGTGGTCTCATTACTGGGTATATACCCTAAGGACTGTAAATTATTCTACTGTAAAGGCAGGCACATGTATGTTTATTGCAGCACTATTTACAATAGCAAAGACTTGGAACCAACCCAAATGCTCATCAATTATACACTGGATAAAGGAAATGTGGTACATATACACCATGGAATACTATGCAGACATAATAAAAATTAGGTCATGTCCTTTGCAGTGACTTGGATGAAGCTGGAAACCATTATTCTCAGCAAAGTAACAGAAGAACAGAAAACCAAACGCCTCATGTTCTCACTCATAAGTGGGAGTTGAACAATGAAAACATATGGGCACAGGGAGGGGAACATCACACACAGGGGCCTGACAGGGTGTATGGGACAAGGGGGAGGAGTAGCAGTAGGAGAAATACCTAATGTAAGTGACAGGTCGATGGGTGCAGCAAACCACCATGGCATATATATACCTATGTAACAAACCTGCACATTCTGCGCATGTATCCCAGAAATCAAAGTATAATTTTTAAAAAAATTAAAGCTAGTTATTGTAAGAATGAAAGAGTAAAATCAAATTCTGACAGAAAAAAATGTTTTATAACATGAACAAAATAATATTTAATATATTTAAATATCTTTTTAACATATGAAAAGTTGCTCAACATCATCCAGAATGATAGAAATGTAAGGTAAAAAAGTAGTACAAATTTTCCTAATCAGAATGGCAAATATCAAAATGTGTAATATTGCATAGTAGGGAAAAGAGGTTGGATTAACAGGCACTTTCATAAAGTGTTTATGAAAATGTGAATGAATGTGCTTCTATACAGGGTAAGTTGGAATTCTATCCAATCTCATACAGGTTGAATCAGTGATTCCAAATCCAGGTATTTATTCTACAGATTTACTTCCATATGGTGGCAAAATTACATATAAGGATGTTGAATGCAACATTACTGTAGGAAAAGAAATCTGAGGTTTGGTTAAATCGATCATGGTATTTTCAAACAATGAAATACTGAGCAATCGTATTTTTTAAAACTTCTTTGATTAAAAAAAATTAGCATTTACAGATCTTTCTATCGTAATCTCCTTTCTCAATTTTAGAAGGATATGAGAAGCAAAATGAAGAGAAGCTTACAAGGTTTCTTCTTTTTATTTTAACATTAATAAGTTAATTGATTTCAGTCCTCCACTGTCTTGATTACTATAGCATTGTAATTAAATCTTGAAGTCAGGTCTTGTGAGTCCTCCAACACTGTGCTTCTTATTCAGTTATTTTGACTATTCTAACTCCTTTCTGTTTCTATATGAATTTTTAAATCAGTGTAAATACTCTAAAAAAATATTAACTGAGATTGCACTGAATCTGTAGATGAATGTAGAGAAATTTGATATTGTAACAATATTGATGTTTTGGACACATCAACACTTTATATACATATATTCATCAATTTATTTAGGCTTTAATTTTTTGGCAATATTTTATGGTTTCCACTATACACATTTTTACATATTTTCTCAGATTTATATTTTATTATTACATTTTTGTGCTTTTAATAATGGCATTTGGTTTTAATTACAATTTCCAATAATTTAGTGTTAATGTACAAAAATGTATTTGAAACTGAAGAAGCTGCTCTACAGAGAGAGACACATCAAGTAAGCCTGAAAATGAGAATTCCAAGGAGGTTCATGATAAACTTCACAGTAAAGCCCTCAGATGTTCAGATGAACAGGGGGGGGTCCCTAGAAATCCCAGATCTACTTTTAAAAATTTTTTCTTTGTTTCTTCTAAAAAATAATGGAATGCACGTGCAGAACATGCAGGTTTGTTACATAGGTATACATGTGCCATGGTGGTTTGCTGCATCTATTCACCCATTCTCTAAGTTCCCTCCCCCTCACCCCCATCCCCCAACAGGCCCTGGAATGTGTTGTTCCCCTCTCTCTGTCCATGTGTTCTGAATGTTCAGCTCCCACTTATAATTGAGAACATGCAGTGTTTGGTTTTCTGTTCCTGTGTTAGTTTGTTGAGGATGATGGCTTCCATCTTCATCCATGTCCCTGCAAAGAAAATGATATCATTCTTTTTTATGGTTATATAGTATTCCATGGTGTATAGGTACCACATTTTCTTTATGCAGTCTACCATTGATGGGCTTATGAGTTGGTTCCATGTCTTTTGCTATTATAAATAGTGCTGCAATAAACATACAAGTGCATGTGTCTTTATAGTAGAATGATTTATATTCCTTTGGGTATATATCCACTAAAGGGATTGTTGGGACAAATGGTATTTCTGGTTCTAGATCCTTGAGGAATCTCTATAATGTCTCCCACAATGGTTAAACCAATGTACATTCCCACCAACAGTGTAAAAGCATTCCTTTTTCTCCACATCCTCTCCAGCATTTGTTGTTTCCTGACTTTTTAATAATCACCATTCTGACTGATGTGAGATTGTATCTCAATGTGGTTTTCATGTGCATATCTCAGATGATCAGTGATGTTAAGCTTTATTTTCATGTTTGTTGGCTGCATAAATGTCTTCTTTTGAAAAGTGTCTGTTCATATCATTTGCCCACATTCTGATTTTTTTTTTCTTGTGAATATGTTTAAGTTTCTTGTAAACTCAAATTCTGGATATTAGACCTTTGTCAGATGAGTAGTTTGCAAAAATTTTCTACTATTGTATAGCTTGCCTCTTTACTCTGATGATAGTTTATTTTGCTGTGCAGAAGCTCTTTAGTTTAATTAGATTTCATTTGTAAATTTTGGCTTTTGTTGCAGTTGCTTTTGGAGTTTTTGTCATGAAGTCTTTGCCCATGCCTATGTCCTGAATGATATTGTCCAGATTTTCTTCTAGGTCTTTTATGGTTTTAAGTTTTATATTTAAGTTGTTAATCCATATTAAGTTAATTTTTGTGTAAGGTGTAAGGAAGGGTCCAGTTTCAGTTTTCTGTACGTGGCTAGCCAGTTTTCCCAGCACCATTTACTGAATAGGAAATCCTTTGTGCATTGATTGTTTTTGTCAGGTTTGTGGAAGATCAGATGGTTGCGGATGTGTGGTGTTATGTCTCAGGTCTCTGTTCTGCTCCATTGGTCTATATGTCTTTTTGGTAGCAGTATCATGCTGTTTTGATTACTGTAGCCTTGTAGTACAGTTCGAAATCAGGTAGCGTGATGCCTTCAGCTTTGTTCTTTTGCTTAGGATTGTCTTGGCTTTATGGGCTCTTTTTTGGTTCTAGATAAAATTCAAAGTAGTTCTTTCTAATTCAGTGAAGAATGTCAATGATAGTTTAATGGGAATAGCATTGAATCTTTAAATAACTTTGGGCATTATGGCCATTTTCATGATATTGATTCTTACTATCCATGAAGATGTCATGTTTTTTTATTTGTTTGTGTCCTCTAGTATTTCTTTGAGCAGTGATTTGTAGTTCTCTTTGAAGAGGTCTTTCACATTCGTTGTTAGCTGTATTCCTAGATATTTTATTCTTTTAGCAATTGTGAATGGGAATTCATTTATGATTTGGCTTTCTGCTTGCCTATTGTTGGTGTAAAGGAATGCTTGTTGATTTCTGCACATTCATTTTGTATCCTGAGACTATGCTGAAGATGTATATCAGTTCAAGAAATTTTGACTGAGATAACACAGTTTTCTAAATATAAAATTATGTCATCTGCAAATAGAGACAACTTCCATTATATAATGGTAAAGGGAGCAATTCAAGAAGAAGAGCTAACTATTCTAAATATATATGCACCAAATACAGGAACACCCAGATTCTTGAAAAAGATCTTAGAGACCTACAAAGAGACTTAAACTTCCAGACAATAATAGTGGAAGACTTTAACACCCCCACCATCAGTATTAGATAGATCAATGAGACAGAGAATTAACAAGGATATTCAGGACTTGAACCTAGCTCCGGATCAAGTAGATCTAGTAGATGTCTACAGAACTCTCTATCCCAAATCAACAGAATATGCATCCTTCTCAGTGCCACATGACACTTATTCTAAAATTGACCACATAATTGGAAGTAAAACACTCTTCAGAAAATGCAAAATCACCGAAATCATAACAAACAGTCTCTCAGACCACAGTGCAATCAGATTAGAACTCAGGATTAAGAAACACACTCAAAAACACATGATTTCATGGAAATTGAACAACCTGACCTTGAATGACTCCCAGCTAAATAATGAAATTAAGGCAAAAATCAAGAAGTTCTCAGAAACAAATGAGAACCAAGAGACAAGGTACCAGAATCTCTGGGACCCAGCTAAAGCACTATTAAGAAGGAAATTTATAGCACTAAATGCCCACATCAGGAAGTTAGAAAGATCTCAAAATGACACCCTAACATCACAATTAAAAGAAGTAGAGAGGGAAGGGCAAACTAATCTAAAAGCTAGCAGAAGACAAGAAATAACTAAGATTAGAGAATAATTGAAGGATATAGAGACCTGAAAAACCTTCCAAAAAGTCAACAAATCCAGAAGCTGGTGTTTTTTGTTTTTGTTTTTTTTAATTAACAAAATATATACACTGCTAGCTAGACTAATAAAGAAGAGAGAGAATAATCAAATAGACATAATAAAAATGATAAAGGGAATCTCACTACTGATCCTGCAGAAATGGAAACTACCATCAGATAATACTATAAGCACATCTATGCAAATAAACTAGAAAATCTAGAACAAATGGATAAACTCCTAGATGCATATAAACTACCAAGACTTAACCAGTAAGAAGTTGAATTCCTGAATAGACCAATACCAAGCTCTGAAACTGAGGCAATAAGAGCCTACCAATCAAAAAAATGGCCAAGACCAGAGAGATTCACAGCTGAATTCTGCCAGAAATAGGTAGTGGAACTGGTACCATTCCTCTTGAAACTATTTCAAACACTTGAAAAGGAAGGACTCCTCCTTAACTCATTTTATGAAGCCAGCATCATCCTCACACCAAAACCGGGAAGAGACACAACAAAAAAAAAGAAAACTTCAGGCCAATATCCCTGATGAACATCGATGCAAGAATCCTCAATAAAATACTAGCAAACCGAGTCCAGAAGCACATCAAAAAACTTATCCACCACGATCAAGTTGGCTTCATCCCTGGGATGAAAGGCTGATTCAACATACACAAATCAATAAACATAATCCATCACAAAAACAGAACCAAAGACAAAAACCACATGATTATCTCAGTAAATATCGAAAAGGCCTTTGATAAAATTCAACATCCCCTCATGTTAAAAACTCTCGAAAAAACTAGGTATTGATGAAACATAGCTCAAAATAATTAGAGCTATTTATGACAAACCCACAGCCAATATCATATTGAATAGACAAAAGCTGGAAGCATTCCCTTTGAAAACCAGTATAATACAAGCATGTCCGCTCTCATCACTCCTATTTAACATAGTATTAGATGTTCTGGCCAGGGCAATCAGATAAGAGAAAGAAATAAAGAATATTCATATACGATGAGAGGATGTCAGCCCTAATCTTTTATCATATAGGTTATGGCAGTATAGACATAATTTCAGAAACGCAAGTTTATTACAGCTTTCCGTGTCAGATTTTAGGACTCCTGATAAAGATAATAGCCACAGTAAATCTGTTTCCAGGCTTGTTTATCAACATGATGACATCAGTAGCATGAACTTTATATCACAGGATACAGCTGATGCCAGATAAAAGAAATAAAATACTTAACCAAGGAGGTGAAATATTTACACATTGGAAAGAACAAAGTGTTCTTGAAAAAATTCAAGAAGACACAGGTAAATGGAAAATGTATTTTTCCATTTTGTATTCCTACCAAGGGATACTTGAAGCTGGCTAATTTGTAAATAAAAGAGGTTAATTTGACTCACATTTCCACAGGCTGTACAAGAAGCATGGCACTAGCATCTGTTTCTGTTGGAGGCCTCAGGAAAATTACAGTCATGGTAGAAGGCAAAAGGATAGCAGACATTCTACATGGTGAGAAATGGAGGAACAGAGAAGTAGAAAGGAGGCACCAGACTCTTTAACAACCATATATTGTATGAATGAATAGAATAAGAGCTCACTCATTACCATGGGGGAGGACACCAAACCATTCATGAGGGATCCAGCCCAATGACTCAAGCAACTCTGCCTGAACTCCACATTAAGGATTACGTTTCAACATGAGATTTTGAGGAGACAAATAGCCAAATTATACCAGAAGGATATCCTATGTGCATGGAATAGAAGACTTAATACCATAAAGATGTCAATACTACCCAAAACAGTCTACAGATTTAAGATAGTTGCTATCTAAATACCAACATTGTGTTTCCAGAAATAGCAAAATCCCCATCCTAAAATTCACATGGAATCTTAATGGACTCTGAATAACAAAAGAAATATTGAAGAACAAATTTGAAGATCTCTTACAAAACCACAGTAGGAATACAGTGTGGTACTGGCATAAAGACAGACATACAGACCAATGGAAAATAACAGATATCCCAGATAAGCATTTTTGCATATATGCTCAAATGGTTTTTGACAGAAGACGCCAAGATCATACAATGGGGAAAGGAGACTGTTGAGAAAACTGGATGTATAAATGCAAAAGGATAAAGTTCCATCCTTATCTTACAATATACAAAAATTAAGTTAAAAAAAAAAACTCCTTAAATGTAAGAGCTAAAACTACAAAATTGAGTTTTAAATGGGGGGGGAATGCTTTACATAATTGAATTTGCCAATGATTTCTCAGATATGACACCAAAAGCACAAGCAACAAGAGCAAAAAATAGCCAAATTGAAATACAAGAAAATTAAAAACTTTTTTAAATCAAAGGACACAATGAGTACGGTGAAAAGGCAAACTACAGAATGAGTGAAAATGTTTGCAAATCGTATATCTGTTAAGAGATAATTCTCAAAACATATAGAAGGCTCGTACAACTCAAGAACAATATCACTATGATCTGTTTCAAAACTGGCAAAATATTTTAATTAATATATATCTCTGAAGACTTATATACAAAAAATCACAATGAAACATGCTGAACATTACTCATTTAGGATGAAACATATGATAATAATTAATAGTAGTAATAATAACAGAGGGATTGCTTAGTCCTACGGTAGGTCTATTTTTACTTTCTTCAGGAAGCTTCATGCTGTTTCCACAATGGCTACACCAATGTACATTCCCACCAATGTTCCCACTTTATCAGCATTCTTTGTTCACCATACCCCTGCCAACACCTGTTATCTTGTCTTTTTGATGATAACTATCCTAACTGCAGTGAGGTATTATCTCATTGTGGTTTTGGTTTGCATTTCCCTTATTATTAGTGATGTTAAGCACATTTTTATATACCTATCGGCCATTTTTATGTCTTCTTGGAGAAATATCTAGTCAGGATTTTTGCTCATTATGTATTTGGGTTATTACATTTGTTTGCCTACTGACTTGTGTGAGTTTCTTCTATATTTTTAAAATTAATCTCCTCCTATCTATGTAGTTCACAAATATTTTTTCCCAATATTTAGGCTGCTTTTTAATTTGTTGATTGTTTTCTTTACTAGGGCAGAAGTGTGTGTGTGTGTGTGTGTGTGTGTGTGTGTGTGTGTGTGTGTGTGTGTGTGTGTTAAGTTTGACAAGGTCATACTTATTTTATTTTTGTTTTTGTATCTGTATTTTTGCTGTCCTGTCCAAAAATTTATTGCTGAGATCAATGTTAGGAAGTTGTTTGCTATTTTTTCTTCAAGAAGTTTTACAGTTTTTGGTCTTGTGTTTAGTTATTTAATCCACTTTTAGTTGATTTTTGTGTATGGTGTAAGATAAAGCTGCAATTGTATTATTCTGTATGTGGATATTCAGTTTTCTCATCATTGTTTGCTGAAGAGATTAGCTTTTCTCTCTCTGTGTCTTCCTTCTGCCCTTGTCAATGACTAGTTGACAACATATGCTTAGATTTATTTCTTGGCTCTCTATTCTGTTTCTTTGGTCTATGTGTCCATTTTCATGCTAGTGCTATACTGTTTTGATTACTATAGCTTTGTAGTATAAATTGAAATCAAGAAGTGTGATGTCTCCAGCCTTGTTCTTTCTCAGATTATTTTGCCTTTTCTGGGTCTTTTGTCTTTCCATAGAAATTTTAGAACTTTTTTTTCTATTTCTGTAAAAAAATTCATTGGGGATTTTGATATGGGTTGTATTGCATCTGTATATCACCTTGGTTAGTGCCTTAGCTCAGTTGTGTTGCTATAACAAAATATGTGAGATTGAATAATTTATGACCATCAGAAATGTATTCTTCACAATTCTGGATTATGGAAAGTCCAAAATGAAGGTGCTGGCAGGTTTTGCCTCTGTTCATGGCCTGCTTTGCATATATGACACCATCTAAGTGTACTCACATGGCAGAAAGGATGGAAGAAACAGAACGAAAGGTGTGTCCTCACATGGAAGAAAAGAAAGGGGTGAACTTACTTTTTCAAACCTTTTTGCAATGTCCCTAATTCCATCCATGAGGGCTTTGTTTTCATAACTTAATTAAATTTTAAAGACTGCACCTCTTAATACTATCATATGAGCCATTAAGTTTCAACTCATGACTTTAGGGAGACACGTTCATGCCATAGCAGACAATAAGGACATTTTTAACAATATTGATTCTTCTAATACATGAATACAGGACATCTTTCTATTTATTCATGTACTGTTCAGATGTCATTCATCGATGTTTTACAAATTTCAGTGTACAGATTTTCTACTTCCTTGGTTAAATTGATTCCTCAGTATTTTATTCTTTTCAATCCTATTGTAAATGAGATTATTTTCTTTATTTCTTTTTTGAATGAGGTCATTATTGATGTAAACAAATGAAACTATTTTGTTCGCTGATTCTCTATCCTGACACTTTACTGAATGAATTTATTAGTTCTAATTGTACTCACTTTTGGAGGCTTTAGGGTTTTCTACATATCAGATCATATTATCTGCAAATATAAATAGTTTTTACTCTTCCTCCCCTGATTTCAAGGCCTTTTATTTTTTTTCCTCTACTTCATTTGCTCTTGCTAGAACTTCTAGTACTATGTCAAATAAACATGTCAAAATGGGCATCCTTGCCTTGTAGTAGATATTAGAGGAAAGTTTCTCCTCATTGATTATGATGTTAGCTCTGGGCTTCTCACAAATGGCTTTAATTATGTTGAGAAACTTCCCTTTGTTGAGTATTTTATCATAAAAGGTTGTTAATTTTTTGTTAATTGCTTTTTCTGTACCTGTTGAAATAAATATTATGAACTATATTTTTTATTACATTAATGAGATATATTTTATTCCCTCTTTTGGTTATATACCCAAAGGAAATGAAATCACCATGTTAGAAATATATCTCACACTCATGTTCATTGCATCATTATTCACAATAGTCAGATTATGGGCAATAATATGTGTCCACTGATAGGTGAATAGATTTATAAAATCATGGTGTATAAGTAAAATGGAATATATTCAGTCCTAAGGAGGAATAATATTCTGCTTTTGTGACAATATGAATGAACCTAGAGAGCATTGCGTTAAGTGAAATGAGATTAAAGAAAAATATTGCATAATCTCACCTATATGTAGAATTAAATCTATATATCTATATTTATATCTACATCTATACATACGTAATACATAGAAACAGAGAGTAGAATGTGGTTAACGGGCAGGGAGAGGTAGGTAATGGGGAAAATGCAGGACGAAGGGTAAAAAGTTGTTGTTATATAGAATTGATAAGTCTTAGAAATCTGATGTACAGCATTAGATTCATAGTTAGTATTATTGTATACTAAATATTGTATTTTATTATATACTAATTATATAATATAATTATTATATTATATACTATTGTAAAAAGTAGATTCTAGGTCTTCTTATCACAAAAAAAGATAATTATGTGAGATGATGGATATGTTAATTTGCTGGACAGTCGTAGGCAGTTCACTATGTGTATGTACCTATCTCTACATATATATATCAAAAACATCATTGTGTACCACTTAAATGTATACAGTAATTAAATAAAACAACAATTGTTGATGAGGATGTAGAGAAATTGGTACATTTTTGCTTTCACTAGTGAAAATGTAGAATGGTGTAGTCACTTGACGGGTTCAGCAAACCACCATGGCACATGTATACCTATGTAACAAACCTGCACGTCCTCACATTTATCCCAGAACTTAAAGTATCCTAATAAAAAAAAAGTTTGGTGGTACCTAAAATAATTAAAGCAGAATTGTGGAACGACTGTAGATTCAGCAATTCAATTCCTTGATATATATTAAGAAGAACTTAAATCACAATCTGAAGGAGAGGACATTATGATAAAATATACACAACATAAAATTTCTCATCTTAATAATTTTAAGTGGATATTTCAGTAGTATTAAGTACATTCACAGCATTGCACACCCAATCTCCAGAACTTTTTTAACTTTGAAAAACTAAAACTTTATACCTTTTAAACAACAATGCTTCAAACCTCCCTCGCCAGCCCCTGGCATCATCATTCTACTTTCTGTCTCTGAGAATCTGACTACTTTAGGTAGCTCATAAGAAAGGAATTAGATAATCTCTGTGTTTCTCCAGACTGTGAGAAATTGCATACTTTGACCAGCCTACTCTAGGGTGGGGATGTGAGGAATCTAATTTAAAAATAAAAAAAATAGAGATGTACAAAAATATCAACACCCATTTGTTTAAAGCAAAAATTTATCTTCAAAAAAATAAGCAGTGGTCATATTAATTTTATTAAGTATTATTAATAATGCCTCTTACAACTTGTCCAAAGCCCCTAAAAGAAGTGTATCCCAAAGTCATACCACCTAGCATGAAGTGAGTTCTGGAATATTCAATAAAAAATCTGATATTTATGTATAAGCTTATGACTTTTGAATCTAAGTTTTGTTGTTATTTGATGGTTTTTATTAGTTTGTTTGCATACTAACACATATCTCTAGAATTCAAGAGGTTAGAGGAATGCTGGAGATACAAAACACCATGAGAGGAATAATGAGAATACAAACTGAAGGTTTAATGGACAGAACAGAAAATACGCTTATGGATTGGGGATGTAAAACTATAGGGGAGCAAAAAAGTATGATTGCACCTTTAATTTATTTGGGAGTGTCTAGTGAAATAATCCGAAATTGCTCTCCAAAAAAACAGCGATGAGCAGGACGAGGTGGCTCACGCCTGTAATTCCCAGCACTTTGGGAGGCCGAGGTGGGCAGATTACGAGGTCAGAAGTTTGAGACTAATCTGACCAATACGGTGAAACCCTGTCTTACTAAAAATACAAAAATTAGCTGGCTATGGTAGCTCGTGCCTGTAGTCCCAGCTACTCGGGAGGCTGAGGCAGAAGAATCACTTGAACCCTTGAACCCGGGAGACGGAGGTTGCAGTGAGCCGAGATCACACCACAGCACTCCACCCTGGGTGACAAAGTGAGACTCCAAAAAAAAAAAAAAAAAAAAAAAAAAAAGTCAAACAAACAAAGAAACAGGGATAAACAAGTTGGGGGAAGGAACACTTTAAGACAAGAATGAAAGGCTGGGCTATGAATAGGACCAATAGTGGGTGTTGTAAGTGGGAGAGAATCAAATGAGGTGAAGAGCAGGTAACTAAAATTCTAATGAAATAAAATAAAATGTACAGTCAAGAAATAGCCCATGTTCAGGATAGAAGATGAGACAAAAAGACCACCTGGATAGTAGGATCGGATCTTAAATTTTATTTAGGAATTGAGTTAACAGTAAAGCCACTAGAGCCAGGACTAAGTTGTGACACCTAACTAAGGGAAAAGAACTCTATCCACAATGAGAAGAAGAAAGAATTTGTGAGGCAACTTCCATGTGCCAGACAATGTGTGGAGTGATTTACATGCATTATCCCATTTCTCATTTAATCCTAAAAAAATCGTACAAGATAAATATTATGAAAACATATTTTGCATAATTTCAAAATCGATGTTGTTGCTTGTTTTTGAGCTACCTCTCTAATCCCTCAGGTGAAAAACTATGATTGAAAGAAATAGATTAGGGGGTGAATAACAACATCTTCTGGAAAACATAAAAATATCCATTATAATTTGTCCAAAATCATTAATTGTTTGATGGTCCAGAAGTTCTCAATTTGTATTTTATGCACTGAATTATGTCTCCCAAAATTTATTTCTACAGCTTTTACCCCCAGTACCTCAGAATGTGATTGTATTTAAAGATACAGTCTTTATTTTATTTTTTTTACATTGGTAGAAGATGATTATTTTTATATCACTATTGCAGGCAAGATCAAGCCTTGTACTAGTTAAAAACATAAATTCCTGGGCTTACAACCAGCTGCATGGGTATCAGAATCTCCAGAGAGTCTTGGAAAGCTGTAGGTTTAACAAGCACTCTAGGTGATTCACATTACACAGCAGTTAGGAGAATATTGCAAGGGATAGTGATTCTCAAAGCTGGCTTGTGCAGTAGCATCCCCTAGGACGAAGCCATTCATTAACAGTCTAGTTTATTGGTCTGGGGTGAGTTCTTATTGTTTGCTTGATTGGTTGGTTGTTGCTTGTTTGGTTGCTTTATTTTAATTTTTCCATAAGTTATTGGGGTACAATTGCCATTTGGTTACATAAGTTCTTTAGTTGGTTATTTGTGAGATTTTGGTGCACTCATTACCTGAGCAGTATATACTGCACTCTATTTGTAGTCTTTTATCCCTCAATCCCCTCCCACCCTTCCCATCAAGTCCCCAAAGTCCATTGTATCATTCTTATGCCTTTGCATCCTCAAAGTTTAGTTCCCACATATTAGTGAGATCATACAATGTTTGGTTTTCCATTCTTGAGTTACTTTACTTAAAATAATAGCCTCCAATCTCATCCAGGTTGCTTCAAATGCTGTTAATTCTTTTCTTCTTATGGCTGAGTAGTATTCCATCACACACACACACACGCACACACACACACACACACACACACACACACACACATATATATATATCACAGTTTCTTTATACATTTGTTGATTGATAGGTATTTGAGTTTGTTCCACAACTTTGTAATTGCTAATTGTGCTGCTGTAAACATGCTTGTGCAAGGATCTTTGTCATATAATGACGTCTTTTATTCTGGTTAGATACCCAGGAGTGAGACTGCAAAAATCAAATGGTAGTTCTACTTTTAGTTCTTTAAGGAATCTCCACATTGTTTTCCGTAACGGCTGTGCTAGTTTACATTCCCACCAGCAGTGTAGAAGTGTTCGTGATCACCACATCCATGCCAACACTTACTGTTTTTTGATTTTTTGATTATGACCATTCTTGCAAGAATCAGGTGGTATCGCATTATGGTTTTCATTAGCATTTCTCCAATCATTAGTGATGCTCAGTATTTTTTCATATGTTTGTTGGCCAATTTTATAATCTTTTTTTAAAAAAAATACATACTTTTTATTGTTAAGTCATAAAGAAGTATAAAAATTAAAAGCAAAAATTACAGGGTAAGACTTAAAAAAAACTACTAGGAGCATCAAAGGGAGTGAAAATGAGGCTAGGCACAGGGAAGGACAAGGATGGGGAGAATAGTGAGCATGTGTTGAAGATACTAGGGGAGAGGATATGGTAATAAATTTGATTTTACACAAGTGCCTAGGTAAAGAAATAATGGGATAAGATTTCCAAACCCCACTATGTGCTTAAGAGTCATCCTCACCGTTGGTGTTGTCCCTGCTATCCTCTCCTTCCTCAGCCTCTTTTTCATCATGGTTGATCAGCTCCAGCTGGTCATACCCCATCTTCATTATCATCATCATCCAGTAGATCCCCTCCGCAGCAGAGTCATCTGCACCCCGCCCTCAGACTCCATCTTCACATTAGTCTCATCTTTCTTCACGGAGCTGCTGCTCTGCTCCTCTTCTGACTTATCATTCTCCGTCTCTACTGCTTGTTTACTCTGTTCTTTTTCAATTTTTTTCCAGGTTTTCCAGGAGATAATCCACTTTCTGTTTTATCTGGTTCAACTCCTTCTTAATGGCCTGAAGGTCATCTCCTTTCAACTTTCCAGACATGGAAGATCCCCGCTGTCTACTCTTAGGATTGAAGCCACTTTTGCCCCTTCGTGAGGTGTTTCCTGATACACACTGACATTTTGAGGGCACTACAGCCTGAGCAATAGGAGGAAGAGGAGGTACACGTGCTGGGTAACTGTACATCCTATTATAATAATCCATTTAAAAGTCATAGTCCAAGTCAAAAGAGGAGCCAAATATCTCTGCTGCAGATCATTTCATACCTGCTTTTCCTCAGTTCACTTTTGGCTCTGCAGCCAGGTCAATATCTAAAACCTGGCCAGCAACATTCTGCCATCCTCTCCTGCTACAGCAGCCCAGGCATTTCTCTCATTAACATATTGAACAAAGGCAAAGCCCTTATGAACAGAGCAGCCCACAACTTTGCCATACTTCAAAAATATTGCCTCCACATCAGATTTCTTACCACAAGAGTGTTGAGATTCCCAATGAACACACAGGAGTTCATGGAGCGAGAATCTGTCTTGATGGCAACACTGCTGGCCATTATGTTTGATGATGAGGTTTCTCTACAAAACCGAAATGTAGCTGAAGATCAAAAAAATCTCACAGGAGTGTGGAGGGAGAAGAGATTTGATTCTTAGTCTCCTAGTCCCGGGTTCTACATTGAGAAGCACACTGCTGCTCGAGGTCAGCAACGCGGCCACAACTGCTCAGTCTTCATCTCTTCACAAAATTGTTTTATAATCTTATTTTGAGAATTGTGTATTCATGTTCTTAGCCCACTATTTAATGGGATTATTTGTTTTTTTCTTTCTGATTTGCTCGAGTTCGTTGTAGATTCTGGATATTAGTCCCTCGTCGAGATGCAGAAATTGTGGAGATTTTATTCAACTCTGTGAGTTGTCTGTTTACTCTACTGACTGTTCTTTTGCTGTGCAAAAGTTCTTTAGTTTAATTACATTGATATTATTTATATTTGTTTTTATTGCACTTGCTTTTGGGTTCTTGGTCATAAAATTCTTGCCTAAGCCAATGTCTACAAGGGTTTTTCTAATGTTGTCTTCTATAAGTTTTATAATTTCAGGTATTAGATTTAAGTCCCTAATCCATCACAAACTGATTTTTGTATAAGGTGAGAGATGAGTATCCAGTTTCATTCTCTTACAGGTGGCTACCCAATTATCCCAGCACCTTTTGTTAAAAAAGGTGTCCTTTCCCCCACATTATGTTTTTGTTTGCTTTGTGGAAGATCAGTTGGCTGTAAGTAATTGGGTTTATTTCTGTGTTCCCTATTCTGTTCCATTGGTCTATGTGCCTATTTTTACACCAGTAACATGCTGTTTTTGTGACTATGGCTTACAGTATACTTGAAATCAAGTAGTGTGATGCCTCCAGATTGGTTATTTTTGCTTAGTCTTGCTTTGGCTATGAGGGGTCTTTTTTAGTTTAATATGAATTTTAGAATTTGCTTTTTCTAATTCTGTGAAGAATGATGGTAATATTTTGATAGGGATTGCATTGAATTTGTACATTGCTTTTAGCAGTGTGGTCATTTTCACAATATTGATTCTACCCATCAATGAGCATGGGATGTGTTTCTATTTGTTTGTGACATCTATGATTTCCTTCAGCAGTGTTTTGTAGTTTTCCTTATAGAGATCTTTTACCTCCTTGGTTAGGTATATTTCTCAGTGTTTTATTTTATTTTATTATTGTTATTTTTTTCTACAGCTATTGGAAAAACGGGTTGAATTCTTGATTTGACTCTCTGCTTGGTGACTGTTGATGTATAGAAGAGCTGTTAATTTGTCTTGTATCTGGAAACTTTGCTTAATTTTTTCAACATTTCTAGGAGCTTTCTGGGAGGTGTCTTTAGGGTTTTTGGGGTAAGTGATCATAACATCGGCAGTGACAATTAGACTTCCTTTTTACCAATTTTAATGACCTTTATTTCTTTCTCTTGTCTGATTGCTCTGGCTAGGACTTCCCATACTATGTTGAAGAGGAGAAGTGAGAGTGGGCATCCTTGTCTTGTTCCAATTCTCAAAGGGAATGTTTCAACTTTTCCCCATTCATTATTATGTTGGCTTTGTGTTTGTTATAGATGGCTTTTATTACATTGAGGTATGTCATTGAATGCCAATTTTGCTGAGAGTTTTAATCATAAAACGATGATGGATTTTGTCTAATATATTTCTGCATCTATTGAGATGATTATGATTTTTGTTTTTAATTCTATTTATGTGGTGTATCACATTTATTTACTTGTGTATGTTAAACCATGCCTGGATCCCTAGTATGAAATCCATTTGATCATGAGGTGGATTATGTTTTTGATATGTTGTTGGATTAGGTAAGTGAGTATTTCATTAAGGATTTTAGCATCTTTGTAGATCAAGGATATTGGTCTGTAGTTTCCTTTTTTGTCTATGTCCTTTCCTGGTTTTGATATTGGAGTGATGCTAGCTTCATAGAATGAATTGGGCATCTCTTTTCTCTATCTTTTGGAGATAGTGTAGAAAGTATATATACTATGAATCCATCTGGTCCTGGACTTTTTTGTTGGTAATTCTTAAATTTCCATTTTAATCTCACTGCTGGTTATTGGTCTGTTCAGGGTATCTATTTCTTCCTGATTTAAGCTAGGATGGTGGTATTTTACAGGAATGCATCCATCTCTTCTAGGTTTTATAGTTAATGCATATAAAGGTGTTTAAAATATCCTTGAAATATCTTTTGTATTTAGGTGGTGTGAGTTGTAATATCTCCATTTTGTTTTCTTAATGAGGTTATTTGGATTTTCTCTTGGTTAATCTTGCTAATGGTCTATCAATTTTATTTATTTTTCAAAAAACTAGATTTTTGTTCATTTACCTATTGCTTTTTTGTTGTTTTACTTTTATTTAGTTCTACTTTGATCTTAGTTATTTTCTTTCTTCTGCTGACTTTGGGGTTTAATTTTTTCTTGTTTCTCCAGTTCCTTTAGGTGTGACCTTAGAATTTCAGTTTGTGCTCTTTCAGTCTTTTTGATGTTGGTGTTTAGGGCTATGAACTTCTTCTTAGCAGCACCTTTGTTGTGTCGCAGAGGTTTTTGATGCATTGTGTCATTATTGTCATTGAATTTGAAGAATTTTTAAATTTACATCTTTATATCATTTTTAACCCAATGCTGATTCAGGAACAGGTTATTTAATTTCCATGTATTTGCATAGTTTTGAGGTTCCTTTTGGAGTTGATTTTCCATTTTATTCCACTGTGGTCTGAGACAGTGCTTGGTATTATTTCAATTTTTTTAAATTTATTGAGGCTGATTTTATGGCCTATAGTATGGTAAATCTAGGAGAAAGTTCTATGTACTGTTGAATAGAATGTGTATTCTGTGGTTGTTGGATGGAATGTTCCTTATATATCTGTTAAGTTCATTTGTTCCAAGGTATAGTTTAAAATCATTAATTATTGTTAACTTTCTGTCTTGATGACCTGTCTAGTGCTGTAGGTGGAGTATTGAAGTCCCACACTATTATCGTGTTACTGCCTATCTCATTTCTTAGTTCTAATAATAATGGTTTTATAAATTTGGGAGCTCCAGTGTTAGGTGCATATATGTTGGGATTATGATAATTTCCTGTTGGACAATGTTTTTTTATCATTATATAACATATCTCTTCATCTCTTTTAACTGCTATTGCTTTAAAGTTTGTTAGGTATGATCTAAGAATAGCTACCACTGTTCAGTTTTGATGTCTGTTTGCCTTTTTCCACCCCTTTACATTAAGTTTATGTTAGTGTTTATGTGTTAGGTGAGTAGCCAGAAAGCAGCAGATAGTTGATTGATGAGTTCTACCCATTCTTCAGTTCTGTAGAAGATACAGTCTTTAAAGAAGTGATTAAGTTAAATGAGTTGTTAGGGTGGACCCTAATCCAAACTAACTGTTGTACTTGTAGAGGGGAAATTCGGGCACTGATGGGTACAGGAGGAATGTCATGTAATCACAGAGAGAGAGAAGACAACCATCTACAAATGAAGGAGATAGGCCTCAAAATAAACCAATGCTACTGATAGCCAGATTTTAGACTCCCAGCTTCCACAACGCAATGAGCCAATTGGTTAAAATAAATTTACATTTTTTAAACCACTTTATCTGTGGTGCTTTGTTAAAGCCACTCTAGTGAACTAACAAACAGAAGTTATTTAAGGTCAGGGCTATTCCTGCAATAAAAGAGCTGATAAGACATATTTTTTAACTTTTTAAAGATTATTATTTAAGTCCTCACAAAACATGTTGTTTTGTTTGTATTGAGGGCAAGATAGGTGGGCAAGGAAGTAACCATGTACTCAGGACGCAACAACCTGTGTGACACAACATCAACACAATAAGCCCCAGCATTTGCATTGTAGTCAAGCTCATTCAAGAAAATCACTCTCTAGTAGGAAAGTTCTCCATGGAGAGCCCAGGCACATTTTAACTTTACCTGTTCTCAGACTGATGCTTTGCTCTTACAATAGTAAAATCACACCCTGGATAGAGATTTAAGATGCTAATGAAACATGTGATGTATGAACAAGTATGCACAGCTACTGTGTATGTGCAGCCAAATGTTGCCTATAACATGTTTACTAATAATACCATTTTCTATCTCTAATGAACAATCATGTAAGATTCCCATAAAGGAAATATCCCTAATGTCAGTCTTTGTTATCTCATCCTTATGAGCAGCCCACTCTGAATTGTCTCTCAGCTGTGCTGACTATTCTGCAACTAACTTTCAGAGTATTTTTTCTCTTTTGCAATACATTGTTATATACTGCATCTCCTTTGCTGTATGTCTCTTCCTTGAATTCTCTTAAACTAAGAAGACAAGAGCCAAGATTTCACAATAGCCATCAACATTTCTGGTGCTGCAAATTGGAGATAGGTTTGTCTGCTTCATTTTGTTGAGTTTTTTTTCAGCCATGGTGAGTAGTATGGTAGTCCCAGACTACCTAGCTAGCTATAATTTTTTTGCCAAGTGCTATTTTATTATGGCATTTTAAAATCACTCAGCATTCTTCAAGCAAGTAATTATAATTGCTCTCCATTTGGCTGCTGCTTTTGCAATGTTAATAATTATGTTATTGGACAGAATGCCCTGATTACTCAGCCTTTGGACTCTTACGATGTTTTTGTCTCATCTTTGTTTAGTTGTCCTTTAAAGGACCTAAACCAACCAGTATATCTTAGCTATTATAACTTGTTTAATATATAAATAATCTCTTCAAAGATTTTTGTTTACTTTGAGGTAAACACATTAAATCTAATTTGCCAAAAATGTTTTATCCTTGCAGACTCTATGTGGTTTTAGACTTTCTCAGGAGATTTTTGAAGTGGCCATTAGTGTTGAGTGCAATATGCATGGCCACATGAAATGCCCAGTCATGGAGACTACACTAAATCATTCCAAGCATCATAATTCGGCATCAAAAATGGCACATCAGGTGGGAAATGGTGGATAGAAGGCAGGACTAACTTGTAGCTTTCACTCAGATGGACAGAACAGTGTGTGAATACTCACCTTATGAACTTTTGCTCCAAGAACTACCACAGGAACATACCAAAATAAACAAAATATTTCACAGACCCTTTGAAAAAAGTGACTTACTGCTACAAACATTGAGAGACAGCCAAAAAATTGTAAGTGCCCAAAGTGTGAGGAGGAAGGCCACCTTCCAACACAGATTCTCACTGAGGGAACGTGAAAGTTAGATCATGGGAGGATTTAACCTTATCTAAAGCTAAAACAAATTTAGAGAGCCAAGTGAAATATAAAAGTAGAAGAAGTGGGAAGAGCCCTGTAGGTACTCCCAGCCCACAGAGGAAGGCTAGGGCCCCCATTCTTTACTTTATCACAGAGGGTTAGCTTGGGGAGGGTTCTCAGTGGAATCGGGGAAGAGCCCTAGGGAGTATAAAACTTACAGCTAAACTTGTAATAATTTGACTGAACATGAATTTTCTAGGGTAAAATGTGGGGGTGGGTAGAGACCAGGAAGTTAGGGTATGGAGCACAGAAGCTGTGGTGGGGAGGAGCCAATGCTGAAAGCCCTACTTGCTTTCTCAGAGGGAGAGGTTTATAACCTGGGGCAAGTTCTCATCCCTTCTCATAGCTGCCTGGATATAGACTTGGTGATTTTGAGGGAGTGCGATGGAAATGAGACTGGCCTTTATAGCTTCATGAGAGCTGGGTAAGGCCTGTCACTGCTAGCTTTTCCTACTCTCCTGGTAACCTGTATGATGCTGCAGAGGCAGCCGTGATCCCCCTGGGAAAATAACTCCATTGGCCTGAAACAGGCACCCCCATCTCCCACAGGGGATGCTGCAAGCCCTACCCAATAAGAGTCTAAGCTCAGACTAATGTAAGCCTGCCCCAATCTGATGGTATTTCTCTACCTACCCTGGTAGCTGAGGACAAAAGAGCATAATCTTTTGAAATCTCTAGCCCAACCCACTACCTGAGAGCCCTAAGTACTTATCCAGGTGACCCTAGGGCAAGCTTATATCTTCCTTATTCTACCACAGCTGATGCTCTGTTGAAAACAGTACGTCCTGGCTGGAGACCAACCAACACAGGCCATTACAGAAACTCATAAACGAACAACACTGCCCTGAAAAATGAAACAAACAAACAAACAAACAAAATAAAAAACAGCTAACTCACTGCCTGTGACATCCTGGCTAACCAGAGGTACTAAGTCCATCCATATGACAACTTTACTGCCAGCACAACCAGCATTTACAGAAAACCAGTGCACTAAACAACACTACAACTAAGGTCCCTGACAGAGTCCACCTCACTCCCCTGCTACCTCCCCTGGACCAGTTGCTGCAATCCATGGCTTAGAGACCTGAAGATAGATCACATCACAGGACTCTTTGCAGACACTCTCCAGTACCATCCTGGAGCCCCAGTAGATCTGCTGGGAAGCTAGACCCAGAAAGAAATAATAACTGCAGTCCAGCTCTTAGTAAGCCAAATCTGTACTGGAAGGGGGAAGGCAGCACATCAGGGGGTAATCCCATGGGACAAAAGAATCTAAATGGCAGTGCTTGATCTCCAGATCTTTTCTTTGACATAGTCTACCCAAATGAGAAGGAATCAAAAAACCAATTCTGGTAATATGAAAAAACAAGTTTGTTTCACATCCCGAGAAGATTAAGTAGCTCACTAGCAATGGATATGAACCAAGTAATCTCCGAATTGCTAGAAAAGAATTCAGAAGTTTGATAACCTACTCGATGAGGCACGAGAAAGCTGAATACCAACTTAAAGAAATAAAAAACATGATACAGGGTATGAAAGCAATGTTTTTCAGAGAAATAAATGCGTAAATAAAAAACAGTCACAACTTCTGGAAATGAAGGACACACTTAGAGAAATGCAAAATATACTGAAAAGACTCGACAACAGAATCACACAAGTATGAAAAAAACTTCAGAGCTTGAAGACAAGGGTTTGAAATTAACCCAATCTGACCAAGACAAAAAAGACAAAAAAAGAAAAGAAAAAAATAAAAACAAATTCTCCAAGAAGTTTGGGATTATATTAAATGACAGAACCTAAGAATAATTGGTGTTCTCAAGGAAGAAGAGAAATCTGAAAGTTAGGAAACATATTTGAGGAAATAGTCTAGGAAAACTTTCCCTGATCTGCTAGAATGGATGCACCCAAAACAGTGCCTTACGAGCGCCTGGGAAATTCATGAGGAAAAGATCATCACCTAGGCACATAGTGGTTAGGTACTCTAAAATCAATCACGAAGGGATACTGTTCAGAGTTTCTAAGGCCGAAGCCTGAGGTAACCTATAAAGGAAAACTTATCAGATTGATAGCAAATTTCTGAGGGGCCAGAAACAAGATGAGAAGGAATCGAAGTCATTTTTAGCTCCCTTAAACAAAACGATTTTTAGCCAAGGGTTTGCTATCCAGTGAAATTAAGTTTACTTAAAGAGGAAAGATACAGTTGTTTTTCAGACAAAGCAAATACTGAAGAATGCATCAATATTGAAGTCAGCACTACAAGAACTGGTAGTGGTATAAAGAACAGTCATAGGGACTTAAGGGAACAAAATAGACAACTGTATCTGTGAAAAGAATGGTGGATTCGGGGCAGGAATGATAAATTGCAGGTCACACTGGGATGGGCAGAGTAACATATGAAGACTTACATTGTAAACTTTTGCTAAAAAGACTACTACCAAGAAAATGCCACAAAGGCTAGATAATTCACAGACCCTTTTAAGGAAGTGGATTGCTCCTGCAGGAGCCGGAGGGAGATAGTCCAAATACTGTGCTGGCATCTATGGCCTGAAGAAAGACCTGAATATTTCACAGCACAGGACTATGTGCAGGAGAACACCCCACAATACCAGGCTCAGAGAGCCTGGTAGCACTGCTGGATGGCTGGGTGCAGAAAGGAAGTGAGGCAATCACTTCAGTACCGCTATTAGGGAGCTAGGTCCATAACTAAAAGGGAGCAGCACCACATCAAGCGCGCACCCTGTGTGAAAAAAGTTACTGAATAGCAGCGCTTAAGTCCCGATCTTTTCTACTAACATAGTTCACCCAAATGGGAAGGAATTAGAAAGAAACAGTTTCTAGTTATATGAGAAAGCAAGGTTTTTTTAACATCTTCAAAAGACGACTTTAGCTAGCCAGCAAGGGATCAAAACCAAGAACAACATCTCTGAGTTGTTTTGTTTAGGGAAGCTGAAGATAGGGACCCAATCCCTTCTAACTTGGAGGGGCTCTGCTGAGAAATATCCTGTAAATTTGGTGGGTATACCTAGATAGATTACCTAGTGGTTTTGCCTCCACAGGCCCTATTTACAGAACTTCTTAAACAAAACAATTATAAGCCAAGGGTTTGTCTATCCAGTGAAACTAAGCTTCATAAAAAAAGGAAAGATACAGTTTTCAGACAAACATATGCTGGGAGAGTTACCAATACAGAAAGACCAGCACTAAAAGAAATGGAAAAAAAAAAAAAAAGAAAGAAAAAAACCCTCTAAATCTCTGAAACAAATTGGTAAAAGAAAAATAAATAGAACATAACCTTTTTAAGCTATGAATGTCACAGGACATATAGAACAAAGGTACAATAAATAAATAACTAAATAAATAAAGGACAACAAAAAAACGCACAATGAATGGAACAGTAACTGGTCTATTAGACACTAACATTTGAAGTGTAGGATGGCCTTCTTGCTTCACTTGAAGGCCCCAGAATTTGCAGAACTGATTAAAACTTCACTATTCAAGTACTCTGTAGCAATGGTAATGCTATGTTATGTGCCTTGGTTCAGTTACATATATGCT